>JAUMHP010000052.1:23224722-23238333 GCA_032361065.1 Enteromius trimaculatus | reverse complement strand
GAAAAACTGCAGCTGGAATCTTGTTGCATCACGCATGGTTAGGACACAGATTTATGGAGCTTGAAATTGTACTTTTTGAAGCTTTACAGCATAAATCAACTTTTTTCACACACGTGTTGCGTGAAAAAGCCTGACACTGTTCTAATATCTGCTTTTGTGCTTCACAGAAGAAAAAAAATAAAGGTGTGAACTATACGAGTAAACAACAACAACTAATTTTACTGATTACCTCCCTATGAAAAAAAATACAAATTTGACTTAAAGCCATATGTAGCTTCTGGCTTGCTGTACAAACTGGTTTTTCAGAGCTCTCATGTTAAGACGGTATCCAAGATTTGAGACAAGATAAGCTCGGAGATAAATCTGTCTTACCCTTCAAACAGTTTCTGACATTTTTCCTGCGGCCCCCAAGAGGCCTCACAGTCACACACTGAAGGAGATATTGTACAGAGCAGGACTGGTGCTGACCACTTAACTCGAATAGATCAGGAGCAGTGTCTTCTCACTATGATAAGAGGGTCAGAGCAGCCCTATTTTTCTCTTACGATCATGTACTTTTAGTGAAACGACCCAGTTTTACAGTGCCCCCCTTTATAAGGGCCCCTACACTAAAAAAAGTGTCTTGTCAACACCTGTTCTGCTGCAGCACATTTATCAAGAGCAGACAGGTACCTACTTACCTACTTAAGCTGGCTAAGTACTGCATCCAAACTATTTTAAAGCATCACCGTTGCCATTGCTCATACTTTAAAGTTAGGGATTTGAAAAAACCCTGATGTGCTAGAAACACTAAATGCATGTCTGCCTTAAATTTTGCTTTTTCAACATGATTAAACTTGTCATTTCCAACTCAAAGATGATAAATATCTAACATCAAGTCACATCTAAAGAAAAAAGTCATGTCATGCATAACCACGAACGACCATTGTTTATTTTATCATATGTATCACTATCACTTCAGAGTACTTGCGCTCATCCAATAACACAAAACAGCTTTCCTTTTAGGGATTCAAGACAAGTTAAAATATTATTCTGTTATTTACGCTGAGGTTTAAGAAGATTCTTCTTAAGATTAAGAAAAGAACATTAAGTATTTTCAAAATATGGATTTCAAAATATTCTTAATTTATTGAATAATAAAACCAACAAAAAAGCTATGTTCACAAATTTCCGCTCACGTTCTGTTTATTGTTACTGTCTTTTGGACATCATTCAATCCTTCCTATTCAAGCAGGAAGAAGAAAATTTGACAGCTTGCCTTCAGGATCTGTCCTCAGGGATACGGAGGCCTTGAAGACACTCTTTGCAGGTAGGTAATGACAGTAATTGATTTAGTTGTTCTCTTGTCTAATTGAGAATCCAAGTCAAGACGGCCATGAAAAACCATTTAACTTTTTCAGTGCTTCAATGGAGTGAAGTGAAACATAGCAAAATGGGTTAATTAGTCATCAAACAAACAACCAGTCAATTACTAGTTCATCTAGTTATTTTAGCAGTAAACATTTATTTAACATATCAACAGTTCGCTGGGCTTTAATTTATCCCCTCAACAATAATACCACTATAGCCAATTACATCTAGACAGATGTCTCCCATTACATTGCATCTTGTGCATTCATGTGTTTTAATTAAGAATGTGTGTTGATTTAGAAATATTCCTATTTATAAAAAACACATGCATTATTTCCCCTTCGATCCATCTGTCTAGATGTTTATGAAGACAAGACCTTGACGTATGTAAATGCAAGGAAACCCCTATGAACAGGGTCTGTTAAATGCATAAAGGCCTTCCTAAAAATTGACACATCTAGGCCCGGTTTCACAGACAGGGCTTAGCGTAAGCCAGGTTTAATTCAATTAGGACATTTAATTAATTCCTGGATTATGGATGGTGCGCATATTAAGACAAAACACGCGTTTTAAGATCAGTCAGTGTATTTTTCTCTCAGCAGAAAAAGCTCAGGCTTGCATTTTAGTCTAGGAGTAGGCTTAAGCCTTGTCTGTGAAACTGCGGGCTAGAGTTTTAATTAATTGGCAAGTAACCATTTACAATAAATTAAGATAACATAAAGACAATCATATTTAAAGCTTAATTCAAATAAAAATGTCACATTCACTCATCCTCGTGTCATGGAAACCAATAAGACTTTTGTCCCTCTTTAAAACATAAATGAAGATATTTTTAGTAAAACATGAGAGATTGTTGTCCTGTCTCTGACAGTCCAGTGAGGCAAAACTTACAGGGCTGCAGTGTGAGATAAGATGATAAAGAGCATTGTGGCAATGGATCTGCTTTTGGGAAACGCAGCCCAGAAAGAAATTGCGCATCTGCGCAGATCAACTGTTATATGTGAATTAAATCCGTTTATCATATAAATACATTATGTGACTCTTTAGAAGACATTAAACTGCTTATTCATATGGATTACTTTTACAGTGTTTTTTATGAAGCTTTGAAGCATTAAGTGTATTAAAGTTTCATAAAAAATACATTTTCATTTGTTTCATAGATTTCCAAAAGACTTGGAATGACAAAGACGGTGAGTAACTAATGACAGAATTTCCCATTTTATATGAACTAACCATTAAAACGTCATGTTCTATGAGGGGGAAAAAATCATCATAACTTATTAAAGTTTAGTAAATAATGTTCTCAGTGAATCATATGCTGGGAGTTTACAGAGGCTTAAAAGACATTTTAAAGGGAAGTTCTGGAATTAGACAACACATGGACCTGAATAACATCCAAATCCACTCCAAATATTTGTTTGGATTGGACAAACATAACACCAGGCTTTGAATTTCAGATCATCTCAAAAACAAGCTCCAAGACAAATTACAGCCTGTAAGATGCATAAATCCAAGATGATTTATTGCTTGATGATAATTTAGGACTGGCACATATTGCGGTCAATTTGGCTCTGAAACCCAATACACATATTTCTGAAGTCAGAATCCACAAAGCAAGCAAAATGGCAATCGCGTGAGCATCTTTATATGAAAATTGACATGAATGGTAACCAAACAATGAACTCTCAACACACATCAGTCTGTGTTTGGAATACAAGAGAGTTTCAGACTAATGGGGAAACTAATAATTACTGTTGTTTCCAGTTATTTACAGCCCATGAATATGACCCATACTTCATTTCAGCTGTCCGTCTGCTTACAGCTGTCCGCAATCTGCAATTCAGCTAAATAACTTGCCGTCTGAAGAACAGCTGGCATATTCAGAAGACATGTATGAGATAAACACAATAAAAGCTTTAGATTATACTATGCTATAGTATAGAGATTTAATCAGAGCATATAGCATACGTCCATATACAGTGCTTCTGAAGTATTCATTACTGCATCTCCCTTACAGTGCAACCCAGGCAAACAGTTTTATGACTTCCTATGGAAGTTTCCTCTTGTTGTTGTGGTATGAAAAATGTTTCAGATTTCTCCTACAAGCTAAGTTTATTATATAGCTCCTCTAACAACAATCAGTCAGACTTTTTAGAAGTCCCACGGTATGAACAGTGCCGACAGAATCGAGTCATAAATATGGAATATACATATATAATGTGGAATTTCACTGAATATGACTAATATTAGATCAATCAAGAGCACACTGTATGCTTAATTTAATCACAATATGGACTAGTGGCTGTGACTAAGGCGCAAAGATGAAGTCTGCATGTTCTGCATGTCTGTGTGTGAACGAGTGATGCGGTTTCATCTATGACACATTCTCAAGCACGCATGATGGTTGTGGTGTTTCAGCGCCTACCATCTCACTAAAAGAGAAAAAGAAAGCATGAGCTTCATCTTCAGAGCTGCTTTGAGAGTTCACTTTCACGAGCATTGCATGAAAACTACCAGTAATATATCAAATACAGCCTATAGGAAAAACATGAAACTTTATTGTGCTGTACTTTGCAAAAAAAAATAAATAAATACAATTTTCATTTGATTAAAAGCTTAATAAAAATGGAAAACCGTATTACTATTTTACAAAAAGTGAGACTGTTCAAGTGTTTGTTTGTTTTATTTATTTAGTTGAATAAAAATGCTTTTTGATTTAAATTTAATTATAGCACAAAATGAAACCCAAAAAAGTGAGAAAGTAAAATCTAATTTAAGGAAAATTTCATTTTAATAACTAAACAGGGCCCTAAAATGCAATGTTAATTACTGGCTACACGTTTTTTTGATTAATAAAATGACATTTGTTTAAATGACCGTTTACGCCGGTAAAAATAAAAGGATTTCACAGGGCCGTTTCAAACAGTCACTAAAATGAGTGTTCTCATCCGGCCTTACCTTCTCCCCCCAGGCTATGTGATGCAACTTCTATTTCTGCTCTGCATAAATATTTAATAACAAGGAAAGTGATTTTGTTTCAAACTTAAAAGGCTCTCTAAAAAAAAAAAAAAAAAAACTTATTAAATCTCACAGATTTTATTTAAACATAAACAGTAGTGCTATTGTTGTTGTGTTTACATAATTTATTTAAATACATTACAGCAACATGATATGCTTAAAATAACTGTCATGCAAACTATGGTATCACCACTGTACTGGTACAGTACGTGCTTTTAGAACAGTACTAAATTATAGTCATGATTTATCAATCTGGCTCAAAGCATGCCGTTCTCTGACCACACGGGAAGGTTTTGAACTCATTTTTTGGATGTCATACACAGGGCCAGACAGTTGTCAGAGTAAAGTCATGGCACAATCGCTCAGGCCGCCCTAACAGCTGAGACAGACCCTTCACATTCCTCACATCACCTGTGCTGCTCTGCTGGGAAAACAACACTGCCACAAATAAGAGCAAACTTTCCTCAGCAACTCTAAACCGCTCTGATAAAACGAAAGTGACATTTGTAAAACAACATCATAATGTTAAATGATCGCCAAAATATTCAGGCTCTAAACAAATGTGTGTTATATCACACATTCAAATAAGCTCAAAAACTGTTGAAAACTAGTAAAAGAATTTTTTTTAAAATGGTATTGTTACTGGAAGACATTTAAAGCTAATAATGTGATGAGCTACACCTGTGGTTTCTCTGCTAGGAAACCTAAGTGAACTTGTGAGGAGCTACATGCATTAAAACCACTGATGGTTAAAAGATATTCAAAACAGCTCAGGAAAGCTGACTTTAGTTATTGGGGGGAAAGCTGTAGAATCATTTGTTTGTAGATGCCATGACAATGCAATGACATTCAAACATTTTTAGCCCCACATACTTTTAGAGTCACAGTATCTCCAAAAAAAGACCAGTGACTGAAACATTACGACTGGGTCCGGATGACTGTGCAGATTTGGCCCATGATTACTGCAGTACTGAGGCTGAAGTGAGTGTTCAATAATACATGCACCATCATCATCATCTCCACCCAGGGCATCTGTCACACTTTAAAAGAGGTTTACTCAGCCGCTCTGAAATGTCAGGTCAGTTATTCTAACACAATTAAACTAGTTACACCCGTCACTGGTAACTCTGATGTCTGCTGACACTGAAGCAAAAGAAATATCACAATATAGCGTTGCACGTATGCCACGCGCAAACGTCCCGAGAACCCGCAGACATAAAGCAGCGTATAAAACTCTGCAGGGAAACTTCGAGTCAACACGGTAACTGGGAACGATAAGATGTTTCTATAATTCGAAAATGCCGAAAGCACAAGTGAAAATAATTTGAACACATTAAACCTCACCTCTCTGAGTTCACTGTAAAAATCCAGTGTGCTGCGCTTCGCCTTTAAGGACTGATCAAATCCAGCGCAGCGCGAGTCCACTAATATCCCAGAACTGTCTCTCTCAAATTGTCCTTTGCAACTTTCCCGTGTCCAAACATACGTGCCGCTGTGCCATTTTGACTAAAAAACGACTACAGCCTTTTTCCCATTGAAATTTCCCAACAGTGCGGCGTTTCTTTTCTCGTGGGAGTCGCTCGCTGAAACTCCTTTCTGTTTTTTCTGCTTAATCAGTGCTGCTTCTCATCAGCGTTCAGACGCGCTGCTCTTGGAATCGGGAGGAATTGGGCGGGGTCAGCTGCGGCGATGGGCGGTGGCTGCCTTTCAGAGATGCGATACGTAATGTAGCTGCTTCACGAACGTCAGCCAATCACCTCACGAGTACTGGAAAGAGGCGTGTACGTGAGCGAAGAAGCGCCCTGCCCTAAATACTGTCGCAATTGTGTAGAAGCGCGACAGTTTCTATAACAACAGTGATTGGTTTACGGCACCTGCCCTCGCTGCGCTTGTGGTAGAGGAAGGTGGACGTTATGAGCGCTTACTTTGGGGTCTTTTTCTTTTAGCAAGGTAAGAAACGATATGTTGTCAAACTAGATGACTGACAGGTATTATTAAAATTATGAACAAAGCCGAGAAGCGGGATGTATATGTTTTAAGTCGCTGTTTGTTTGGCCTGCATCAGTGCGCAGTGCAGTACTGAGGGTTTTTTTTTTTGCAAATAAGACAACTTTAAGTAATGCTCAAGCACGTATGAACAGTATGAATACTATTATTTCTTAAAACTGATACAAGAGCAGACCAAAATAAAGTGGCACTAAATAATTTTAATTATTAAATATCAAATGCAAAATTGTAAAAAGAACAGAAAGTATATGTGATTAATTGGAGTTACAAAAATGTGTCAGTGGAAAGGTACAGTTAAAGATGATAGATAGATTAGATAGTTTTATAATAGTAATGTAACATAGTGAACGTTATTTAAATAAAATGCATTATTCATAAAATTCTGCTTAATGTGCTGTTATAAAAAATATACATAATAAATAGAAACTGGAGTTATATGTTATCACATTTCAAGCTTCTGAATTTTGGATGAGCTGAAAAGATGCTTCGTAACCTCACACCAGCAAATGCATGATTGTGTGACTATATATTCTTCAGCTGTATGTACCAGTTTTCTTACAAAGCACATTATATATCATTATATGTTATCACTTTTCTAGTTTTCAAGCTTCTGAATTTTGGATGAGCTGAAGTGTTCTGTGGGAGACCTGAAAAAATGTATTTGATGTAAAAGCATGGTATTAATTTGGTACTATGTATGTAAATCAATAAGTCTCATCCCCACAGTAACTGCTGCTATCATTCGGGTTGCCTTGAGGATGGATCCAGTGGTACTGAGCTACCAGGACAGTCTCCTGCGGCGCTCAGATGTGGCACTTTTAAACGGACCCCACTGGCTCAACGATCAGGTCATAGGTTTTGCCTTTGAGTATTTTGCAACAGAACGCTTCAAGAGTTTGGGCGAGAAGGTCTGCTTCATCAGCCCTGAAGTCACTCAGTTTATTAAGTACGCCTCGTGTCAAGAAGAACTCGCCATTTTCCTGGAGCCGCTGAGTCTTGCGTCTCGTCGATGGGTTTTTTTAGCTGTGAATGACAACTCTAATCAAACAGCCGGTGGCTCCCATTGGAGTCTGCTTCTGTATCGGCGAGACACCAACCAGTTCTCCCACTACGACTCCCAGAGTGGAAGCAATTCATTGCATGCCCGGCGTATTGCAGCCAAGTTGGAAGCTTTTCTAGGCACTGGAGCGAAAGTACCATTTGTGGAGGAGCAAAGCCCTTCGCAGCAGAACAGCTTTGACTGTGGCATGTATGTGATCTGTAATGCTGAGGCTCTATGTGAGAGTGCTAGAGTCGAGGGCTGTCCCCACCTGCCCGCTCAGATCATAACGCCCACCTACATTACACGGAAACGGACAGAATGGTATTCACTAATACAGAGAATTGCCAAGGAATGACTAGATGACCTTTTACATCGTGAAATGCCACCGCATGAACTGTATTAGCCAATGCAAAGTGAACACGCTTATTTATCATACTCAATCCTGCAGAAAGGATGCACAAAATAAACTGCATTTGAAAACGGCATGCACTTCTTAAATTGTTTGCCAAACTCTTAAATGAATAGATCGCACTCAAATGAAAAAAAATTACATCACTTTACTCACCTCGCTCCAAACGTTGCTGGGAACATTGCTTTTTTCATACGATGATATTGAATTTGGACTGCTCTTTTAAGCTCCAATCATTACATAAAAACACCATTAAAGGGATAAAGATTACGATTTGCTGAAAATGTATTCAGCGGAGGAAAAGGTCTTCATCGGAACTGATTTAAAAAATATGAATTACATTACTTCATTATCAATGGGTCCTCTACAGTGAATGGGTGCCGTCAGACTGAGTCCAAACAGCTGATAAAAACGTCCTGATGACTTCAGTCCATGAAATAATGTCTTGTGACCTAAAAAGCTCCATATTTGTAAGAAACAAATAAGTCGCGAATAAGGCTTTTAAATTTTAAACCTTCTGACCAAAAACGGTGATGAAACTTCCTCCAGTGACAAAGTTAGTTACGCTTTATTTTACAGTACACCTGTTGCTTGCTTATTAGCATGCATATTACTAGAATATTAGCCATTTATTTGTGCTAAATAAGCAGATATTAATGCCTTATTCTACATCCTTAATCTTAACTAATACCTAAACCTAACAACTACCTTACTAACTATTGCTATGCAGCAAATTAAGAATTTATTGAGGGAAAAGTCATAGTTAATAGTCAGCAAGTGTTACCTATTCTAAAGTGTTAGCAAAAGTCCATGCCCTGTTGTCCCCTCACATTAATTTGTTTAGAGCTGTTGTTAGACTGTTTCAGAGAAAGATGCATTATGCTGAATTTTAATTGGAAGCAATGGTTAAGTAAGTTAAAAGTATCGTGATACTTTTGTTGCTTACAAACTCAGAGCTTTTTGTTTTACAGGACCTTAATTGATGGATTGAAGTTGTGCAGATTACTTCTAGATTATTGTGATGTTTTCATCAGCTATTTGAGCTGTACTTCTGATGGCACCCATTCACTGTATAGGATCCATGGGTGAACAAGTAATGTCATGCTAAATTACTCCAAATCTGTTCCAATGAAGAAACATACTCCTCTACAGTACACCTTGGATGGCTTGAGGGTGAGCAAATGTTCAGCTAATTTTCATTGAACTATCAAAAAAATATTGAATTATGCACTATATTCATATTTTTATATTATAAGTCAGTTGTTTACCTCCTGTGTAGCTTTTAAATCAATATGTATTGACATATGGCATGAGAGAACACATCATGCCAGATTTGATGTTATTGTTGCCAAAATTAACTGGTTATTATAGGGAAGAGTTTTACTAAATTCTTTTCCTCACACAGATCTATCACATGGCCTAAATGGACTTATATATAAATATATTGCACAAGTCTATAAACTATGTCTATATTGCTTGCATGCATTTTTTTGTGCATATTGGCAGCCTCATTCACTTGCATTTGAATAAAAAAAAACCTGTGCCAACATTCTGCAAAACAACGTCCGTTAAGGAAATACAAGCGTATGTACATCCTGATTGATTCTTTTAATTTTTGGAAGTGCTATTTCTTTAAGAATACCTCTATGATCTTTCATGTATTCAGAAGAGAGAGGAAACTTGTGATCAGTGTAACAAATCAGTTCGTACAGTAGATTCAGAATGTATTGTTGCCAATTAGTGCGTAAATGAATGTGATGCTTGTTTACAGGACCTTTTGCTCAGGGCTTATTTTGAGAAGATTACAGATGACGAAGAATGTGATCTGTGCTGTTACTTTCTAAGGAAAATGTAGTATGTGCTGTAACGACACACGGGCTGAACAAAATTACAGAGTAGTTTTTATTTAACCAAGTGCATCCTCTCGCTGAGCTGAAAAGATGCTTCGTAACCTCGCACCAGCAAATGCATGATTGTGTGACTATATATTCTTCAGCTGTGTGTACCAGTTTTCTTACAAAGCACATTATATATCATCCCAATAAAAAAAACTGCATGCAGGGAACATGAGTGTCTGTTGCAATGCAGTTCACTTTACTATACAAGTAATACTGACCTCAGTTAAACTATCATGATTCAGCTGTGCGTCCTAGGGAGGCATTACATCACAACCTAGCAGAACCTATTTCATAAATGTTCATATCTTGTAATGTCTGTATAAATAATGTAATTGTGTTTTTTCATTGTTCTTTTTTTTGTGTGATATATATATATATATATATATATATATATATATATACACATTTGCATAAAACATGATCTGAAGCAAGACCAGACTGTGTTGGCATACAAACAGCAACTTGGAACAGTATTTTAATACTTAATCAGAATGACAATTTCTGCATTTAAATGTTCTGCATTTTTAATGACTAAATTATTTATCAAATTGTTTTAATGTTGCATTAAGAAAAAAAATCTTAATGAAAATAAAAAATTGGGCTACGCCAGACAAAGTTGTCAGTCTGTTTACTCCAGTAAATATTACCAGAAACTAGTTTTACATTAATAAACTCATTAAAATGCTCTTGAACATTGTCAGCATTATTGCTAAAGGAAAAAATAAAGTTTTATATAGATATATAGATATATAGTGGGGCAAGTTGTCAAATGGGAACTTCCTGCTTATTGTCAGACATTTTTGAGAAGCATACCATTGTTCATAGATAACACCATTGATCTAGAAAACACATCATATTACCACATATGAAAGTATTTTAAAAATGCTTCTACAGTGTTAGCTATCAAGGGGTCCACTGGGGAGCCTCAAGATGATTTAAATCAGGAAAAAACAACATTAAAATACATTTTTATGTGTTATCGTGTATGTGTGTTTAATCCAATAATCCGATAATAATATACTTCTTCTGTAAAACATTGAAAACTCCTGTCCATTCATTGCTTAAAATGAGTGGAGAAAATGAAGATCCTTCAATGCATTTAATATTCAAACACTAAGAGTGGCCAGAGATTTAAATAAACTATGAAAACAGTACTTTGTCTTCAGATATTGTCGTGCCATTTTTGTCTGCACAACAAATGACCCGTTTTATATGAAACTCAACAATGCAAAGGTTATCACCGGAACCGTGTTGATAGCTGTGGGGCCTCACATTTCCAGCTTTACTCTTAACAGTAGACGCTGTATGAAAGCGCTCAGAGCTCCTCCGGGGCCTCAGGTGTTTCACATTATCTCTCTGAGGGGGTCCTGACCTTCATGATCTCAGTTCTGGGACTGTACACCTCATCCACATCCTCTTAAACTGCACTGTAATGTACTGCAGATCCCCTCAGAAGTGTAAACACATTTCAGAGAAGAAGAAAAAAAAACATATATTTGAAGTACGTAAGGAAAATGGTATTACTTTTTACACACAGTTACGGTTAGGCATGACAAATATAAAAAATACAATAGTACAATATTTTGTGAAACCAAAGCTTATTTGATCTAAACTCTGACAATAGATGACAAAGGAGTATCTAGTGTGATGTGAAAAGTATGTTATTGATCATCCACACCCATTTTGGGCCCTTCAAAATATTCTGTTACAGTATGAGGCCTGTAAGTTGAGATCATGCGGCGAACACAAATAGCCTCTTGCACATTCTCCAAAAGGTCTGTAACCGATCTCAACTAGTCTCGCAAGTGCACACAAAAAGATAGAAAGTAAAAAAGAGAGATAATATTGACGTATGTAAAAGTATACCTAGAGAGGTGTCATTTGGGAATGTGGCTCTGGTATGCCCATTCACACTGCTGTCAGGACATGACTGAAAGAGCACAAACAGTGGAATGAGACAGATCTCAGAGCTCTTGCTCTCTAAACACTAGCCAGTGAGGTGTTAACACGGCTGCAGTAAATTTAACAGCAAATGTTATATGACCTTTGACCTGTTTTTTTGTTTTGTTTTGTTTATTAAAGCTAGAATATGCTCAGAGCTGTGTTTGAATTCTTGGTGATATATATGAAAAGACTTCAAGTGTTTTATTTGATGCTTCAAAATCCATTTCGTGACAAAGCCACCAGACAGGTTTCTATATGTAGCTGACTTCCTTAAAGACAAATTCCACTGCCAAAAACTGAAGTTAATGGATTTATGAACTTGAAGACAGGACATCTGAAGGTCACTGCTGTTTTTTTCCACATGAAAACCCTGTCTCTGGGATATATGAGGGAGGCCGGACCTATAGGTCAGGTTTAGTAAGAATAAAAACATGCCTTGGGCTAATAGTTATAGGTCAAGGCATCGCAGGATGTGAAAAGGACTGCTTATAGTCTGTGTGTACCACTGAAAACAAAAGATGACAAACATAACCTTTTAAAGATGTCTACTTAAGACATCAACTTATCTCTTTACTGACTTGAGAGTAAACTAAAACCTCCTTTCTGCTGAATGATCAAGGCCACGCTACTAGCAAAATATGCTTTGCTTGTTTTTAAAACACACAAACAATCACCATAAAAACACAGGTGATGCAGAGAAAGCCACTGGAAGAATCAGTGTTGATCACAACTGACACAAAATACTAATACATATAGTGCATGCCATTATACACGCAAATACAAAACGCCATTATGGCAACATACGTTGCATTGAAATAATCACAATTATTTGAATAAAATGTGTCACCCAGGATCTGTTCTGCAGATGTGATGGGTGCATATGATGCAAACCTCTTTGATTTTACACAAAAGATGGTGTACATTAAATGCAAGTTGCATTATTTGTAATGTCATTTGTCACAAATGTCAGCTTGGGGAGAGGTTGGTTTTTAAGCACACTGGGATTTTATTCAATTCACGATTGTGAACTTTAATATCCATTTGTGCTTTTTATTGTCCAAAACAAACAAACAAAAAACAGAAGGTTTCCAATGTGACAGCATGCCCTGCTTTGAGGTCAGTGTGTGTTCAATGAACTTGGGGCAATAAAGATGTAAATTATTTAGGGTATGTGCCTACAACATGACTTTCACTAACAAACACACCTAGAGAAATATTCACCGGAGGGGGGGGGGGGGGATCACATTTTATCACATTTATGTGTTTCAGATACTTCATTGTGGTTTAATTAATTACAGATTTATGCAGAAATTGGCTTTGAGCATACCTTGATAAATGTGTACTGAAGTAAAAAACTAAAATAAAAAATACAATTTGTCTAGATGCCCTCATTAACAGGAGATCCCATCTGTATGTAAATAATGCTAGTTACTTTTGAGGTTGTGTGTGTGTGTGAACAATGTAAAAGGCTTAGTAAGTTGAGTTGAGATGTTAAGGTGTTAAATGTTAAAATGATTATGACCGATTTTTGTTTTTTTATATATTTGTCTCCACCTAGTGTTCAAATGAGAACTGCATCAGTCAATCCTATTCACAGGCAATGACTCTTTTTTTCTCCCAAGGCACTGTTGTACTCTCAGGTAGATACAGACACAAGTAGGGAATGCAAACTCAGATAAGGCACTCACTGATGTAATAAAAAACATGTTACAAGAGAGTCTATGTGTCCTTATTCAAGGCCAGTGACTGTGCTTTTGTTCTATTGTCAGATGTTCTCCAAGAGGTGTTCCCATACAGGTGAAAATGTGTTATCTTGGGAAAAGGGTGCTGATGGGTGCTGTTCTACAAAGTTTCACTGGTATTAGCAGATGGTTAACAAACTATGAACAACTGATCTGTAAAGTGTGAGTTAATATATTAGTTAAGTGTTAGTTATTAGCTTA
>JAUMHP010000052.1:23213881-23224622 GCA_032361065.1 Enteromius trimaculatus | reverse complement strand
TAATCATATAAAAAAAAAACATGCTTATACATGTGCACACACACACAAACATATATTTTAAGAATGTTAATGTATGCAATTAATTCAAAATCATTAACGTGTTTGCAACAATTACTGAAGCATGTGACACTGTGCCGTTACCATCAAACCATACCAGTTTGATGATCTTGAAAGATGGGAGTTTATCACATTGAGCATCTACATAGGCTCAAGAACCTGTATGCCTGGTTGGTGGAAATTTCTGTTCTAACGCTTTAACCACGTTGCGCTAGGGCTGGGCGATATATATCGAATGATATATTATGTGCATCTCATCAGTAAAGCCGGTTCTTTGATTAGCGGTAAATCTCCAACAGCTGTTTTCAAAAGGAACGCCAGATTATACACAGAGCCGTAGATCACTGACAAGCCGCGAAACTCAACGCGTAGCTTCTCACTGATCTACGGCGCTGCGTTTAAAAACAGCTGATGGAGATTTACTGCTAATCAAAGAACCGGCTTCACTGATGAGATGCGCATAATATATCATTCAATATATATCGCCCAGCCCTATGTTGCGCTGTCTAAAATATTGAACAGAACGTCAAAACATCCTACCACTGAATGGCCAGATGAGACACAATCTACATTCCTCAGCTTTTATAAAGTACACTGTGTAAACATATTTTTGGGAAGTACGGTGCTGCCTTTTTTAATCCTCATGGGAGGTTTCCACTTAAGAATTCAGAATGTATTATCATGACATTAGTTTTTTTGGGTTGGAGTAAAATGGAGACTTTGGCCAATTTCTTTTTTTCTTCTGTAATAAAAAAAATCTGTCATAAAACTTTAATTGACCTCCTTCTCTAAAGGCTCAGAGTCAAGCTAAATAAAACATTTGGAAGCTGTTCAAATTCGTTGGAGCTCATATGCGATCAACTCTACATGACTTGAAGGCAGTATTAATTACATGATTGACAAGGCATAATATGCATTATTTATGAAAGGTTTGATGAGACAGTCAAGGCCATCAACACTGGTTCATTTGGCCAGACACCAAAACATTCAGTTTCTACTGATGGACACCACCTCAGAGAGCTTGTCAACCCCAACATCATGCAGGCCGCACCAGAGGTGGGTGCAAATAAGCTGCTTCTCAACACCTTATATTTATATAAAAAAAAAAAAAAGAATCTTAAATGCAAGGAAGATAATGCCATTTGTATTTGAGTTGCTTTGTGTGTCTGTTTATTCATGTGTTTGTGTTGTGTTAGTGGGTTGACGTGTCTGGTAGCGGCACCTCACGGAAGTCTTCATCCAACACTGTAAGCAATACACAGAAAAGTGAGCGCAGCAGACTCCGACTGCAGGACAAAGAGCTGCAGGAGATCTCAGATGGCGGCTGGTGTCTCAGCATGCACCAGCCTTGGGCTTCACTGCTTGTTAAGGGCATAAAAAGGTACAGTTCACTTGAAGACCCTATAAAAATCATGATTATGTCATCCCTTGCTCAGTAATATGACAATTCTCCATACAATTATTTTTAAAATGTGAAAGTTTTTTCCCCCAATTATAAACAACACATGCGTCAGACTAGCAATTGCAAATGGTAAATTGTGTACACAAAAAACACTGAACAAACAAACAACAACACACAATGATGTATTTGAACAGGTGCATTTTTAATTGACCATATGTTGGCTTGTACATAAAGCAAGCAATTAGACATAATGTTTCCAGCCATGGAACGATAGTCTTGTTAAATCAAGTTCAGCTAGTTATACAGTAATAGCAAGTGAAATATAACTTTTTTATTTATTTATTTATTTTTTTATTGTTAGCAGGTCCTAAACCCAACACTTTACCCAACTCACCCAAGACAAGACAAAAAAAGCAACATAACAAGCCTTTTTGAAACACCAGCGTAACAGAATGTTAAACATTAACAAGCCTCCCTGTTTTCTCATCTTCTTAAAAAATATGCATAAAATTGCATTATTTTATTCTAAAATAATCTGTTCCAGACCTGTGCAACGATTAATGGGAAGTGTAAAATTAGTTTTGAGTTTTAGTATTGAAAATCAATCCAGAAAGTAAATGTTTCAAATCTTTTTAACGTGATGCAATCGTGCAAAAAATGATACATTGGCATTACATCAAAATTGTTTAAATAAAGTGAACAGCATTAAAAGAAATGTATTTCTTTTTTATTTATTTCTTTATTAAATTTAACTTTAAAACTGGACAATATCATTAACGCAATATTTATTTAGTTATTTTATGGTAGTAAAATTCTTTGTGCAAACAATATTTTTACAGTTCCATTAAAAATAAATGTATCACTGATGTATAATATATTGTGTCATATAAAGGAAACCAACTAAAAAACATTTGAAACGTTTCCGTATGTGTGTATATATAGCACTGCACATAACATTTCATGTTTCTTGTGTTTGTGTAGGGTAGAAGGCAGAACGTGGTACACATCCCATAGGGGGCGCCTGTGGATTGCTGCTGCTGCTAACAGACCCACTCCTCAAGAGATTGCAGAGGTAGAGGCCATGTACCGCCACATCTACAAAGAAGGTGTGTTTAATATCTTCAAGCACATGGCAGTAATACTAAAGCTGTCAGACTTCAGGCATCCCATCAGGCATGTCTGTAGACCGTAGTGCCTTTGTAATTCCACCTAACATTTCGCTTATTTCACCATCCAGAGCCCAAGTTTCCTGCGGAGTATCCCACAGGCTGTCTGCTGGGCTGTGTGAACGTCACGGATTGTCTCTCTCAGGAGCAGTTCAGGGAGCAGGTCAGTGGCTTTTGCTCTCCTTCTTGGTATTCATCCATACAAAACATTCTATTTCCCTTAAAGTGCTCTGAGCTTATTTGTTTAAGAAAGCATGGCATCTTGTGCTTAAATAATTAGCATCACCTGCTGTCTCAGAGCAACATCTGGAGCTCTTAAATAATCATAGCGATGTGCTGTTACAAAGCAACTTAAATGAGCCATTTGTTTATTGTTGGATTATGTGCAGTGGCTCCAAAACGTAAGTATAGCTTTGCAGATTTTCATGCAGCTACGTATTGTTATAGTGTCAGCTGTGTATGTAAATGAACAATGTGCACAGAGATATTCCAGTTTAAATGTCAGCAGTTCAGAGCTCAATAATGTGTTTCTCAATGTCCCGTGGACATTTGCTGAAAAATAAATGAGAGACCTGGGTGCAGTTAACACAAAGAAAGAGTACAGATTGTTGATTCGCACATACTACACAAAGCTGTTTGAAAATCAGACCACCCAGGATGTTTGTTACGTTAATTGCGATTGATCACATAAACAATAAACATGTTTCTTTGCATAATATATGTGTGTGTTCTGTGTATATTTATGCATACCGAAATACACATACAGTGAATATTTTGAAATATTTACATGTCTATATATTAACATAATTTAAATTATAAATTATTTAATATATAAACATAACCTATTTGTGTGTTTATGTATACATAATAAATATAGACGGTTTCCATGACAAGATAAACAAACGTTACAGCGCATGTGTGTTTTTGTGGCCCTAATTTAACTTCCAGTAGACATCCCAATAGAACAATTAACAACAGATTAGTCCTTGTAGAGTAGATACTTTTTTTAACAAGCAGATTTATTAAAAATGCAAATTCATTCTCTGCCAGCTGGAGGTGCTTTAAGCATGACAAATGGTGGTTTAACCAGTAACAGCTGTAGAAAAAGCAGCTCTGAGCTTTACAAACGCTGCCTTAGATGCAGGATGAAATGAAAACGACATCCATGAATGAAATTTTCTACGGACAGTCTTCCTTTAGAAATACAGTGATATAAAAACGCACATGCCTCGGATCGGTTTTAAGCGTGCATTAAGTGCTCATGTTTATTCAGCAAAGTCTTTTGGAAAATCGGTCTGTTTTGATATCATGCCAGGTTGCTGCAAATAAATAAATGTATTGGAAATGCATCCCACAGCACAATAACCTGAGACCAACTTCGGCACAAACCATGGGTGGGTTTCCCAACTGATATTAGCGCTTAAGAGCGTTTTCTGCAAGTCATTTTATGAAAGTTTGTTAGTGTTTCACGTGCCCAAAAGTCCACTTAACCCAAGCACATGTAGCTGTGCTTTAAGTCAGTTGGTCAAGTGCTGAAATGTCAATTTATATAATGGATCATAATTGTATACATGCTAGTTTATTGAAAAAGTAACCTAATGCTACGTTCCAATGAGTTTGGATATAATACACTATAATAAATATAGCTTAATATATAGTTCAAGTATAATATTAATATACTATACATGATGATGATGATAATAATAATAATAATAATATATTTATATTTAGTCATTTAGCATGCGATTTTATCCAAAGTGACTTAAAATGAGGATGATTGAAGCAATCAAGATAAAAAAAGAGCAATGATACACAATTCTATAACAAGTCTCAGTTATAGCTTAAAGGGGTCATCCAGTGCCACATGCACTTTTTCAAGCTGTTTGGACTGAAATGTGTGTTGGGAGTGTGTGTACACAACCACCCTACAATGATAAAGATCCACCAGTAGTTTTCTTGTAATTGAATAAAAATAAGTTGCCCCTTCTGAAATCAAGCCATTCTCAAATGCATGTCGGTATGGCGTCACACCAACAGAGGCCACTCTTACGATAATTGATTGACAGCAGCGTGTCACACAGAGTCTTTTTTTATTAATTTTTTTTAGTATATTGTAATTTATAAGACAACAGAACAGAGAAAGCTAGTTTTAGAGGCTAGTGTTTTGTTAATTATCTAAATAAAAAGAGAAGGAATAGACAGAATAGAAAAGGAATAGTGAAGTCATTGTTAGTTCTTTTTAAAAGAATGGAATTATTATAGAGATTGCTAGAGTTAGAGGGTTAAATAAAGATGAAGGAGATGTTGTTTTCAGCCTATTCTTGAAGATAGATGGATTCAGAAATGATTGTATATTTCTAAAGACGATATTTCCATGTCTAATACATGGCTGTATTTTGTATTGTATTTTGTAAACGTCTGCAAGCCACATTTTTTTTTTGAGTTCATAAAGCAAATTTCCTACATTATTTATTAAATTTTTTTATTATTTCTGTCATTTAATTTAGCTAGGTGTTTTTTTTTTCTCTATAAATGTTTGTTTTGTTCCCTATTTAATTATTCCATTTTATTTAAATAAACAAATAATGCTACGTTCACACCAGACGCGACTTGCGCGAATAAACCAAGCTATAGTTTTGAGTTTACTCGCTTCATTGGAGCGTGAAATTCGATTCTCAGCAAACGTGAATTCGCCTCATTGGAGGGGCTTCTGCCGGGCACCTCCAGTCTCTGTAGTGGTTAGACATGAGGTAAAATTAGTTTTGTGTATATCTAATAGGCAAACTTTGGTTTAATGAAGCCAGTACTTTTTATTCCTGTTTATATTAATGTACGAAGATGCTACGATGATTTTGTCCTCCATATTTTCTGAATTCTGCCTCAGTTTGCTAGTAATCACGTCACTACTAGAGCAAGCTCCTGATTGGCCAAAGTTCAGATTTTTTAACTTCACGTGTGTAATACTCAATTTGCACCGCGCTATTCGCACCACAGGATGTCTAATCGCATCTTTGCATTGACTTAACATGCAAATCACTCACGCTTAATCATTCATTCGTGTCTGGTGTGAACGCAACATAATAAAGTGTACAATGAAATAAAATATTATTATATTATATAATATTATTATATAATCACATTGTACATTAATAAAGTAAATCTGTTGATTGTCCTGCAGGTGACCTTACGGTCTTGTCTTCTTATGATGCACATAGGGCTTTACAATTACTCCAGAGCACTCGTAGATCTGGAATGATTTTCAAGTGCTACTTAGGTTATGATGCTTTTCGGAAACGTACCATAATATTAAGATCGGTTGTTCTATTTTTTTAGGAACTTCTTAGGTTTACGATCCTCTTGGGAAACGTGGCCCAAACCGATAAACAAACACAAACTGGAAGTTAACTTCGGGCCATGTGCGTGTGCCCGATGAAACGCATACCTATATTATGTAAACAAAAACATTTTTTTTTTATGCAAATAATTGTTTGACAGCACTAATCAAACCTACCAAATCATATAATAAAAAGTTTAAATCCAGACATTGTTAAAATGTGAAAAAAATTCTGCTTGTGAAATGTTAGTGGATTATGTCCACTGTCCTTGTGGTTACTCTGCTCTTCAATACTAAACCTTTTCACAATATTATAATTTTCTGCTCTACTGAATTTGGGGTTTCCATCAGTTATAATTATCAAAATTAAAAGAAATAAACAATTGAAATACATCAGTCTGTGTGGCATGAATAATAACAGTATACCTGTTTCACTTGAATGAAATCAGTGAAATAAACTTTTTGAAGATATCTTCATTATATGCCCAGCACCTGTATGTATGAAGAGTTCATTTGCAAAAAATCCGTTTTTAACAATTTTCAAAAGATGTTTTTTTTTCTTCTTGTGCATTTTGAATCTCAATCAAACTGCAGTTGGGTTATTTTGATTAGGTTAAAAAGAACTAAAATGCAGCGAACACAATAAAACATAAAACTTACAACATAATAAAAGCATCAGATTAGTATAAATACTAAAAAATGTTTGTGTCAGTGACATTCAGACATTTGTGCACCACGTGGATGCCAAGACACTTTATCTTAAAACGGCAAGATGTGGAAAGTTAAAAATAGTCTCAAGACTCCTGCCTTTGTTCCATTTCACTGCACTCTGTCCAACTGTTTTTTTAATTTAATAACATCTCCTGTGTGTACACCCTCTTATGCTGTACATGACACAACATGATTTAGAAGCCATTAAAAACCAGATCAAATTGGATTGAGTCAAACTCAAAGCTGTTAAATACCTGATATACCCACAGCTGTGTCCACACTTCATGTCAGTTCTATTCTGGTACTGTTTTGGGTCACTGCTTGATATCCAATATAAAACCTGGGCTCTGAAGCAAAAAACATTCCTTTAAGACTTAGATCGATCTGATAAAGCTTTAGAATGCTATATTTCTTTGTTTTTCACTTGCTGCTTTCATTTCAATTGATGCCCTGTTTATTTCTCCACATTAATACTTCTTAGTCACTCCTCTAACTCCTTGCCTCCAACACAAGAATCAATGCTCACACAGCGCACTTGAACTGAGCAGCACACAGCAGTATTCTGGCGGACAAGCAAATTCCTCTCTCTGTCTGTGTCCGCTTCCCCTGCTGTCTTCTTCTGTAGCCTACAGCACACTTCCTGCCTCATTTCCTGTTCTTCCTGCATGGCAGGCTCCCTGTAATAGAGGTGTAATTGGTGCTGCTTGCAGCGGCGTCTGCCATTGAGATGAGCTCTTTTCTGCTGCAGTTCACAGATCATCTCACAAAGACCACGCCAGGGTCATATTTTATGTGAAAATCAAAGATGAAATTTGACCTGAAGTTAGGTCTCAGAGAACTGAAACCTGTTTTTAGAGCCATTTTTGCATTGTAATTTTATTTAATGACTATTCAGCACCTCCCTTTTTTCTTCCTATTATTAGTTTTAATACACTGCTGAACATAATTTTCCTTTTGGTGTAGACACATTTCACTTTGAAACAGGATTTGGGGCTGGACATATCAAATTACATACTTGTCCTTCAAAAAAGTGCCTTTTAGTAAATTTCACAGCCTAGAAAAACAAAAGGGTCAAAGTTTAGCTAGTTGGCTTATGGCCAATTTAGTCCCTGCTAAGCTTTAAGTGAATGCAGCTTTTTTTGCATGCAACATTTATGAAGAAATTTCAAAACTTATATTGTGTATGTTTAATACACATGTATATTTCAGAAAAATGTTTTTTTTTTATATATTGAATATATTTAAAACATAAATTGTATGAATATACATATAGGCCTGTAAATACATGTTAATATATTCAACATATATACTGTGTGTATATTTGAATATACATAATAAATAGCACTAGTATAAGTATTTGTTTTATATAATATAGCAACTAGACTTATTTCATTTCAGCTAGTTGCTGAAACAATGCTTAAAACTGTTTTAAGAAATAAATAGTAAAAATCTATTAAAAATATAAATATTTTTTTACAAAAACATATAAAAATGTAAAAAAAATGACAAAACTTAAATAAAAAAAAATAATAATCTGAATAAAAACAATTGTATCTGTTCTGCTCTCAACACAACCTGCAGAGGGAGCAATGCACCATCAGCTCCTCAACCTCAGCAGCCCACTACTGCCATTTTGACTGCCGCCACACTGAAGCAAAGCCTGAGAATCTTTCCATACTAATTCATGTCCTACGATTACTTTCATATTGCACTCTTCTACTATTGATAGCTGCATGTTTGAAGCGAGCATCTATTTTCCTAGTTTCTATGATGTCAAGCAGAGGATTTAAAAGGATTATGTCCAGGTGCAGTATCGCAACCCGGCTCTGTCCTTGATTAATTATAAATCAATGAAGTCTATTGCAGCTCAGAGGGCTCTAATCTTTTCTCTTTTATCCAGTGTAAATGTCGGCATGCCTCAGCCGCTCTGTCTGCTTTAACCTGAGAGAATCTGTCTACCTCAGTGCTTTTCAAAAACCAAACACCTCTTGACAAATCCACCACGCACAGAATGAATTTGCACAGAGAGGTGAAGGAAACTGTCATATGGCTAGACTGAGACCCCGGTCAGGCCGCAGAGAATGTTCTAGGTTTAAAACAAACAAACAGAAAGAAAGAAAGCTAAACCATAATGGTTTGAATGGTTTGTATCTTTATGGTTTTTTTTTTGTTTTTTGTGAAGTGTATGTGATTATATGTGCATTAAAATTTGTTTTTACATACAGATTTTTTTTTTATATGGAACATCTCTTTAACATTGGAATTTTAAACTTCAGCAACTAGTTTTCAGGCTTATTTCAGGAAGCTGTGTGTGCAGTTGTGTCTTTTTCCTCTACTTTTTTTCAAGCCCAGTCAGTTAAACTGCAGTGTTTCGAATATAAATAATAAATAATTAAATTAAAATAATAATAGTTGTAATATTTCAGGATTTTAATATTTTCACATGTAGTTATACCTGATTCAAATCTGACTTCTGTTTTTGTTTTAATTAAGGCTTTTGCCTTTTGTAAATAATATAATTGAATTAATTGAATGTTTTATAAAGTCATATTTATTCATTTGAACATTTGATTTAAAAATGTTATTTTACTGTCCCTGTGACCGCTGCATGAGATTACATTATTTTACTACATAGGCTTTTATTCTTTGTGCTTTAGCTATATATTGTCTAAGCTTTAGGGATGTGTTTTAGAGTTTTAGTTGCAAAGAAAGCACATTTGTCATTCTGACTTACCGTATTTTAAGATAATTTGATGTGCTTTTTTGATATTATTTTGTTTAGAAGCTGTGATTAGGATTTCTGCATATATTAGTAGGTGCATGAATGAGTTAATTGACCCACTTAGCAAAGCACATCATTTTAACAGTATTGGACTGTACTGATGATGGATCTGAAAGATAATATTCTTTTTGTCTTTACCATCATATTTGCATATTAGTACCTATAATATCATCTGATTTCAGATACAGATATTTACCCCAAAAATTAAATTTGCTGACAATTTACTCTCAATTTACCCCCAGGCTGTCCAAGATGTAGATGATTTAGTTTTTTCATGGGAACAGATTTGAAGAAATGTAGCATTACATCGCTTGCTCACTAAAGTCGTCAACTAACTAGCTCCAACGAAATCCGTTGTGTTGTTGCCTCGCGTTGTCTGTGTCAGACAAAAAAGCTGCGCTCGAACACACCGCACAGACTACAGCCGACGCAAACTAAACACGTGCGTTCCTGTCCTGCGTGAGATGTCTATATCAGCAGTTATCAATAGTAAATATTTATCATTCAAACAGAGAAACCGGAACAAAGATATACAAAGAGAAACGCAGATAGATGAAATGTAAACAAAGCAGCGTGTACCATATTAAATGTCAGTGGCATGCATACACTTTCCCCCAGGCGTGAACAACCCAAGATTACATTAATTCGAGGGCTTTCACCCGGATGTAAACAAAGCGGAATACACCAAATATGATAAAGCATGCGTATGCATTGTGTTGTGATACTCTCTAAAATGGCAGAAGAACAAGGTGAGAAGAATGGTTGAGTAAATTGATATTTTTGTTTTCTTTGTGCAAAGCATTCTCATAGCATCGCAAAACTGAAGTTTAGCCACTGACGTCACATTGGCTGTTTTACTGAAGTATTTACTACAGTGCTGAACCTGGGGGGTATTCCAGAAAGCAGGTTATGTGACATACCTGGGTAAGTTAGTGGATAACCTCAACTTTCGGTTCCATAAAACAGAGGTAACTTTCTGGGTATGTATGTAACCATAGGAACTTACTCTCTGAAGATAACCTGCTCGGTAGCAGGATATGTTCCAGGGTTAGTTTGTTTTTAGAAGGTTACTGAGCATGGCGTGCCCTTTTGATGACGATCCTGTGGACGTGGAGGCACAAATTGTATAAAGTTTTTCACCTGGAGAGAGTTATAAGACCGCGTATTTATGCATTTTCATTTCCTAATGGTTATTTGAAAGAGCGTTATCGGTTACGATTCCAATTCCATTTTCGATTCTGCTTAACGATTCGATTCTTTATCGATTCCCTTATCGATTCTCATTTGGA
>JAUMHP010000052.1:23167603-23195362 GCA_032361065.1 Enteromius trimaculatus | reverse complement strand
AGTAATAATAATAACAAATAATATTTGATATATACTTTTTGGTACAAAAAAAGAAAAACAATAAAGAAAAATTTGAAAGGAACTTAAATAATTTTATATGACATTTCATCATTTTAGAAACGTTCAGAACAATGTGCTTTCAATGTCTTTAAAGCCTAAATGTGATACCTGGGTTGGTACTATATATTCTCGTCCTCATTGTAAGGGAAAAATAGGACTTGGGACCACCAAGAGCTCTCTGACAAAATTCAAACTTGGTTTGTCATCACAGCAGACTTCAACGAAGCAGGAGAGCTTTTTGCATGAGGGGTACAGAAAAAAACTCCTTGCTGTCTATGAAGGTAATGTAAGCGTGTTGTGCTGACGCAGCAGACAGGAAAATGCTCTCAGGAGACACTGAATCAGATGACAGTGAGGACTCTACTAGACAATAGAGAGACACAGTGATTCCCAGACTCACATACAAATGAAAAGAAGGGAGGAGGAGATTACGGTAACCCTTCCATTAAAGGTCTTGTTAACCTGGGGCAGTATGGTAATTTACCGCCCGACTGCAAAGTGTCTGTGTATGCCTGTGTAAGTGCTGTTTGGTTGTGTTTACAGAGATATTGCATATTTTCTTCGAGTGCAGGGGAGGGATGGTGATGAAGCAATGAGATGGAGGGGAAGGGAGGACGGGTGGCTCTGTATCATCTACGATTTGAAGAATTGTGGAATGCATCGCTGAGCAATAGAAGAATGCTCTGTGTTCTCATTGCATAAAATGTGATGTCATGTCTGATGATGAAGGTGGTTTTCAGGCCCTGCTGAAACAATCAGTAATAAGACTGTCTTGATCAAACTGGACTGGGTTAGTAAAACACCTCGAGCCAGCAAATAAACAGAAACCTAGTGGCTTCACTACTATGAACTTCCTTAAATTAATCATTCGATACAATGCACTCATTGTGTACATACATATTTTACATTGTACTTACATTTTTAAAAATACCTATATGCATCTGTAATTCATTTCCGGATTTTAAAGCAGGATTAATTTCACCATCCATTCAAATGTGGATTAATGGCTACACATATATGTGTGCACATACTATGAGAGCTGTGTGAGATTGCTACCATGCTCCTTTTGTGGGGGTGGGAAAGGGTTTTATATATTAATAACATACATTACATATTCATACTGTATTAATAATAAACCTCTGTTTATCAATTTACACTGGCTACCAACAGCTGTGTGCATCAAATCCAAGGCACTGATGTTTGGTGCAAAACCACCTCTGGCTCTGCACAGCTTTAGCTAAATTCATTACTGCAGACTTATGTGCCCTCTAGACACTTGCCTCACTTTTACATTAAATGTTCCCTCCTGGTGAAGTGACCTGTCCATTTTGATTGCTTTCATTGTCCTTATTTGTAAGTCGCTTTGGATAAAAGCGTCTTCTAAATGTAAATGTGTGTGTGTGTGTATATATATATATATATCTATATATACACTACAAATGGGACTTGGTTCTATAAAGTCACATGAAACTAAAAAGCTTTTTAGCAGCAAACACTCAAAATGGGTTTGGTGAACACAGGGATAAAAAGTAATCCATGCGTACTATGAAATATACATCTGTATTTTCATGTTGTGGGCATACATTTCTAAGGTCCTGAAGATTGTTGTTGTTGAAGGTTGCTTAGAAACATGGCATTATGGATTCTATCAAATACCAACAGATAAAAAAAATCAATGTGGCTTACTCTGTCAGAAATTTTACAGTGGGCCATGTATGGATCTTACAACCGTACAACAATCCACAAACCTCAAAAACAACACAAAAATAGGACACTGAGCTGAAGTAAACTGAAGAGAAGGAGCTGAGAATCTAAAGGATTTGGAGTGATTCTGGATGAAGGAATGGCCTCTGATCTCTTGTCAGGTGTTCTTTATCCTCATCAGACATTATAGGAGAAAAGCTGTTAAACTGGCAAATGGAGGTTTCAAAATGTCATTGCCAGCGTACTTTGTTAGGCGACTGTCTATATTATTTTATATACTTCTGCTCTGCTCCTGCTACGCACTGCCACGCTGCCCCTGCATGCTGTGTGCGAGCGCTCATCCGTTAACATGGGCGGCGAAATAAATACGCGCTTACACGTGCAGTGTGAAACGGGCTAAAGTCATCATAGCTTGCGTAGTATAAACCCAGCTCCCAACTCAAATTTGTGAATAGATTAACAGCAGCACGTTATCGCGCGATAAAAAAAATATTGCCGCAAAAGTACCAACGGCAAAACCAGTGCAGTTTCTAAAACTGGCTCCTGGTTTCCACCTGGTAGTCCATTTTGGTCCATCTTAGTCAAGTTGGTTAGGGCTGGTAGACCAAAGCACTCATTTACCATGTTCCCCAAAACCATCTTTATCACCTGCTATGACCTGATCTTTCCACACAGCCAGCTCATATTCTCCATCCTTGTACATGCAGATTCAGTTTCAACACTTTTGCTGGCAGGATGTGAGGGCAGAGAATGGGGGAAAACCCAGTGGAGGTTAGGTCATCTGTGGGGCCTAAAGGAGAACAGTTGTGGTTTGATGGTGGGTGGAGGGTACAGGGCATTAAGAGATGATGTCAATGACCGCATGGCATAAAAGGTTGTTTTGACAATATTTAGGTTAATTGTGCCAAGCAACCTGGCACTGAAGAATGACCTCAGAGCAAAGGCGATGTGGCAAATTATGTCACTATGGTGCAGCGTCACAGAGACTCTAATAAAACTGAAACATGAGGACTGAGAGAACTGTACCCTAATATAAAGTCAGCTCTTATTAAGAGGAGAAGAGACAGTGTGCTTTCTTTCTTTAAATATCAGCTAAAGAGACTGACGTCGGGATTGCTATGGTGATCGGTTGCAGGAGACGACGCTGGGCACTGATGTCATCAATATCACCTAGACACACAGTTGCATTATCATTACCTAATTTAATACTGGCTCATTTCCTCCTGTTTCTATCTCAGACACGTGCATACCCACAAAACATGACTGGACTAGACTGCTGAATTACAAACATATCTACATCACTGTGACCGGATGCATTGTTAAAGGGATAGTTCTTCCAAAATTGAAATTTGCTGTTCATTCACTCACACTAAAAGTGTAGTAAGCCATAAAGATTATTAAAACCAGTGCTTAGTTTGGACATACTGACAAGTGTGTGTAAGAACAGTCACTTAAAGGTAGTGCCTACACAGTACATGATAAGTAATTAGATGCTTTACTGTACTTACTAATGTAAATATATACTACTTACCGACAAGTGGGTACAAACAGGCACATCCTAACTAAATAGACCCATTACTGTACATACGTACTATATGTACATGGTAAATGTGTAGTATGTGGTGTTATGTGGTAACAAACAAAACACATACTGCTCGGTATATAAGGTATTGTACGCCCTAACCTTACCTAATAAAAAAGGACTGTTTTCAATTGATTTTTCAATGATAAATTGCTCTCCACAGCGGTGCTTACAAAGTTTGAAGAACTCCTAATTCCTGTGTAGTGTTTATGTAAAATGGTGCACTTTATTTTACAGTCCTATTTACATATACGTCCTAAGTAAGTACTGGTGTATGTACCTGTTAATTAATGTACTGAATAAGTTAATGCGGTACACAAGTTGAAGGGTTTAAACATGGACCAAAGTACTTATTGAGCAATTGATGGTAGATGGTACATAGTAAGTATATAGAAATATGACTGTTAAATAAAGTGCACCCTTTTACACTAACATTACACATTAATTACCAGTTCTACATATTTACCACATATACTGTACTGTATACCAAGTACAGTATGTCTTGTTTGTTACCACATTATACTACACATTTACCATGCACATGTCATTGTAATGTCTTTCTCATGTTTGTACCCACTTGTTTATAAGTACTACATATTAACCATGTATATATACATTAGTAAGTAAAGCACTACACTGTAAAAAAAAAAAATCTGTAAGATTTACAGTAAAAAAAAATGGCAGCTGTGGCTTCCATAATAAAACCGTGAAAAATACGGTAACAATAATTTTACCATATTAATAATAAGCTGTAATACTATACTTATATAATGTTAATATACAAACCTATGAAATCTATTTTGTACCTTTGCAATACACTGAAACCTACCAAATGCAGGAGGCGATGATAAAGTCATATGATGAACCAAAGCTCATCATAAGAAGGTGCCCAGTTTCAGTCACACAAACACCATCATGGTAAGAATTATTCAACTGAAATATGCAATAAATATTAATTTAACAACATTACATGTAACATACAGTACAACCCTAATAAACATAACTGATACCAAAAAACTAAGAAAAAAATAGTTATTTCAAAGAAAAAACGTCAAATTCAAACAAAATTTAAAATGCAGGGAATTCTGGGAATGTCAGTTTACGGTGTGTCCCTGTAAATTTAACAGGAATTTACCATTAACCATTTCACGGGTTTACAGTGTACCTGTAAGTGACCAATCTTACCCACACTTGTCTGTATGTACAAACTAATTACTATGCATGTTTCTTTTTCAGTTAAGTATGTACCTGTTACCATTCATTTGTCTGTAGGTAAACAAGATATTTACCATGTACCAGGGAAGTACACATACTTTAAAATAAGCGCTACAAACCAAAGTCCTTAATAACAGCCACAGTCACTTTAAGAGTAAAAAAAAAGCATAAACCAGCAATACAAAATTAGTACCCCAGACTACTAATGATACTACTCAAGTTAACTTATTAACACCATTACCAGAACTGGTTCATTTAGTTAACTGCAAGAAAGTTCCAACATCCTCACTGTGGGGTGTGCTTCCTGCAATTATACTCAACATCAGAAATCTCCTCAGAGACAATACACAAAGCCTCTCATATTCAACTCACGGCCCCCCAATCATGTCAGATGCCAGCATTTGAAATGAGAAATGACGGTGTAGGCGCTCTAAACATTTCTTTGATTGCAATGCAAACAAACGTATGATTCTGTGGTCACGTCATCAATGCTATACAAATGAGTTCAGGAGTTATGGCTGAACTGTGGGCTGAAAGTTTTCAGCAGATAAGTCTTTTCTGCAGAATACCAGCTTGAAGGTTCATCTAGAGGTCAGCAGGAAAGGTTCAAGTAGGAAAAGTTGTTAAAATAGCTGTTGTTAAAAATGAATACATTTTTTATATTAGTATTTTAATATCAGAAAAGCCTTTATGGCATTCTTGGCATTTAAAATAAATAAATACAACAAATACAGATTTACACATTTAAAACATGTATAAACACATATTGTACAAACTTAACAAAGCTAATAAATAAATGCTAATAAATTGAAATAATAGACATGCTAATATGTACAGTATATTATCTATCTAAATGTTTCAGTGCTGTCAAATGATTATTTGCATTTAATTGCATCCAAAAAAGTTGATATAAATAGAAACACATGCATTTATATTTAAGAATAATGTTATGTTTATATATTAAATATTTATGTATAATATAAAAATATAAGAATATATACACATAAAAGTGTATATACTGTAAGCGTGTGTATTTATATATACATGATAAATTTATACAGTACACACACACACATTATGTAAACAAAAACACTTTTATTTTGGATCACTAATATATTTATTTCTGCATTTGTTTTTAGCCTTATGTATATTCTAAATATATTATACATATTTATGGAAACAATTTGCTATATCTAAAATGTATTCTCCTGCCTCTTTAAGTACAGTTTGTGATATATTTTAAATGCTTAAATGCAATTTATTTTTATTTTGAAATAGATATATTAATTATGCAGCAGTGTTTGCAACATATATTTGAAACTATTACTAAATATTACTAAATGTTCTTTTCTTTTTTTAAAGCAATATGGGTTATTTTTGACATAGGGGTTTTGTTTATATTCAATTGCAATAGAGAGCAGTCTGCAGAGAAAGATGGAGCACACAACTAAGAGAGAAACACTGGAGTCCAGATGGATGGATTGGACTGAAAAACAAAGCGAGAATCTTTCCCCCCTTTTTTTTCTCGAATCAAAGGTGCCGGAACGCCCTGCCTGTCTTCAGGGAACTGTAATGAAGTATTAAAACTAAAGTTACACTATTGACCCTGTCACTTTTTTGTGACCTCATGTTTCACAGAGTAATGTTTCCCTGCTGGTCAGTAAGACTCAGCTTGACAGTGACAGACTGAGGAAAGTTTCAGGCTTTGATTAGATTTCCATGCCACAGTGACACCAGATGGCCTTAGTTTTACAGTTACAGACTGTTTTCCAGGCAAGTTTACAATGACATCAAAAGTCCAGCTCCATGTTACACGGCTCATTCTGTCAGCGGCTGTGTAAATCCTGGCACGTCTGCTGACCACCCTGTCTGCTTTTTGGCTATGTAATATAGCCAAATGTTGCATACACGACACTATTCCTTAAGTGGAACAGAAATGTAGATATCTCAAACAATGTTCATGCAAGTTTGTGCACCATTTTTGCTCTATCGGTGAGCTGTCCCTTGAAGATGTTATTTCTGGTAACTCTCTGTTGTGTCGTTCAGCATTTGACTTGTGTGGTATGCATCTGATGTCTACATGTGTTTAGGAATGAACAGTACTGTATGTAGGAGTTCCAGATAGAAGGACAGAAAAATGAATGGACTTCATTACAGCCTGAGTCTCAGCTGGCTGCGGGGGTCACCGGCACAGACTACAAAAGAATCTCTTGTCTTTCTGAAAACTCCAACGGCAAGGAATCAGCCTGATCGACTGAAGGGAAAAGTTAGAAAGCAGAGGACAGTCTTGCAAACAGGCAGCTGATGACATACAGTAAAAGGCATTAATATATTTTTAATTACTACTAATAAACGGCTAATATTTTAGTAATATACATGCTAATAAGCAACTAAAGAGTCCCTAAAATAAAGTGATACCATAAGTGTTCATTTATTCATATGCATTCATCACTATACCGCTGATTTATGCTCTCAGTGAACACATTTTTACAAAAGTGACTCACAATAGTGCCTAATCATGGAGAACTTTTATCACACACACAGGTTTTTACATGTGGAATTGAATAATACACTATATTGATCCACTGACTGTGGAACATCAAGGAGACCCAGTAGGGCACAGTCAGGAGCTACTCCGCATCTAGGACTCAGGTTCGCCTTGGCTGAGGGCAACAACTGAGAAAGTGCACGGATCCCATAGGAATGGCGCAGCAAGCCGCCACCAGCCGGCCTCCCGCTACCTGCTTGTCTAACTTAAGACACCGGAGGATTGAAACAATATGTAAATGTTTAAATATTTTTGCAACACAACTGGTGATATTAGTGACAGAATCACATTTAAGCTGTAATATATTTTAAATGAATATACAATTACTTAATTAATTAATTTTTGTAGTTATAATCTTCATGATGTGAAGGCTATTGCATCAAAAATGGAAATTAATTTTCATTTTAAAAAGAAATATTTTTTATATATATTATTATTTGTGTATTTATTAAATAGATTAATACGTTTAGAAATGATTATCTAGAAACACATTAGTAGCTCCTGATTAGTTATAATGAAAAGGTCAAAGGTCATGCACAACCGCCACCTTTTCCTTTGGGCTACATGATGTTATCAAGTTGCGGCTTGTGCTCTTCAGCAACGAGGCTGATCTGTAATGCTGAAGTGTGACGGATATTTCAAGTTCTTTTCAGACTGGAAGGACACTGAAACTCAATGAATAAATAAATGTATTATAAAACAAAGGTGCGTTTTGCGTTTAAGCACACAGGCTTGGAGGAGGTCAGGGTTGGGTGGGCTTTTCTTGGCTAACCTTGGCTTGCTGACATCAATACTTTGGTGACTGGGGTAATTTGGCTTAAGTGTGTGTAGCAGCCAGAACAATGGACTTCCTGTGCCTGTTAGAATGGTCACTCATCTCATGCCCTCAAGCAAGGGGGAGAGGAAAGGGGACTACAATCGACAGATTCGTATTTCCTGGCGGAAGACTTGTGGATGACATCACTTCTGGTGTGGCAGCCTGGGTGTGAGGGGGTGGTGCGTCGAAGAGAGAAAGTTAGGGTCTGTGCTTTCCTGTTATGTAAAGTGTTTTTATTTTATTTTAGTTCGACACTCAAAGATAAAAATTACTTGTACAGCATATAGGTCAGATGAATTGATCTGGAAAAGAAAGTGATGAGAATAGTTCACATTGAACCCTATTTGATTAGCAAATTTCATATTTTACATAATCTACTAAATGCATTCTATTTCAGGAGTTATATTGTTATAAAGATCTCATCAGTTTACATTACAAGCTATTGGAAACATTTTGGCCATATAAATATCAGTAACTGTACCAAACTGAACCGTTTTACTTGATTTGAGCCTCCTACTGTATATCACACTATATGCTAAAAGTCTGCTGTATCTAATATATATATATATATATATATATTATGCTCCAAATAAATACTAATAGAAAAGTAACAAACATTGACAAAAAAATTAAATGTGTAAATAATGTGGCTTTATGGGGTTAAAACTCCCATATGTGAACTGAAACATTTTGGAGATCTGTATTTTTACAGGAAATAAAGTTAAAATTACTGCTCCTTCTGGCATAATCCATAAAATCTGTTGTTCTCTCACATGAAAATCCACTGACATCTTTGTTTTTGGAGTGTTTTTGCTTGTAAAGGGTGATGCACATTAACCATGAGAATCCCTGCTTTATAAAGCTGCCATGTCTTTCTTTCTCTGAAGGTTGTTGTAAACTATAAAGACTGAGGTGAGAAGAGCACTTAGGTTTTAATGCGAGTGTTTTTGACCTTCGGCCTGCCGGCAGTAACAGCTTACGTGTGAGCCCCAGTGCGATGTGATGGAGCAATAACACAGATTCCATGCTTTGCCTATGAGGTCAGGACCATTGTAATAGATCTTAATGCCTTCATTCAGGCCTGCTGTGTCCCTCTCTCTGATCCTACCCTTCAAAAAAGTCAGTCCTCCTTGAGATCCCTATCGCTAGAAGCTGAAGCCAACCCACCCATTGTAAAACGCCCATAACAAACCATGCTGAGACTAAAAAAATTCACCTGGTGGTTAATGAATAACCCAAGATGTCCTCGTTCTGTTTGAATACACTGGCTCTGGTGTTGTTTACACGCTTCTACGCATCTAACTGACCATGAACGGACCATAAAATAAAAAGATGAAAGGATCAGAAGTGCAGGAGAAGTGTTCAGAGAGCAGCTCTTCAATGTCTGACGTCGCATAAGTTACATGATGTCGGTTCTCCTTGACTCTTGGATTTGAACATAGATGATATTCCAATAAGAGGCTCAAGCAGGCTATGCTTTGATGCTGTTATGAGAAGATGAATAGGTTTTCTGCTGTGCACACCCAGTTGTGAGATACTACCTATAAATCTTTGATTAGCCACTCCTTTAGATTCATTAAGCCTCCCTTTTCAACAGTATTCCCAGAGGAAAGCTTTATTGCTCAGTGGTTGCTCTGTCATAGCTCAAGAGACTTAATCGAAGTCTCATTTCATTTCAGTAACAGCTTTTGACTCGCAGGCTTATATAAAATGATATACATATATATATATAAAAAGAATACACAATGTAATGTTTTCAGACACATAACTGCAGGTTAATCATTAATTACATTTGCTTCAATCTGTCAACACACTAAAGAAAGTGTACTTTTCAAAGCACAACAAAAGATTTTAAGTAAAAGTAATACTTTTCATTTGACATAATTGAAAAGTCCACATTTACATTACATGCAAGTGCAGGCTTATTTTATTGATTGATTAATTATTTATTTGTTTGTGTGCTTACATAGTTAGTGCGAATATTTTGCCATTAAAAGTGCAGCTAAAGCACTTTTACCCATAAGGTTACCCAAAAAGCACTCCACTGCTGTCTAGGAAAAACAACTGAGATAATTAAGCTTAATAAAAAAAAATCTGTATACATGTAGTCTGTGAACTTGGACAGAAATGTAAAAACGCAGTCTTTTTTACGGCCCACTGGCTGTAAAATGGACCACAGACGCCAACATCAGTCTGTTTGTAAGAGAGGTTATCATTATTAGTCTGATGTTACTTGTCCTGCTGCTTTGTTATCTGTTTTAATGGAATAGTGTCGTCCAAAAGAGGTCTTATTTGCAGACTCACTTTATTCTCCTGAATTACACAGCCTCATGCAAACCACACTGATGATAAAAAATAGCGTGAAGTCTTCTCAAAAACGTTCATTATTTACCTGACGTAATCTTACATTCCTGAGTCCTTGTGTCTGAGCCAGCTGTTTTCGCTCAAACTAATTGTCTCTCCTCTGTTTACAAAAGGTTCATTATATTGGTTTTCCCAGTTGAGCATCTCTTTTCAAAACAGCACCTGTAAAAAATAAGTGGATCGCTGAGTGGTATCTGGGGTATCTGTGCATGTATGAGTGTGGAAAGGGTCACTTAAAAACAGCCCACTTTTAGATTTCTTCTTTGACATTCAACTGCGTAGATCCAAAGACTATGCTTGAACTGGAATAATAGCTTACTGCATCTGCTTATTAGGCCTCTTTTGCCTATAGTTTAAAGGATACATATTATGCCCCTTTTTACAATATGTAATATAAGTATCTGGTGTCCCCAGAACGTACGTATATGTGAAGTTTCAACTCAAAATGCCTCACAGATAATTTCTTATATCATTTTGGAAATTGCTACTTGAGTGGAAGCAGAAACAGTGTTGATTTTTATATGCTGTCTTTTTATATGCAAATGAGCTGCTACTCCCCGCCTCCTTTTACCAGAATAGATCTGCGCCAATACAGCTCATACCTGCTAAAAACTTCTGTTTTGATTCTGATTGTCTTGTCATGTTTTGTGCTTTCAAAAGAGGACACAACTAGAAATCAGTGGTCAAGTTGTATTCACAACACTATTCCAGAACAACCTAAATATTAGAGTGTATTCAGAGCATTTACGGAGGACAGACTCCAAAAACGTGGAGTGCCTATGCTTGCTGTGCACTATAAAGTGGAGCATTTCTATGTCTGCAAGGACAGTCTGGGGCTTCTGACTCACAACCTTGAAGTGAGTTATGTTTTCTTATTAAAATAATTTGCTACTTACCATTCAAATGCAAGTTTTGAAGGGCAGTGCTTGTTTGTCATTACTCCGGTCACAAATGCAGACATGGTGTTATGTTTATGAGGCGAATACAAATGAATAATTGTTCATTTATTTTTTTAAATTTCAATTTTATTAAAAAAATATGTTTTTCTAATTGTTAGTCTGAGTCAAAAAAAAAAAATGTAATTCATGTTATTTTTCAATATATAGTATGCATTATTTTTGGGAATGGAAGCTCAAGGTGCATTGCATTGTGGGATATAATGCTCATAATGAAAATAAAGGTATTCCATGCATTTTACGCATAAAGAAAATGTGCATACTGTGTGCAGTATACATACCATATGCTAAAAATGGAGTAAGAGTAGTATGGTAGCATGCTAGTCTGTACATAGCCATACTCACAACTCACACCTGCTGACAACAATATGGAGTTCAGAATGAATTCATCCAATTTAGAAATTCCTTTTGGCAGGCAGCAAACTATAGCATGCTGTCACTCTGCCACATGGCGATAAATTGCCGCCCTTGCCACCCGTTTCTTCCACCCCTTCAGTGCTTTTCTTCATCTCCTCTATATGTCCGTATTTATGAGGCCTTGTCTTTTCTCGCCCATAGCGGAGCGACCCTCCCCATCTGCTTTCGCAAATGAAATAAGGACTCTAATGTGATTGAGTGAATTGCTCTCTCTCTCTCTCTCTCTCTTTCTCACTATCTCTCTCTCATCGTGTTCTGGTGGAAGAGGAGGCATCCATAGACTGCCTTAGCTAATTTAATAAAAACTCCATCAGGCTAATGGAACCATGTGGTCTGAGCACCTTCCCCTCCCCCTTCTCTCCGCCTCGCTCTACTACCTCCAGTGCATTGTGGGAATCCATTCACATTTATCACTCGCTACTCTCTGCTAACTTATCAAACATGCCAGAACAGAGAGCGACAAATAGAGCATGCTGAAAAAATGCACACAGAATGGCAGCGCATAGTACAATACTCTGTTTACTTTTTCTGCTATGAACGATCAGTTAGCATATACATGAATGCCTGCACAATGTCAAAATGACATATTACAATTTTAAGAGTGCACATTACTATTGTACTGTTACAGCTAGTGACATGCTGTTGTACCCCTAAAGGGAACCATTTGTGTATTGTAATTTTGTATTTGTCATTTTTCTCTGACAGTAATGTTCACTAGCAAAGCTTACCAGCCAAATATTCACTTAAAATGTAAGTTTTTTCTACAGAGAAAGGAAAATTGGAACATTTAAATAAAATCCTCTATCCATAATATTGCTTTCTCATAGAATGTAAAAGTTGACAGCATAGAGTGCATACTACGCAGTATGCAGCATTCAAAAAAAGAAAATAATATAAGAAAAACTTTTTAAAGTGAACTTCGATATTAAATTTATATAGTGGTGAATTCATATAATTTGCTTTATACCCAAATCACAAATCTTCTATACTTCTGTATTTTTACACAGTAAAAATAGCTGCTGAAATCCGAGCAGCTGCCAAGATGTGAATTGAGGACAGCTTTATGCTGTTGTTTCAGGTTTCGGTTTTCCTCTGTAGAGTCTCTCAACTTACAAGAACATTTATCTTATTTTGGTTTCCTTTCTTGACCTACCCTTTGTACCTAACAGTTTCTGCAGTTCTTGAATATCATTTTGCTATCTTTATAGTATCTAGGCTATTATGATAAGAATGTTAGGTAAATAATCATAATCGATCACTGACTGAATCATTATGAGATAAGAAAATGCAGTGCAGTCAGTGCAAATGTTCTAAATGTCGTTGCTGTACAGTTTGTCATGAAGAGCAGGACGGGGCAGTGAAGTGCTATGATTTGCTGGTCAGTTTAGCCACTGAGTGGGGTCTCTGTGCTTTTTCCATGTGGATGAAGAGTAGAAGGTTAATTCTGTCCTTTAAGGAGGTCATGTCCTACATTTTATGCAGTTTTATTGTTTCCCTGAAGTTCACTTACAATACAAAAGGCATGGTTTCATGCTCAAAGAACAGCCATAAATTAGTTTTATATGAACACTCTGTACCCCCATCTGAACCTAAGATTTAAAGGGCCAGTTCACTCAAAAATGAAAATACTTGAAAATGCGAAAATATTTGTGTCAGCATTGTTATTGTTATTATTAACTGCTGAAACTAACACCTTAAATATTTTTTTGGTTTAATTGAAATTGAAGCACTAAAATAACTAAAACTACACAAACTAAAACCTAAAACTAAATAAAAGCAAATACCAAAAAAAATGACAAAACATACAACAAAATTAAAACTTTATCTAAAATTAAAATAACTTAAAAACTGTATTCTACTAAAATAACACTGCTTCGGAACATCATTTTCATAATTTTTTCAAGTCCATGTAACCAAAGTTTTTTATGCTCACAAAAAGTACATAAAGGCATTGTCAAAGTAATCCATATAGATTGAGTGGTCTAAGTCTTCTCAAAAGACATGTTCACTTTTTATGATAATAATAACGATCATTGAACGAACATTGATCATGAGTGAACTATGAATAATACACTATTAAGTTATGCTTCATAAAGCTTATATTTCAAAAGTTATGTTGATAAATATGTTTATAGGGCATTTTCAGTGTACACTCAAATAAAGGTCAGTGGGGCGATACCTTTTCAAAAGGTAAAGTGTCCATTTTGGTACCTTAGAGGTAAATATTAGTACATATTAGTGTACATATTAGAACCTAATAGGTACAAAGCATCTTTTGAAAAGGTATCGCCCCTGCACTAACATGTGCAGTTTCTTTGAAACCACTTTGACCTTCCGCTGTCCCTGACATTTTGGAGTGACCAAATCATACTCAGCTGATACACAGCTTGAATCCATTTCTTGTTGGTCTCATGGATTTAAACCCACTGTTTAAGATTATGTGGAAAGAGCTAAGTGAGCAATACTTTACAAGGATTATATGCAGCTGAATGAGGGAAACACAAATCAACATGGAGACAGTGAACGCCGGCCACACAGAGGTGACAGACAGACAGCCTCCCCTGCTTCTGGTTACCAGAGCAACATACAACTGTATCTCCACCCTGCAGTCCATTTCCATTGCCTTTTTGTGCCTGAGAGTCTTAAGAGAGTCTGGTCATTATGGCACAGATGTGTTTGTTAGGATGTGAGTGACCCTGGTTACAATCTGTCCTGGTTACAGCAAACTTGCAGCCAGGATTTGAGCAAACCAAGCAGCCCACAGACAGTTACTTAGCATATCACATGCTATTCCCATGAAATATCCTAGATTCTATCTAGGACATATCAAATTGCTTTATATACCTTTACAAAAAGAAGTACATTTTACCTTTAAAAAAGTGTACTTAAGTGTGAATTGTATCATGTAATGTTTTCATATGCATAACTGCATGTTAATTGCAACTGCAATTGTATTAAATTCAGTTAGCCATTATAAAGCTATATAAAATAAAAATATTATATTATAATATGTAATTTCTATAGGCTAAAAGAAAGAAAGAAAGACATGTTTTTGTTTTTTTTCCCAAATGAGGATGTCCCTTGATTTTATGCAAATTATAGCTAAAAATAGATCTAACACAAAGACACATCCACAATCCCCATCCACCCTGGCTTATTGTTGTTGTTCATAGAGGTACCTTAACTAGTAAATAGAATGAGAGATGCCACAATAGCAACTGTCAGAGCCTCACGCGGATCACATTTTACAGCAATAAAAATACTCCATTGATGGAACATACAGCTTATATCTCCCACACTGCCTGCCTCTTGTGTGCAATGATGAGAAAGGAAAAATTAATCTAAAACTTTCCTGAGGTTAGGACATTATCCCATGACTTTTCCCTCCATGCATATGCACACATAAGGGCTTTTTACATTGCACGTTGCACTTAACCCTAGGTTATCATTGTTCTTTATCTCACATTTAACTAAAGGTACGTTTCATGCTTTTAATTGATTTTTTACCCCACCACGTTTGGTTGTATTTCTCAGCATCTAAAAATATGTCAAATTGTGATAGAAAGTACTGAATTAGAGTGAAGAAGAGATTATTTTTTATTCTTATAGTACTCCAAAAGTCCATTCAGGAACAATTAATAGTACAATATGCAAAATACTTTACATCTATCATCTAGCTGTAGTGTTGCTGCAGGCGCCATGTTCAGGAGATGCTGTGATTCATTGTGAAAGTGAAACTACTCTGTGCTTCCAAAAGAGGACACAACTAGAAATTTGTGGTTAAATTGTATTTACAACACTGTTCCAGAATAATTCAGTGCTGATGTGATATGGAGGACTTACACCTAAAATCTGCAGAGTAGCCTACTAGCAGTGCACAGAGACTATAAGTGAGGCAATTCTACCGCTGCAAGAACAGTCTATCACTTCTGACTCACAGCCTTTTAGTACGTTATATTTAAGAATATATTTAAGAATTATAAGAACCTGCTACTTACTATTCAAAAGTCCTGATAATCAGTAATTATGTCCCCACTGGATGCAACAAATGCCTCATTTGTAATAGCTTTTATTGTTTTTTTTTTTTTTTTTTTGTCATAGCGCCAATCACAATGCACTGGACAACTGATAAATCAGAGCACACCTCACTTTTTTTAGAAGGATGAGCTTTATACAAATCGACCTGTTTGAGGAAGGTGAGACTTAGAGGAGAAACAAAAATGTATAGTATGTGGAAAATAATGTGTTTTTTTGAAACCTACTGTAAACCGCAAAAACACATTGTATTACAAACATGTATGCAACAATGGATCATAAGTTCACAGCATTGATTATGAGATTTCTCACCAAATGCATAAATGTAACTTTTTTTTTTTAGCAAAATATTTAAATGTTCTAATTAGTTCTGTAAATTTCATTACTAAACAGAATCATCATAGCAAATATTTACACCTCTAATATAAAAAGCTACTTTTATTTTCCATTCTCCACTTGTTCGTAGCTATTTGTTATCTGTAACAATATTATAAAATTCAGCTTTAGCTGGTTTTTCAAAGCATGTACTGTATTATCGCTGATCCAAACCAGAGTAACGAGTGAGATCTGCGTCATAATGTGATGAAGACCAGCGAACACATCTACAAATGAGTGTTGTGGGTCTTCAGTTTTGTGTCAGTAATTCCATTCATAAATCAGACTCACATCAGTGTTCCACATCACACACAAGCCGAGAGCATAAGAGGCATTGAGGCGTAGGCTCTGAACCCACATTAATGCTTCCACTTAAAGGAGTACTTTTGTAAAGTCTCAGGGGTCCAGCAAAGCATATATTCTTTATGGAGTCCACACCTTCCTGTATGTCACTGAGACTCTCATGTGGTACGTGGTTTGAATACTTGTTAATTGCTCTGAAGCCGTAGTCTGTTTCATGATCTTAAAATTATCTCATGAAAAGGTCACTATATATCCTGTGTGGCTCTCTTGAGTGGCCTGCAATAGTGTTTGAAAACACAGAAATACAGAATGACTAAAATATGTACTGTACATGTGTAGGCTTAGCTGAAACCCCTTTTAATGCATCATAAAGACATCTGATAAGTATTTACAGACTTGCTGCATTGGCTTTATTAAGGGTACTGTATGTACTGTACGTATGTACAAAACAAAAACTTGCAAGTGCTACAACAAAGCAAGCTAGTGTTAGAGGCCTTTTTTGTTTTTGTTAATTGTATAATAAATAAAAATAAAACAAATAGATAAAATACAATATTAGAAAAGCTAGCAGTCATATGAAAAGTCATGTTACTGAATGACAGAACCTAGTGATACCATGTACACAGAGAAGAGAAGTGGTCCAAGAACTGAGCCCTGAGGCACCCCACTTACAGCGACTCCTCACCTCTCCAAAATACCTTGAAGGAAGGACCTTTTCTAAGAGATAAGACTCAAACTACTGGAGTGGTTACACATGCTATGGGACAGGACATAAGAAGACCTGAAGGTCAGTTTTCCTGAAAAGGTGGTGACCCTGAGAAACCCTAACCCTAACCCTAAGACTGAAGGAAAGTGGCCTAACTTGTGAAAAAATGGACATCACTATAGAGCCACATTATGCATTTTTACCATAGCAAACCACATGCAAAACATTATGTGGCTTGATTAGATTATTTAATGTACTATGTTTTTCACTTCAGCAAATTGGGCCAAAAGAAATTTGTTTCATGAAATGAAGACTCAATATCAGTGTCCTAAAGTATAATAAGTTTTTGTTCTGTACATCGTAGTGTACATCCATATTGAGATCACATGACCAACTAAATATCATTCACTTTAGCCACTCTTGCAAAACAGTTTCTGTTGCCAAATAAATTATTTGTTTCAGTGGATGGCAATAGCATTTATGCCATAGCTCCCCGCAACAAAAAGTTTTGCTTTTTGTGTGATTATGTACTCACACATGTATGTAGCCTTCCAGTATAAATACCAGGACCACTGTTGCATTATTCAGCAAAAAATACTTTTAAAGTAGCGTCACATAATACAGCAAAACATTTCATTATTAGCCATTATTAGACAGAGTCAGGTTGGGCTGGCATGTTCTGGCTTGTGTGCGTCACTCAAAGCTGCAGCTGGCACTTGGCAGGCATCTCAAAGCCGCTGGCATTCAGAGCGTCCAGAAACAGCAGCATTGTAAAGAGCATGGGCAGAGTCAAATCTGACTGATTACATATTAGAATGTGCTCACTGTTGCCAATCCCCTCCCCTTTCCGAAATACTGGACCAATCACAGCCCGACTTCTGACTGATTGATGGTGTGACGCGTCATCAGCTGGAGGATGTTATATTTCTGCCTGACACAGAATAAATCTTCAGTACATCCCTTCTCTGGCTGTCCTTCAGAAGACCTTTAAAGTCGGAGCCAGTCTGGAATACTTACAAAGCCAGGCTCTGTGTTGTGGAAGGGATTTTTCATGATGTTATGAGGGTCTCTCTCAGTAATATGTGGTTTTACTGCAGCTCTACAGCAATATGAAGACAGATTGCAGCATATCAAAACATTTAACATGCTGTTTACTCATAAGATACATCCCAAGCTGTCCCATACAGTGCACTACAATTATGTGAACTGCATGTATGTACTGGTAACGGGAAAGAACAAAGTTTGTTGTATTTAGTAAAATATATACCAGGACATCTTATCAGGTCATTAAGTCAAAGCTTACATTCACAGCTTAGATACCTTCAGTACCTTAAAATTGATAATTGATTAATTTGACAAACTGTTGTGGCAGCTTCAGTCTTGCATTCCTTGCTATTTTGTGAATTGCTACAAAGTCTGCCCTTAATTGTTTTGATTGTCTTTGCATTCAAACCTTAGGTCCCACTTTATATTAGTTGGCCTTAACTACTATGTACTTACATTTAAATGAACAATTTGGTACAATGCACTTATTGTGTACATACAAGTTTTTACATTGAACTTATAGTATATTTTGTAGTCATATTATATTGTATGTACTAAGGACGCCTAGTATAAAGTATATCTGATATTAATGAAATACTGTAAAAGGTCACTTTAAGAGTAGAAGAACTAGCAGTTAATTATTTACTTTGCAATTCTCCCCCACATATGTTTGCTCAACAGACTATTTAGACCCTCTAACCACTGTACTTTCCCTCAACAAATGTAAATCTAGCTCTCCCATGATGACCTTGCCTCTCACTCTCACTCACTCACATTTCAGGTTCATTTCAAGTGGGTCAAGTCAACACTGATGGAGAAAAGGAAGAGCAAAAAAAATAAAAAAATGAATTCCTGTAGGAAGAGCGGATACAAAAAAGGGCTCAGAATGGATACTGAGCACACATAGTTAAAAGTCTCCATGGGAACTGAAGAGGAAGCCAGGCCTGTAAAAGCACTGGTGACGGTGATGATGACAATGGCGAGGAAGATTTGTGTGAGCGGAGAAGGCTGAGTCAGGAGAATAATGCTGGGATGGGAGGAGGGATGTAGTCTGGGTTATGGATTTGTAATGGGCCCCTAGCATGTGAGTTTTAATGATTTGGCTCAAGTCTAAGAGCGTTGAGCGAACGGGGCTTTACAGCACCAACGTCATTGTTTTAACAACATTTTCTCTTAAAGTACCCTCTGGCTAATGGGCAGACATGATTAGGTTTGCGATTATTGATGCTGATTGTGCAAATGTTTCTGTGGTGCATTTAAGTTTATTTGATTGTTAACTTGGGTTTCATTCTGGGTGAAACAGAACCTTTCTTTGTAATAGTGTGTACATTTGTGATTACATATGTACTTTTTTATATTGTTCTGATGAATTTGAATGACAAAAATAAGAGAGGGAATCGAGTGGCATGAGGTTTCTGTTAATGGTTTTGGCATGAAACTTCTTCAACCAACTTTTGCAGATGGAACATCTTATTGCAACACTCAACATTGTTATACAGTTGAGGATAGGAGACAGCTACGGCTGCTGGGGATGCGCACATCAATATAGTATTATTTTTTTCACACTGTACAACATTAATTACTGTTTTTGCATTGTTGTAAGCGGTAAGGTTTAGGGTTAGGGAAGGCGTAAACATTATCAGTAGAATTTAATCAGTAGAAAATGTATTTTATTGTTAGTTTCTGGCTGTAGCTGTATCCCTTCTAGCCACAACCTTATACAACGTGACCTGTTCAATCCGAACAACTGATTCTTACAAACTGGTTCATTTAAGTGATTTAAAAACACTAAATGACTACTTTAGTATATTTAGTATATTTATACTTGTGTACTCTTTTTGGTGAATAAAAACATACAGCACAACATTTATGGCCCAATTCCTGAATGAGTGACCCTTGTGAATCGGCTCTTTTATAGTGAATCAGAAACATCCTGTAGAACAGTCAGATTTCTGAACAAATGACTAATGAGTCAATCCTTTTATTTGATTTAACACAATTACAACTAATGCAAGATTCAGTGTAGCTACTGTCTGGTTCACATGACGTTGTGCACATTATAAGTTTTCTCAATGTTTTCAAATTGTTTAGTTGTTAAAGGTCAGTTATTGCATTGAATTTATGTCCCTTTGCAAAAAAAAAACAAAAAAAAAACTCCACGTTTCACATCTTGATAGTATGCTTTAATAATATAATTGCATATATTTGACAAAACTAGTAAATGAACTAGTGAACCAGTTCATAAATGCAAACTGTCTGAATCAGTTTGTGGAAATAATCTATGGATTGCAGGTAATAATGTTGTAAATGATGTTTAGTTTCTTGCACTGACTGATCATTTCTCTTCATAAGACCTCAATATATCATCAAAAGCCATGAGTATTAATTTTGTGTTCCTTGATATGTTTTTTTATTTTTTTATTCTTAAACAGACTTGCATTTTATGAAGCACAAAAAACTACAGTTTCAGCTAAAAACCTTCTTTACTGTTCTACTGAAAAAAAGGTCATCTACATCTTGGATGGCCTGAGAGTGAGTGAACTAACAGCTCACTTTAACTTTTGGGGGAACTATCCCTTTAACACTATTATGGGCAGCTCTGTGTTCCTACGCACACTATCAGGATCACAGCCAAACTCTGCTATTCTGGGATGTGAGGTGTAAACGCAAGCCCGACTGACCTTTCTGCCTGCTACCTTTGCCTGCCTCGACAAGCGGCTGTCCTCAGTCTAAGCTACATTTTCTCTCGCCAGCCCATGTGGACAGCTGACCATTACACCCACACAGCCTGTCCTAGCAGTCCCCTTTCATTCCTGTGCAAATATGTCTATCAGTCACCACCGCAACTGCCAGTCGATGTCCCTCAGGAATCTCTCCACCTGTTCCCATCAGAGAGCGATGGAGGGAGGGGAGGGATATAGAGCGGGTGATAAAGAGTGTGCTGTATGGAAAAAGACAGAAATACGCAAACTCCCACTGACCGCACCCTAAACGTGACCCTCCGTTTAACGCAGCAGTTAATGTTAAAAGTCACTCCTCCATATACAGACATCCCCCACGCATATGAGAATCAGCTGTGCTTGAAGGTGCCATTTACACAGGGTTAGAAACAGGGCATTTTATATGAATATGCTTAAAGGAATGCGCACAGTGTGCGTCAATATCATTTACAACACGTACCAAATTATGCTTGGCCTTAACAAAATGGCAAAACCATGATGGAAAACTAGATAATTTATGATTAACTCATGTAAATACTATAATGCTTGTATTTATTTGGTATTATGGTAGGCATATAGAAGTAAATTTGATGATAAATTACAATATTTGCTCACTGCAAGACTGTTTTAGACATTTGCAACTTAATTAATTAGATATGTAGTATTGGGAATTATCTATCGATCATGAATGTTAATTAAAATGTCATTCAAATCTACAAACAAAATATGTAGGCTATAGGCTACATCAGAATCAGAAATAATTTATCTATCCCCCCCAAAATAGAGAAAACTGGATTTGATATCGCAGCTCCAAGTCACCAAAATAAGAATACAAAATAGAATACAATATAAAACTATTAAGAATAAAACTTTAAATAACTATACAGATAAAGGTATAATATTGACAGTAAACTACACTATTGTACTGAGAAATTATAAAGTTATAAATTATAAATCTAAATATATGTGTTCGTGTGTGTTTGCAGTGTGTGCATTTTGTGTCACAGGAAATTACAAGCATTTATTTATTTTTAAAACTATGATGATGTGTTTTACTACACCATGGTGACAGTAGCTTAAACTCACCTGTTCGCACAATTTATGTCAACAGATGAGTGCGACAGTGCGTCAGCCAACAGTGTGATCCACTGTATCCTACAGTCCTGGAAGATAGAGGCGGCCGAGTCTTTATCCGAGGCGTGATCGTCACATTCCACATTCCTCACAGATACTATCTATTATCGTCTGACATCATCTCTGGGTTGAGCCGCCTGGAGCAACCCGGGGCTTAAGAGCCTCGCTCATTACTCAGGAACTCCTCCATTCTTCTGAAAGACCAGATGAGATGAGCAGTAAAGATATATATATATATATATATATATTACATGATATAGTAAACTGATTTCAACTTTGGGACAATATAAATACAAAATGAATGTTGATTGTACAGTACAGCTCAGATAACTGTAACACAGTCTCACTGAAAAACTTGCCTTTATCTACGTTTTTACAAAACTCCAAAACCTTCCTATATACATACAGTACAATTCACTGCAGTTTCCAGCTTAAATTAACACCAGATGTAGTAAAGCGGCAACAACTTTTTTCCTTGTCACACAAATTATGATCATTCACCAGTAGGATTAGATTAATAATGACACATTCCAACATGATCAAATGAAAATATGTTGAAGTGACCAAATTAAGTAGTTTCAAAGATATACACGGTATATACAGTATATATACAGTATATTTTGCAGAATTATTAGATAATACTAGCTATTTAATAATAAGACATTACAAAAAACCATCATCAGGTTTCCCCATTTTGTACTTGACTGGTTTGTGTTTGTCTATGAGAAACAATTACACATAGACTGTCCACTGCTGTCCACGAGGCCTGCAGCATCTCATTCTTACGTGTGGTATTGTTTAACACAGGGTGGAGCTGGAGAGGAGCAGTCTGGTGACCTTTGGGGTCATGGTGTCAGGTTTGTTTAGTCTGCCTTTTTCTGATCATCCCTCAGGAGACGGACACAGAGCTTGCACCTGACAAAAGCTCACAGAGAGAGTACAAAGCATGATGGAAGAGTGGGAGTGTCTAAACGACACTTGTCATCTTATGAGCAAGGCATTGTCGTGAATACTGCAAAAGTGGAGATGGAGGGGATTTTTGTGCTCATGTCTGTGTTGACTGCTCAAGGTCGTATAAAAAAACAACTACACAACACCTTCTCTTATGCCCGCTATATCGGTGGGAAAGGTTCCAGAGCGTGTACACGAAACTATTTTTATTGATCACTCTCTGAAATGTAGTCAAACACTAACAAGGTTGTGTAAACTCCAACACACCAAAAAAAACCCAACCTTTATTTCCTTTTTTCTTCTCTTTCTAACAGATACCCTTTGCTCAATGTAATTTGTGGGTCAGATAAAAACAAGGAAGTAAAGTAGTGGAAAATAAACCCCAAGGCATTTAAACCTTATATGGTATTGATGGTAAATGCATACTCATTGGTCAGCCTTATTTATTTATGAACCAAATACACGGGTATTAAAATGGGCATTTAAAGGGCAACACTTTTTGTTAATAGTATAGCAAAATGCCACTACTTTAGGTTAGTAGTTCAAATTCTTAAACTTAAAGTGCCTCTAGCATGGGTTATGAAAAGTATACTGTATTTAGTTTTTAGCAGTCTCAAAACAACAGGTTGACATACAGTATATGCAAGGTCAAAAAATACATTATTTGTCTTATAATACACTTTTTTTTTTTACCTTATTTGTTCAGCATCTCCCAAATGATTCCGTCAACGATTCATTTGTCCAAACCCCTCCGGTGATCGGTCGATTTAAAGCAGTGGCAAATAATGAATTTGCAGTTTCATTCAGACCAATGCGAAGATGACATTTTCCCAGGTCTGCACGCGCATCATGTGCGGGCAGTATGCTAATGTTTCATGTTGATGTCGACATGAAACTACTTGGGAGCCTTTTAAAAACGATTTGTTTCAATGATTCAAGGTCGACTCTTTTTTTGAGAGACAAATATACATAGTGCACTTTCAGATGTAAAACTTTGCAGGATGTTTTCATTCATATAGAGCTGTGATAAAAAAAAAAAAACTGCATGAAAGCTCATTTTTAAAAGTCCATAGTAGAGGCACTTCAAAGGAACGTGTTTTTTGGAAATAGGCTCATTCTCCAGCTCCCCCAGAGTTAATAAGTGGAGTTTTACCATTTTGGAATCTATTCAGCTGATATCCGGGTCTGGCAATAGCACTTTTAGCATAGCTTAGCATTAATCATTGAATCTGATTAGTCCAGTAGCAATGACCAAAGAGTTTCAATATTTTTCCTATTTAAAACTTGGTTCTTCTGTAGGTATATCATGTGGTAAAACTGGAGGAAAATAAAAAGTTGCAATTTTCTAGGCCAATATGATTAGGAACTATACTGGGGGAGCTGGAGAATAAGCCTATTGTTAAAGAGGAGTGTTCCTTTAAATGTGCACAAAATTGTAAAGGCTTGCATTAGACAGTGCCATTCAGTGTACTATACGTGCTCACGTTATTATCCATGTACACTAATGTCCTCTGCTCATCTTATACATTCTGCAATCGCCACAAGCAATACAAATGAAGATCTGCTTAACTGCATGGTTTTGGTCTTCCCTTCTCTCCGACTCCCATTCATCAAACTCTGGACAGCCATTTTGCATATTGGGATGGCTTCTTTAGTGTTCTGCATTAGCTTTGTCAGAAAAAAACGTGGGTAATCAATGCAAATCTGATTACCATAACTTGCTTATGTCCATTATAGTCAGTGTGAAGAATCTCATCATGTGGTTTACTCATTTTATATTCCACAAAGGATCATTAAAACATTGAATTTATGACATGTACCAGAGTACACAGTATTTTAATATGCTCAGCCTGATTTCCTGTAGGCCTATGCAGTTCAATATTTAGATGGACATTATTATAGTAACTTACTGTACTGCTCACACTGTTCTAGAGAGAGCTTAAGATTCATAAACCAAATAATCTAGTCGTAAACGTTTATACTGTGTATAATGTGGTTTATACCGTATGCTTCCAGCTCTGTGTTTTATCAATGTAAGTGCAGGTGGAATATTGGTTTTGGGAACTCTCTCCAGGAATCAATTTATCATGGTTCAACAAACAAACTCAGTAAATGTTTTCATAAAAGATTTCAGTGGTATTCATGGGTATCTGTTTTAAGTATGTTTAGGTAAGAAAAATATGCACGATCAACTAAATGCTCTTGTGTCGTTGCATGTTTTTGTCAGGATTGTTGCTGTTCAAAATGAATGACTCTGACTCCACCTGCTGCTGGTGGTGTATCATTATCCTTAAACTTAAACCGAGGCTGTGTACTTAGACACATTTGCACATTTCCTGAATTTAAATTATTTAGTTAATTATATTGTGTTCATGAATATATTTACACGTTTCCTTAATTTTATTTATTTAGTTAATTAATTTTTTCTATATTAATTAATTAAAATAATGTCAAAATTACGTTTTGAAAAAATACGTTAGCACACTGTTTTTTTTCTTTTCTTGCATTACAAATATTTGAACAATTTTGAGCTTTTTAGTCATTAACATCACCAGGAAAACAAGCAAAGACACAGTGGGAAACTTTTATTTCAGTAGTTTGACTGGTAGAAAAAATATGAATAGAAATATATGGTGTAGTTTCTGGATTTAAAGACTTTTGTCTTTTTACATCCTGAACAATAATGCTCTATACAATGAGATTCCCTGCCTATCGGGGGAAAAAACGAAACAAAAATGTAGAGCTTATTCAAAAGGCAGGAAAACTAAGACTTGAGCTGATCACAGTATCTTAGATTTTTTTAAGTGCCCTTATTATGGGTTGTTAAAGGTTCATATTTTGGTTTCAGGAATCCCAAACAGGTTGGCATACAGTTTACACAAAGTCAAAAAAAGAAAAACAAACAAAAAAAACAATATAATTTTTATATAATATGCTTTTTTTTTTTTTACCTTGTTTGTACAACGACTCTCAAACGATTTAACTCCATTTAATTCATTTCTCGCTTTAAAAATGATTCATTTCAGTGACTGAGTCGACTCTTTTTTTTTTGAAAGTCAACAAAGGTATGAAAAGTAATTTCAAAAATCCATAATAGGGGCACTTTAATTGTCATTCTGTAATGCAGTGCATTGTGTGCCCTTGATAATCTTGCACTTTTATATTCATGTATAGTACATCCACTCACTAAAAAGCAAAATAATCTTTGTAAAAGATTTGGTTACATTTCATTTTTAAGGTGTACTTGTTTGCACTTATACATTTAAGTACTAACTACTGAGTAATAATAATTAACTACATTTAGGGTTAGGAGGGTTTCTTGCATGTAATTATGCATAATTTTGTGTTGCTATAACATCAAGTACATTAACGTGTAACGTGTAACGTGTAACAAGGACACCTTAAAATAAAGTGTTGCCAAAAATGATAGATTAAAATACCATCTATTTCAAATATGAATGAGCAGTCACATAAAAGTACCAAGATAAATTGCTTTCTAGAAGATGTTGGGCAGCAAACGGTAGGGCACAGCTGCAGTGTAGCGCTCCCAGTCCTTGCTGTACTTGTTGCTACAGCGGTGCTCATCACGAATGCAGCGGTGCACCAGCAGGATGGTCATGTACACAATGTAAAAATAGGGCAGCAAATGCTCACCACCGCAGGCCAAGCAGTACGCCAGTGAGCCCATAAGATCGCCCGTGTAGTTCATGTGACGGGCCACCCCCCAAAACCCAGAGGTCATCAACTTGCTCTTGTGAATCCCGCCATCGGCCGATCTGTACGAACACTCGATGAAGGTGGGCTTCTTACCCCAGATTTTACAGTTACCCTCTGTGCGACGGAAAAGGTCTTTCTGGTGGTTGGTTGAGCGGAAGATGTAGTAGCCCACCAGACCCAGGATGAGGACACCTGCGGCATGAGGCGTAGAAAGCTGGATGGGGTTGTAGACCAAGTAAAGGCCCTAAAGAACGAGTACATGAGAATTACTCCGACTGAAATCAATCAAGCGGTGTATGAGGTAAAATAGTGAGTCTAGGGATGTATAGGAAATCTTAGTGCTAAGAGTTGCTCCTAGAAAAACAAATATAAGAAAACTCTTAGAAATGTGGGTGTTTCCTCTTGAGATTAAAGAAAAGTCATAGTAAAGGAAAAAGTCATTCAGAAAGCATCTTGATTCTTAAAAAAACCCAAACTGTATCTTTAAGAGCCTTAAAAGTTTCTTTAGCAGTGGAGAAAATGGACAAAACGTGAAAAGAGGAGAAGAAATGTGTTGCACACAATGCATGAGAGTGAGTTGCATTAGATCATGTTTGTGTCGATCTTATTAGAGACACGCTAACATCTCTGACACCGTGCAGAAATGCCATGATGCCAGAAATGGAAGTAATCACTACATTAACTACATCAACATATTTAGAAACTGGAAAACTGCATCTATGTAGCAGTGATGATTTGGGTCTGTCACAACCTTCTATAATCAAAGTGACCACACACACAATTACATCACTTTCAGAACCGTACTGTGCCGTTGCTCATTTCCTATAAAAATATGTTAAGTATGACAGCATGGTAAATAAAAAATAAAGAATATATATATATATATATATATATGTAGTACAGGCCAAAAGTTTGGACACACCTTCTCATTCAATGTGTTTTCTTTTTTTTATGACCATTTACATTGCTAGATTCTCACTGAAGGCATCAAAACTATGAATGAACACATGTGGAGTTATGTACTTAACAAAAAAATAACTGAAAACATCTTTTATATTCTAGTTTCTTCAAAATAGCCACCCTTTGCTCTGATCACTGCTTTGCACACTCT
>JAUMHP010000052.1:23155875-23167503 GCA_032361065.1 Enteromius trimaculatus | reverse complement strand
CTCTCTTATACTCACGCCGTGATGAGATGCACCTGGCTGTGATTATTGCACGCCAATATTCATTGGCCTTTTCCAAAGGACTCGAAGGCGATTGGTCTCTCATGGGAGATCCCATATGTAACGTCGAAGTGAACTCGACTGAAGGGGAACGATTGCATTTCATTAAAAAAATTATGTAATACCTCTCGTTTCACACCTGCATGTTTTTTTTTAACTGATATACTGTAGAATATCTGGCAACACAGGTTTCATTTGCTAAAAATAGTTAACTACATTAGTAAATTAGTAAGTAACAGGACTTCTGAAGCATTTATTAATATTAGTTTAATAATTACACAATGTTACATACTACATTAGGATCAGGATGAGGATTAGTTAATGCTCTGTGTGAACTAATATGAACAAAATTGACTAAAATTAACAGAAGTTAAGAAATGCTGTAAAATACAGTATTGTTTGTTAGTTCATTTTAGCTAAAGCATTAACTAATGTTAACAAATGAGATCTTATTGGAAAGTGTTAATGTAGATCCTTTTAAAATCTGAAAGTCTGATGTAAGTGCATGATTCGTGTGTGTGTGTGTGTGTGTGTGTGTGTGTGTGTGTTCACTCCAATACAGGCTCGCATCAGGATGATTTTGGCATACCTCTTTGCCCAGCTGTGTCTGTGGGCTCAGGGGAAACCTGGTGGTCTCTTAGTTCTTGGTTCAGCAAACGTGGATGAAAGGTTTGTCTTTCTTTCAGTATCCAACTGTCAGTAGTAATAATGGTTACGTGAAAGAAAGTACTCTTTGTCTTTTTAGCTTGACTGGATACTTCACAAAGTATGACTGCTCCAGCGCTGATATCAACCCCATTGGAGGCGTTAGTAAGATGGACCTGAAGTGCTTTTTGCAGTACTGTGTAAAACGCTTCCAGCTCACTGCCCTCACAAGGTGTGCAATCCTTCCTTTTGTCACACGTTTCGGTTTAAGGGGAGGCAGACCACTCACTGAAAAATGAATATGAGAAAAGAGTTTTTTATCATGATAAAAAAAGCCATTACTCCAGTCTTTAGTGTCACATGGTCGTTCTTCTGTACAGTATTTTGGATGCTCCACCAACTGCAGAGCTTGAGCCGCTGACTGATGGCAAGATCGTTCAGACTGATGAGGTAAACCTAGTCAACCTCATGCACTTATAAAAAGAGGTCTTGAATGCTAACCCATTTCATCATTGTGAGAGATTGAGACGGTATGTGTAATGTACTGTGCACAACTGTGTGGCAACTGTTGTCTAGTACTGTCTGAAATATATTTAAAGCCATCTTTTCAGTCAGGTTGCTCAAATTCCACAAAACAGAATTATCACAAGCAATTCTTGTTGTCATTAAACAGTAAAATCTGCTAGATTTAAAATATTTTTGATATTTTAAAATGTTTAATATACATTTTGCATTCATGTTATTTTCTTTTAGTTCTAGATGATGTCTTCTGGTACATTAAATCTAAATATATGTAAACAAAAACAACATCGTGCTTACTTCACTAAATAAATAAAAAGCATTATGTAAATTTTATTTACTGGATGGTGCAAAATGTGTCTTGAGTTACAAATATGAATTAAGTTATAAACAATGACATATTGTAGATTATTATAGTGTAGCTTCAGTTAATTTAAATTTTTTTTAGTGGCTTTTAAAATGTGGTAGGAATGGAATCAACTTTGGTGAAAGTGGTAAATAAAAAAAAAAAACTTGTTTAATTAGTGACTTATAATTTGTTTTTCACTTTAATAAATGTTATTTCTCTAATTAAAAAAAAAAAATCAAAAGTATATATTTTATTGATATTTTATACTATTTTATCACATTCAAACTATTCAGTTTGAATTAATTATTTATTAAGAAAATTAATTATTCTGTCTGTATAATGTATAATATCTTGCGTTAAATAAACCAGTGAAGCATTTGTAATTAAGTTAAATGAGAACCTGTTTGATGTCTGATATTTTTAAATGTATTTATTTATGTATGCTTTTATCTTTAGTTTTATTTTATTATTTTTATTTTGATATATTTCGTTTTTTTACTTGTTCGAGTTGTCTAGGGTGTGTTTACTATGCTGCTGTGACCTTATGTACTTTTTCCATCACTGTGTGCATGCAGACAGATAGTTTTACAGCTCTGAGACCTTACGCATGTGCTTCTGATCCTCTGTCCCACAGGCCGACATGGGAATGACCTATTTAGAGCTGTCTGTGATTGGCAGACTCAGGAAGATCTCCAAGTGTGGCCCGTACAGCATGTTTTGCAAGCTGATTCACTCATGGAAAGAGACCTTCTCTCCCTCGCAGGTCAAACACACCCTAAACGTTACAGTAGTGCCTAATACTTTAAAAAGCACTAATATTTGGCCACCGTTATTTTATGACCAGTAGGTTAATGCCATGCCATAATGCCATTTTTGGGGGTTTTGCAGGTGGCTACTAAAGTGAAACATTTCTTTAGGATGTACTCAATCAACAGACATAAGATGACAACAGTCACACCCTCTTATCATGCTGAAAACTACAGTCCAGATGATAACCGCTTTGACCTCCGTCCTTTCCTTTACAACACACAATGGGCCTGGCAATTCCGCTGTATCGACAATGAGGTCTGCTGATCTACAGAACAATGTGATTTCATTAGACTGTGTTATACAAGCTTTAATATTGAGACTTTACACAAATGCTGTTTTTATACGTTATACACAAATACTGTATGTATAATACTGATGCAAATGTTTTTCTGCATATAGTTTTTCTATTTGTATGAAATCTATTGTGTTTTTCTGTTGAATAGGTGGCTGTGATGGAGTGATATGAAAGGTGCATGTACATCTGTTATCAGAAGCCATTGATCCTTGGTCCAAAGATTCATCTCGGCCGCTGATGTTGTAGTGAGCGCTTTTTGTTTGGATGCACATGCACTGCAAATGGTTCCAGTTATTGTTTTCTTAGGATGTTTAAACCCTAAATAATATCTTCAGTTACGTTGACATTTTATGTTCATATGTATTAAACAATACATATGAAATTGTTCATACACGGTTACTGCTAAAGAAGATATCCTGAACTAACTTCATAATCTTTCATTTAATAATTTGCTAAGAAATTACCATATTTGTCCAGATCAGCTCAAGAGTGTCATGTAAATGACTCTATAGCCTATGAAATTAAACGACTTCCAACAATGCAGTCCAGTGCAGTAACAGTGATGACTGGGTCATTCCTTGCAGAGCTCTGTAACATAATAAATATTCCTCCAATGCTCTTTATATAGTATGCTTTTGTAAAACTGAACCACTTAAGGATTATAGATTATAGCTTTATTATCTGCAAAGAAAACAGGAATGAATAATAAATCTGTCACTATTTACTTTCCCTCATGTTGTTCCAAACCTGTATGACTTTCATATTTTTGTTTTGAAGGTATGTTGGTACCACTGACTTTCATTTTTTTATAGAAATGCTTGTCCTTGAAAATGTGTTATTTTTCCCACAAGGAAGAACGTCATGCAGGTTTGTAAAGACATGAGAGGGAGTAAATGAGTGAACTTTCACTTTGGGATGAATTATGCTTTTAACTTGAAGGTGATTTTTTGAAAGGTAATAGTAATAATAATAATAATGACTAAATGTTGAAGTGGGACAACGTTTTTGTAAGTTGAGACAAACCAACTAATCCAGCAAATCGTTTTTTATTTATTTATTTATTTATAAATCCTTTGCTAATTACTGTTGTCTGTGTTGTTGAAAAGCCACTGGTTATTATGTCCTCGCCAAACATCTCTTGCTAAAAAAATATTTTGGGAATGGGCTTTTTGTTTAGATATTATCGTTTCAAAGACTACAGTCTAGAATGTGATGTTGAGGACAAAAAAAATGCTATTAATTGATTACCATTTTTCAAAAAAAATAAAATTGTGATTTTCATATTATATGTATTATTGTGTACACATGTAAAATAGATTTTTAGAAAAAAAGGTAGGCCTACTTTGAAGTTGTCTTGAGGCAGAACGCACGAGAGGGCGGATGTGAATGAGTTGGGTGTTGGAGAGCGGACTTCCTCTTAGTAGTGTATGTGTGAAACGGTCTGAACACACACGTGTTGGTACAGCTATCATACCCTGCGCGCTCAGAAACGTCTTACATCGGTATAAATGAGAAGTGAAATGTTAATTTCAGTGGGATTCATGAATGTATTATTTAAGCGTTCCTATAATTCGCTGTATTAAGAGTGTCTCCAGCAAATTCCCACGCTTGCTCAATCTGTTTTCAGCTCATGACGCAAATGAACTCGAAGGAAAATTTAGGACAAGCTGATAAACACTAGGCTCATAATTCCCAGCCAGTTACATAGATTAAAAATAACCCCTCATTATAAACAAAGACGGACGCTTGTTTGTTTAATGGGACGCAAAGGTCACACCAGCAGAAGATAAAGATCTTTCGTCGAATGAGTTCCTTTTAGTGATTCTTTTGAACCGGTTCGCATATCTCTTACAGTAACGTTACCTACAAAAGCTCCACGAACTTCAGCAAGTGACGAAGATTGTGGGTATTTGGGGCAGTGACTGGACGAGTGCATTTTTAAAGGGTTAACTGGTTCATTGTAAAGATTCAGTCGAACCGATTCACTAAAGCGAAACTTACCCAGCTAGTGCTCTGACACGAGCGAGCAGAAAGTTTGAGTGAGTGAGGATATGGGAGGAGTTGATTGCTCCTAAAAAACACCTCGAGCACGGTTTCTGTCTCTGATATGTTACACATATTGTAACACAGACACAAGTACAGTAGGAATAAAAATAAGTGCGTCTCCACTATGGTTACTAGCGAAACTGTCACTTTACTTACAGACATGGGCAGAAGACTCGTTTAGGCTTGTCCTTCGTCACTACAGATATCTTTACCTCCCTGTTTGGGATTTATTTGGCGTATTTGGAGACTTGTAGCGATTGTCAAGATGGAAGAAGAAGAGCCGCTTCTTGCTGGCAGCATTAACCAGGGTTCAGGTGATTATGGATCTCAGGACAATGCTGAACATAGTCAACATGAAGAAGAATCACCAGGATCAAGACGACTGTCCTATTCAGTGACTGACGATTCTTACCCTGTGCACGAAGGTAACGTTACGTACGTTTTATCAGCCTGACCTGATACAAGTGTCCTTTAAAACATTCCTTCAACCTTGTTCTGCTGTCTTGTAGCCTAGTTTTATTGTTTTCTCTGCGTGTTAACAGTTGTGAAGGCTATTTCTTTGTGAGGCTAGGCTGGGATCATATTCACTCATCTCTGTTTGGTTTCTGTCTTTGCTGTCAGACAAACACACCATTGTCTTATTGCCTCCTCAGGTCGCCTACTTTGACTTGATTTGCTTTCTTGCATGATGTATTAACTTACTAATGGAGATAGTTAGACATACTGATTATTCTTACGGTTATTTTAATTCTTGTAAATTATTAGGTTTTACATTTTAGCAGAAATGTGGCGCAACGGAAGGTGTTTTGGGTGGATGTGTGAAAATCTTGCTCAGACTTGCTATAAAAAGTGTTGCAAAACACTTTGATCATTATGTCAAGGTAATATGAATGTTAAGATGACTAGTTTTGGTCTGTGATTTTAACATGTTTAGAAAAAGGTTTTACTTGTTGGGATTAGTTAGCTAAATAAGTTAGAATGAACTAAGAAGTAGCAGTACATCTACATCATTTAATCTTAATTTATATCACATTATTTATGAAAAAATGTTAAGATCAAACGTATCTGTAAACAATAGATATGCTGAAACCAGCATGAATGTAATACAGTTTTATAAATGCAGTAAAAATGTGGTGTTGTTAGTTATATGTAAAATATGTTCATATTATCTCCCGTACAAGTCAAATTAAACTTTTAGGGGCTCTTTATTGTTTTACTTGGTGTTATCACTCAAGGATGGTTTGCATTTGCTGGCTCATATCCTGCTGAGAAGTCCAGGTTTGGCAGATCCTGAATATCCTGTGACACTTAAAACTATGTCACTATTGGAGCCTGAAACCTCTGCCTACATGCATGGATTTACAATCAGAATGTGTTTTTTTTTTTTCAGCTCCAAAAAAAAAAAAGATCCAAAAACATCTTTCACTTTATTTATGTTTAGATCACAGATAATTTAATATCTTAACTTTGTTTAATATTACAGGATCTCCAATGCGAAAACATTTTAGGGACATTTTGCAAATTAAAAAAAGAAATAAAGTTTGAAAGACAAATGCATAAACAAAAATCATAACTGAAACTTTTGGCTTATCTTGTTGTGTATTTGTTTTCCTTTGACACAGATGCAGATGCAGAGCTCTATATCCAGCAGGCAGTTGTATTTATTGAAGATGCAATTCAGGTTATTTTTTTTTTAAATTGTATACATTTTTTTATATTGCTTGAATAAAAGTCTGATTTCCCTGTTTCTGCTCTTTCCCACAGTATCGATCCATCAACCATAGGGTTGATTCTGGGTCCTTGCGGTTATACAGATGGTACTATTCCAGAATTTGTCGGTGGTAAGCAAGCAGAAACTTTTCATTTATTATTATTTTTATTATTAGGCGTACAAAATTGCTGCATAGGTCTATATAAATATATAACTGAATTTCAGTTTATTTGATATCAGTATTCACGCTCTGTAGTTGTGTCTAAATCTTAGTATAGTTGAGCTAAACCCATCAGTAACAGGACAAATTATGTTTAGAGAACCTTGATTTCATTCATTATTCTATTTAAGCAAATATGGTTGGTAGGTTGTTTTCCGTAGTTTTTTTCAAACTGTGCTTCTCAAGTGGTGAAAACAATATTGGGTTATGGTCTTACTGGGTGCATATAAAAGTTGACAAAATAATTTTTAGCAATATGACATAATTATATACAGTGTATATATATATATATATATATATATATATATCATTAACACAGAAAGATTAGACTTGTCTGTTAATTTGTAAAATGAAACAAAATTCACATTTTAGAGGGTTTAAAAGCAGAACAAATCCTTGTATTTTTGTTACAGTGCTTGTATTTTGCATTACACAACATTACATGTTTGTTTTTGGAGCTGTTGAGTGGGCCGTGTCATCCCTTTGTGGTGTGATTTACTGCTGTAGGCAGAAGAACTGCTACCGTAATTATCCATTACCAGTATAGTTCTTGTGGGTGGAATGTAAGCAGGACTTACTGGTACTGTACGTCATATCCCTTTCGGGTATCCTTGCAGTTATAAATTAAAATCTGCCAAATGTGGGTGAAATTCACCCATGTTGGGTTACACATATCAACTCACTAGCCAGTTTGCTGGGATGTGATTCGTAAATCTGTCATTTTACGTGACATTGTAGTCCTTCCCATAAAAGCAGCTTCTAAGATTTGCCAAACAAACAAAAAGAGGGTTGCACGTTGGACAAAACATCATGTCATGGGCCACTGTGCACAACATTTTACAAGAATAAATATTTATTTGGCTTGCATAAAGTCTTCTTTTGAGAATTATATCAGCTTTTTATTATTGTTATTATTATTTTTTTATTAGCCCTATTTGTGTGAAACTGTCTTCTAGTACACTTGGAGACAATAGGCCACTTCTCATTTCAACCCGTTTTCACTTCCTAGGGGTCCAATAAATGCAGCGTGTGCAAGACTTTTGTGTGTCATTATAGAGATGCCACAAGCACTATTGCAATGAGCCAAATTTGTTGTTAATATACTGATACGAAGGGCATGAGGTAATACTGGGGTATACTTTTGTTTTTATGGTATAATATATTTTGGGGTATTATTTTCAGACACTTTGGAAGCGAGAACAAGTTGACATGTTTTTCAAGGCTTCAGTTCTCAGTATGTTGACATTTGTAAGGAAACGCTTTTTGAAATTATAGCCTGTCCACTAATCTTCAGTGTTCAGCTTTGAACATTCAGTTTGGAGTAAGCTATGTTTGGAAATGAAATGCTTTTACAGAGATTTTTGTGTGTATTTTTTTTTGGTAATCCACTTTATATGCAATATTTCCGTTTTGGCCATTAGAAGTAATTGGGCAATAATCTAATAGTTCTAAATGTATGTTTGTGTATCATGCTAAAATACACAATACCAGACATTCTCTGCAGTAACATTAGCCAATTCGAAACCCGTCTACAGATGGCTGCTTTCTAATGCTTTGTTCTTTATTAGTAACTTAGGACCTGCAACATTCCTGCAATTATACTGAGCTGTACCCTCTAGCTGTTTATGTGGTTATTTTCTTACACACCCTCTCTTTCTCTTGAAGGGGTCTGGGGTTCACTATTGCTGTTGTACTGGCACTGGCCTTCATTGAGAGACCCTCCTCTCTGACCTACACCTCGGATATTCGTATCAAACCCAAGCCTTGGGAGCCACCCTGTGGACTTACGGAGGGCATTGAGATGGTCTGCCTCTGTATCTTCATTTTAGACGTCACTGTGAAGGTAGAAATCCAAAACTATTGGTATAGCATTAAACAGATGGCTTAAGTCACTTAATATTATATATTGGATGTTTGGTGTTTTGCAGAGTTATCTGATAGGATGGGAGGAGTTTTGTATGAACAAATGGCTGATTGGTTATATGGTAGTGATTGCAGCATCAGTTGTTGATTGGATGTTGAGTATTAGCATGATGTGCAGTGAGGTAAGTTCATGATAGCTGTATTGCTTATTTATTATCACTCTTTATTCTAAAACAATATATATCAGTATTTACAGTCTAATCGGCATAGAAAGCTTTCGTTCAGTAATTGAACAACAGTACATTTCACAAATGATTTCAAAGCAATGACAAGAAAATTAAACTAAAGATGTAACTAGAATTAAGTCAAATGTGACAAAGGAATAATTGAATAAACTTCAGTTTGACATAAATATACCTATTTATGTAGTTTCATTAAATTAAATATCAATTTCCTCAATTGTGATCTGCCCAACCCTACTGTCAAAATATATTCTTATAATACATAAAATACATAAAAATGCAAGTACAGTTTTATTGTAAATAAACTTAATGAAAATGGAGTTTACTCTTTTATTTAAATTTATTTTTCTTTTATTTAACTTAATTTTAAATAAGATTAATATTTAACTGCGTCAACCTGTTGTCTAAATTATCATACGTTTAGTTATCAATGCTAGGTTGTATCAAAAAGAACGCAGATTCAGTGGAGATACTGTCCACTATAGTGACGAGGAAAGGCATAGTTAACCCATATATGAAAGCTCATAATTTACTTGCCCTCAATTAAAGAACAGACAACATTTTTTTCTTATTTAAATCTTATTTGATCAAGCACACAAGAGGGGATTTAAATGAAAATCTTTTTTGGACAGTCTGTTCCTTCATAATCTTCATAAGTAAATAGTGAGCATATCTCAGTCAGCAGTCAGCATCAGGTCCAGTGCTTGTAATTTTGTCCTGTCATTCTCTCCCACAGACTTTAAGAGTCAGGAGGCTAATTCGCCCATTTTTCCTCTTGCAAAACTCTTCCCTTATGAAGAAAACTTTAAAATGTATCAAAAGGACTCTTCCAGAAATAGCAAGGTAATAACATATTTTCTGTAATAAGGGTTTTTCCCCATAACAACCTCCTTTAATCCCTTATTTTCACTTCTCAATTTGTGTACAGTTCCACTCTAAAATTTAAAATTTAAAAATGACCAGATAAACATTGACCAGATCTGTTTTTCACTTCTGTTTCAGTGTTATTATGCTTCTGGCATTACACCTCTGCTTATTCACCATGATAGGAATGCTGATCTTTGCCAAATCGGATGTAAGAAATCAACATATCCTTATCATATCATTTCTACCAATGAGCCCACTTTTTGATTTAAGTTTTTTGATTGTCCCCGAATATTAAATTTTGCCACAACTCATACCTAGAATATGTTGATGGGGGAACCTGAGTCATATCTAAAGATCAGAATTCTGAGACATGAATGTGGAATCATTTGACATGGGCCGCATAGTGAGTGGCCACATAGCAACCATGCAAATGACCTTAGTAGAGCTCCGTTGTAACCACATGGCTACATGCTGAATACCTCAGAATACTTCTGAAACCACACAGCATCCATTCACAGCACTTTAGCATCCTGGCAGCCAGTTTTACGCTGGCAAGCACTACTTACAGTTTCTTCAGAAAATACATTTTCTTCGGAAAATGTAAAAATGTAATCAAGCGTCTTTCACTTATTTTTAAAATTAATTTAAAAATTAAAATTAAATTAATTAAAACTATTTTTCGGTGGGGTATGAAAAGTTTTTCCTTTTTTTTTTCTCCATTGAATTTCAGATTTTAATCAAGCTAACGTCATTTTGAGACATTTTAGAATTCTAATGTTAATTTTCTCTTCAAGTAAATGTATCTAAAGAGACATTTTGCACAAAATTAATGTGGAAGAATATTGTTTGCAGTGTGTTCAGGAGGTAAATTAAAAGTTATTTCTATAGGCTAGACAGAAAGCTGTTCCAGTTCAACTCATTGTGCCCTTTAAGCATTTACATTAAGAGAGCATATTGACTTCTTGTGTTCTCTTTAATTGATTTCTTACATTTCCTTACTTGTTCTTAAAAAGGACTTAAATAGTCTCACTTAATTTACTAAGGGCCAGATTTACTAAATAAGACAATTAGTGTGAGAAGACAGTTCTAACAACAAAAAAATCACTGCAGATGAAAGTTAAAAAATGATGTGGCTGATTTACTGACGAAGCAGATGCACCAGCTCATTCCCATAGTGAACGATGTAATGTACCAAGATCAGCACAAATTAGGGGAGCAAAAAAGCAGAGCAAATTAAAAATAATGTGGCTTGGCAAACAAGATAACATCTTCCTGTGTCTTTCTAACAAGCAATGTTTCTGTAGGACCCTAAGAAGAATGGAGAATGGCAAACCTATTTCAAAAACCTGCCAACGGCCCTGTCTTCTCTGCTAGTGCTGCTAACGACAGCCAATAACCCTGACGGTACGTCTTCATTTGACTGTAAATGTTGTTAAATTCTCTCAGGAGGTGCAAATCACTGAATGACTCAGTAAAGTTTTAGATGGTCAGTGACAGATGACATTTTGGCACCATTGTGTCGAATTCTCAGTCATCTTTGGCTCATTGCAGTGGAGGCTCTGAGTCATACGCTTTAACCACATGACATGATGTCTTGTGACTTGTCACAACATTCTGTTAAACTTTCACAGGTATCTGTATTCATTTTAAGTGTGAAACTGCCTACAGTGGTCTACAACCTTTCTTGTAATCTCTGTGTAAACTTGTCTTCCTCTCCCAACAGTCATGATTCCAGCATACTCTCTGAACCGTGGCTATTCTATATTTTTTATTCTCTTTAGTGTGTTTGGTAAGTTTTTTTTATTTTATTTTTTTCTATTTTTTTTTTTTTTTGTAAGCAATCCAGATCAGTTAAATATACCCTACTCTTTAAAAGTTTGGAATACTATAATATTATTTACTTTTACTATTTCTGAAAGATCACATGTCTCTGAGGACTGGAATAATGTCTGAAGAAAACTCAGGGTTTACATAAAAGCAATAAGTTGCATTTATATATATATA
>JAUMHP010000052.1:23126461-23150255 GCA_032361065.1 Enteromius trimaculatus | reverse complement strand
TCCATTGTGTGTGTCCTCTGCAGTTTTTTTCCTGAGGCTTTTTAATATTGTCCATATCGATATCAGAATTATATCGTTTCGACCAAAATTAAGAAATATATCGTGATATAAATTTTTGCCGTATCGTCCAGCCCTATTTCAATCCCGACTTCAGTTCCCATCACCCATTGCACTGACAACACACATCGCTCATTTGCCTGGTTTATCCCTCTCTGTCTAGACTCTAGCCCCATTGGATAACGTTTACCGTCAAACTGATCCTCGCTTGCTCTCTGAACTTTTCTTGCGTTTTTCCCGTGACGTTCTTGTTTGCCGTTGCTCGACCCTGTCTGTATTTCGGACCATGTCTATGAATAAAAACCTGCAGATGGATCCACAAGTCTAATCTCGTCACTCCCGTTACAGGCAGAATATGTGAAGGAATTTGATAATGTCTTACTGTCCATCTCCATTTTAATGGCCACAGTCGACCCGGCGTCTTCCCCAGCAGAGGTGAAGGCCTTCACTACGAACTTATTCGAGCTCAGAGACAAACCCGTCACCCTGTACGACTGCACTTCAGGATCAGAGATATAAGCTGGGAACGCAACCACACAATTATTTAAATACACAAACAATAACATCATTGAAAAATTAATAAAGCATTTTTCTCTCTTGCAAAAATTTCATTGTATATATTTCCTTGTTATGTGTGCAAGTGCTTACCGATGAGATCCAGATGTGCAGCATTGGCCAGATAGATGGTGTATCCGCGTATGAAGCCTCTCTGCTGTTCCATTGCAGTGGCTTTCCAAGACAGCAGCACATCAGAGCCGGTCTGATTGGCCGAAAGATCACCAACCGGCTGTGAAGGCGCTACAGACGATACAAAAAAAAGAGATGCAAAGAATAAATTCACATACAAACAGCCAACAACAGACAAAATCTAGACTGAGCAAGAACCAATCAGTGATATTAACAGCAGTGGTTTATGTCATCTTGCATCATGGATTCAAAATTTTACTTTTGTAGCTTTGTGTGACAGCTTTGAGGGCATTGATATGCGAGTGTACAAGCTCAGGGTACAAACTCATTTCTACAATTCTACAATTAAATGACCCCTTCTCCTTAGCTATAAATATCTAAATATTTAACAATAGTAATATTTTTAGTAATAATAATAATAATAGCAGCAATATCAATAAGAACAGTAACAGTTGTTTAATATTTTAGTAATATTAAATAATGATAACAATTGTTATTTTAAATTAATAATAATAAAAATAAATATACAATAATTATTGTAATAATAATAATTATTATTATTATTGCTGTTGTTTATATTGCTATATAATTATAAACAATTTGTTTCAAATCATGCAGTCGTACAAGCAATCCACAAAACCTGGAGTTTATTTGTTTTATTATTTAAAAAGGTATTTAAAATCACAATTGTAGTTGTTGTTTTTTTTCCCATAAAACAATCATATTAAAGGCAGGGTAAGCAATTTTTGAAAAATGCTTTAGGAAACAGAGTCTGGGCCAAGTCCACAAACAAACTTGTAGCCAATCAGCAATAAGGGGCATGTCTACTAATGATGTGGAGGAGAGTGCGTTCAGTGAACAGCCGAGCAGAGCGACGAATGAACTTTTCCAGTAAATGCATGAATACATTATTCTGTTTGTGTTTTACAGAAATCTACCACTCATTTAATGGTTTGCTTATATTTTATCACCAAGTGCTGTTGATAAGTGACATGCTGTAAGCAGAGAAATGTTGTGGAATTCACAGTAAAGGCTCTACTGTGTGTGTGTGTGTTTGTCTCTGTGCCTTATGAACAGAAAAGGTTCTCTTACTCATTTCCTGTGAGTATCCCTGCCATCTCTGCAGCAGTGTAGGAGCGCCGGTTGAGAGAGAGTACACGGATATAGTGTACCTCACTCCTGCCACCAGAGAGTCTGAAATCAACAGAAACTAATGATCACACACAGAGAAAACAAAGGGTGAAGAAATGGGTGGTGTAAAGTAATCCTAAAGTATGTGGACACGTAAGTCACTTAAGTCAAATACCATTGGATCAGATGACAAAATGACAAAAGACCTAGTGTTTATTTTAAAGAAAGCACAAAAGATGACCATAAAAAAATACAATAAAACAAAAACAAAATCAAAGCACCTGCTGATTCAACAACAGTGAGTAAAGACAATAAAGAATAGTGAAGTTAGTGTAAAGAAAAGATTCTGCAGATGTTTTAGTTTTTTATTATATATGCAATGCTATTTAGGTATTTTTGTGTTGTAGTTTATGCATTCATTTGAAAGACTCGCCTAAGTTCACTGTGATGCTGCTGTCTGATTGTGGCACTTTCTTCCAGTCAACGGGGCACAGTCCAGTGCAGCCGGTCGGGACCCACTCCACAGCGTACCCACTGCTCGCGTTGGCATTCGGCTGCCAGGAGAGGTCAATTGATCCATTTGTGCCGAGCAGCTCAGACACAGACATCTGGGCATCTACAGGAAGGAAGATCACATACACAACGCATGGAGTTTAACACTATTCTGAATTAGCTGCCTTGTTGTTTATTACAGTTATCAACAGATTAAAACAATTAAGTGTGATGCATAGCAATTACAGCAAAAAAAAAATATTTTAATGACAAATTTTAGCTTTAACTTTAGTCATTTTTTAAATAAATGGGTTCTTAATAATAATAATAATTAGTATTATATAGTTAGATTATATTTTAATAATAATAATACAGAATTAAAACTACTAAAAATATGAATATATAAAAAATATTAAATTTATAATGGATGTGTGTGATTTAAAAAAAAAATATTAATAATAAAATAAAAAGAACAATACATATATACAGGCACACTGTATGTGTGTGTATAAGTATAATGAAAACAAATTAACAACTGGTTATATGTATTTAAGCATCTAAATATATTTACATTATATTTAAACCTAATATAATAAAAGATAACATAAATAAAGCATCAAATACATTAAACAAATCAACATTTAATAGCCTAGCAGCTGAAGAATGAACACCTGCTCTGTATGCTGGTGTGGTCACAGTGGAAGGCTGAGAGAGACCAGCTGTGTTTTGTGCTGCCACGGCAACGGTGATGTCACTGCTGTTGTTAAGGATGATGGGATAGCTCAAATTCCCAGGAGGAAGAAAAACCTGTGCCCACTCGTGCTCCTCCGCTGATCTCTGAGAAACACTGTAGCCGACTAATGCACCGTGACTTTTTCTCACGGACAGAGGCTGAATAAAAAGAGGCACATGGCACCTTGTTTATTAATAAGAATAACATATTACTCTGTTTTATTACATCAGTCGGTTTTCAAATTTTAGATTACGGTCAGTAAAGCTGTTCTTACTTTCCAAAAAACACGTCCTGTTTTACTGCTGTCCATCCAGATCCAGACATCAGGAGCATCAGGACCTGAAAATAACCTTAGTTATAGATCTATATAAAGCTAATATATTAATAAGCTGTAATATTATATATTATATTAATATATAGTTTTTGCACTGACCACTAGGCCACAGTTTCAGTTGAACTATAAATATCTGAGGTGTTGTATGTGGTCAAGTAACGGACAAAGCAGAGTGACTAATTTAGATTTATTGTTTCATTTTCTGCGAGTTATTCTAACCACTCACGGGCAACTTTAGTGTGGATCCGGTAGGGGGCGCTCTCATCCCCCCACTTCCAGAAACTGTGCTTGGAGCCACAGCGCAGAGTTACAGTGTAGTCCACATCTGGCCACAAACCCTCCAGCACCGCAGAAGATAAACCTGGACCACTGTAGTTCCGCTACAGACACAGACAGAGAGAATTATCAGTCGATCGCCGTAAAAAACCAGCAGTCATTATCAAGTGTTTTCCCACATGTAATAGGTTAAATGACAATTTAATGTGTAAAATTTCAAAACACCAATGTTACAAAACATCACTGCCAAGATGGCTTGAGGAGTTTAAAATGGGCATCAGAAAACTAAAACAAAACAAAAAAAACGGGGATAAGTTTTTTTTGTGATAAAACGGATATAGTACAAAAATCTTTTAATGCCGTAACAGCAATGGCTTGACTAACAGTCATATTTAAATTAATTGTAAACGAGCATTTAATAAATATAATTAATTTACAAATACATTTAAATTATTAACAATTTTTTTATTTGATTAGGGCTGTCTAAATTAACGTAAGCATATGCTTACTGGGATTGGTAAATGTTTTATTGCCAGTATAAAAAACTGATAACGGCAGAATAAAAAATTTCAGTGAATGGATAAGATATAAGAAAATATTATATTACTTTTGCCAACTTTCATGGTGCTTTTATTGAACTTCTTGAGAATCATGCATATTTTTTATTTTTTCATGATTACTTAAAATCCTCAAGATCTTGGCATAGAAGACAATTCTGTTTTTATTTTTTATTATTTTAGTTGAGTAGGCCTAAATGTCAGAAAATGATGTTAGAAGTTTCATTTTTGGACGAACTATCCAAGACCACACCAAAAACAAACAGGGTTCTGGGAGCTAAAAGCTGAGCAGCATACTTACTGTGCTGGAAAGTTCAGGGGCGAAGAGCTGCAGCTGGCAGACCATCTCCAGCTTTTTATACGCCACCACAGACCAGCTCCAGTGCACTGTGGCGCTCCACGCCTCGACATCAACCGCTGCCACACTCACTGGAGCCAATAGATGTACTGGAAGGGACACAAAACCATCATAAGAGTTCACAATCATGAGATTATTAAGACACTATTTATAATGTAGATACACTTATTGAAAATGTGGTACCGCGGTCAGTGAGTTGGGCCGAGTCTGTGAGCTGGACTGTTCCAAGAGGATTACGAGCCACCAGAGTCAAGTTCTCCTCCCAGACCTTCAAGCTACACCACGTCTTCCTTTCATTAGCCTCCAAACAGTTACTGTGGAGAGAAATATGCCTTATAAAATCATATTCATCATATTCAGACGTTCACGAATTCAGACAATTAAAACATTAAAGGAACACTCCACTTTTTTTGGAAATATGCTCATTTTGCTCATCCCTAGGGTAATACAGATGAGTTTTAGAGTTTTTAATCCATTGAGCCGATCGCCGGGTGGTCCTAAAATTAGCATAGCTTAGCATAAATCATTGAATCCGATTAGACCATTAGCGTCGCGCTATAAAATGACTAAAGAGTTTCAATATTTTAAAATTTATTTAAACCTATTTAAAACTTGACTCTTCTGTAGTTGCATCGTGTACTAAGACTGGCGGAAAATGCAAAGTTGTGATTTTCTAGGCTGATATGACTGGGAACTATACTCTCATTCCGGCGTAATAATCAAGGAATTTTGCAGCTGTACCATGAGTGAAGCAGGCGCAATGATATTACTTCCGGAAAGAGAGTATGGTTCCTAGTCATTTCACCCTAGAAAATCACAACTTCGCATTTTACGCCATTCTTAGTAAATGATGCAACTATACAGAAGAGTCAAGTTTTAAATAGGTTTAAATAAATTTAAAAATATCGCAACTCTTTAGTCATTTTATAGTGCGACGCTAATGGTCTAATCAGATTCAATGATTTATGCTAAGCTATGCTAATTTTGGGACCACCAGACCCGGCGATCGGCTGAATGGATTCAAAAATGGTAAACACATCTGTATTACTCTAGGTATGTTGGAAAATGAGCCTATTTCCAGTTTTTTTATTTAAAAGTGGAGTGTTCCTTTAAGGCTAATTTATATTTTATATTTCTATTCAATTTAAAATGACAAAGATTGAATGTATAAATAAATATAAATCCAATAACACTTACTTTAAAATTACAAAGAAGAGCATTAAGTTGATAGAATGGACATAAAAATACTTTTAATGCAATGAAATATGAACATTTTTAAATTGCAGATTATTTTTTTGTAATTGTATGTAAATTTGTAAATAATTTAAGAAAACTGTAAAAAAAAAAATACTGTATTAATAATCCAATTATTTTTTGTATAAAAATTTAAATTGCTGTAATTTTTCTCATTAATGGAATAATACTTAAAATAACAGCCAAGTTGTTTACATATATTGGTTGTAATTTTACAGTAATACTGCAAAAAAAAAAAAACAGTACTGATGAAATGTAGCATAAATAGTATGCCAAATAAAAATGAAAACTTGTGGTATTAATACACAACTATGGACTTTGAGGTACATATGATAGTCAAACGGCTGGTCGTGACAATATCACGAAATTAGCACAAAATCTATTTATTCGTGTCAGGGACACAAATATTTCATTATTTTCGTAACTCCAGCACGAATGTAAAACTATGATTCTATTGGATGCATCTTTTCGTGCTGGATTCACGAAAGACGAGTAAGAAACGTGTCAGTACCACGAAAAAAAACGTGCGACTGGGCTGGTTTGGCATGCATATATAATACGCAGTTTTTGCAAACATATGATACTATCCTACCCATCACGTATCATACATGCCAAGTACATTTAAAATATATAGTATCATAAAATATTAAATTTGATTATTATTTTTATTATTATTAAATCATAATAATATATTAAATACATAATCTCATGTAATTTAGTATTACTAAAGGATATATATATATATATATATATATATATACCATTTGATGTGGTAGTAAAGATGTTCTGTGACTGAATAAAACAACAATCCTAATCCTGTTGCATTAATTGCGTTAAATATTTTTTAACGCATTAATCTGAATTTTTTTTTTAATGTGTTAACATGCTAATTTTGACACCACTAATATATATATATATATATATATATATATATATAATTATTAATTATACACTTGTATCACACATGCACCAATACGAGTGATTATGCAAAGAAATTATTGAATCATGTTTTTGAATGGATACATTAAAAAGGCCAGTTTAAACTGATTCATGGAAATAAACAGAACAGATATTTTGAATATCTGGTACAACCTGCCCGAGATATAATCCTGATTACTCATATTTCAGTTACAATAGTTCCTTCCATTTATCTCCGATCATAAAAACGAGTTGAAACATGGCTGTTGTGCTCTAAGATAGAATAGCTGTACACAAACTTTCTTAGCTTTAAGGATGTGTGTTTTACACAAATTTCAGTTTAACTGTGATTAATTCTATATTATTTTTCCTACTACGACAATGTTTAGATGCAACTCTGAATAGGGAATTGCTGAAATGACTTAGCGGGGAGAAAAACTGGGAATGTTTGTTTGAGTTTAACAAATGCATTTGACAAAAGATGAACCGGACAGCAGGAAGAGAAACCTGACAACATTGTGAGTTGTGTGATATCAGAGACGTACTAGTCATTACAGGTCACTGCAATCACTTGCACCTTTGTGTTATTGTTTTAGGGAAGCACATTCTTTCACGTTTGTGCTGAGCCCTTAATAAGGTTTAAATAACAGTTATCATAGTATATTATGCAGGTGTTATTTACTTAGATGTGAACAAAATGAAACATGAAGCCAATTAGATTAATAACACTGCAGAATGCCTTGCTCCTGTCTTGTCATGTTGCAGATTTTTGTCTGTTGCAGTCAAAGCTTATTTAAAAAAACGAACCATTCCATACATTGCGGGCATCAGTGGCTAGTTTTACTTCCGTCTGCAGGCTGCTTCTTCACCAGGTCTGTGCTGTTAGTTGTGTGAAGGAGGAGGGTTGAGGTTACAAGGGACAATAGGCACAAAGCCATTGACAAAAATAGCTAAATGTCATTAGGTTCGGTAGGAAATCACATGAGGTCTAAGTGGGAACCAACGACAGACATGCTGACAAAATCAGCCTGGGGAGAGGGAGGTTTGCTGGAGGAAGAAAAAAAAAAAGGAGAAAAATGAAAGCAGCCGCGACTGGTTTCTACCCATCCGGTTTTGTGAATGAGAGCTGTCCTCCCTCGCTCATAAAAAGATTAGGTCATTTAGGGTATCCTTGTCTTATCTTAAATCCTGTTTTGGTGTTTAGAGGATGTCTGCTTTTATATGCATTTGTTTTTCTTAGAAAATGCAGTGGTGCTGGTGTAATGCTAAAGAATGTGGTCAGAGAGGGGTTATAAAAGGGCATATACAAATGCAATGACGGCACGTGGGAAATCTGCATAAAGGTAACTTCCTGATGAAGTGACAAAGAGCACAGGCAAGGGAATGATCGCTTGCAGAGATGAATTGAAAAGCTGTGGGCAGTATATCTAAAACAAAATAAACTTACAAAAACAAAAGTACAACATTTCACACTTTATTTTAAGGTCCTACTTACTAACTAACTTGCTGTTTATTAATAGTTAGATAGTTATTAGGCGTTGAATAGGATTAGGTATATAGTATAAGGTCAGGTAGAATATGTGCTTTATGAGTACCAATAAAGAGGTAATATGTTAATAATAGGCCTGGACTAAAGTGTCACCATGCAGTTTTTCTATAAAGTATGTAAATTAACCTTGCATTAAATATGCTGCTTTTCAGTCTGAAGCTCCCTCTACAACAGATTATATAGCAATATAGTCATAAATGTTTTGATAATAACATAGTTCGAGTTGATCGCTGGACGAATTGCCCACAGCTGTTAGCAATCAGCTAATCAATCCCCTTGTTACGATCGCCCAATCAAACCAGTTTCAAAGCACTATAAAAGCACTATAAAAGTTTCCCATTCCTTCCCATCTCGCTTTTTGCAAAACCCTCCTCCTCCCCTTCTGCCTCCCCTTTAAACACAACTTCCCACTCCGGGGGGCAGCCGGAGTTCGAGCCGGACGCCGAGCCCTTATCCTTGCTGGGGTTCTAATCTCTAGGGTTCGAGCCCGCCGTTCTCCCGGTCCGCTCCCTGGACAGCACGCAAAACCCGCTTATCAATATTATATGAGGAAGCGTGAACACTTGAAATGATTTGATATGTTGCTATTTCAGTTTTATTTTGATTAATTGCACAACCCAGTGTATCTTACAGTAATGTTAAATTTTTTTTTGCATTCATTATTAGCAATATATCAACTCATAAACCCATGTTAAGAAAATCTTGGTGTAAATAAAATAAAAATCAAATTTTGTTTTCAATCAAAACTTTAGTTTCTTTGCTTTAATGGCGTATAAAGTGAATTTACATGTTCATTTAAAATAATAATAATGTAAACGTATTTTAGAGTTGAATCTATTATTTCATGCAGTAGATTCAATTATAGGAAGTGTTTATGTGACTTTTTAAGACTTTATGTGGTATTTTAAGAAAAGTCTTTTAAAAAAAGTCCTACTGTACATTTCAGTGCGTTAATATGAAGGACTTTTCCATGGTCATTTTTCACAGGTGTTTTATCCCTTCTTGAATTATGCATTGCATTTTATTGTGTTATTTTAAGACTTTTTTCTTACAGTTTGGCTGAGATAACAGTGTAAGCAACTCAGGAAGAACTCCTACAAGAAAAGAAAGAGGATAAAAATGATGAGCAACAGCCTCAAAGACCGGATATCCCAGGTAATTTAAAACAAAAGACCTTGGGCAGACATCTCTGACAGTAAATTTTCCCAGCTATGAAGACGACAGCCATGCTATGCGTTATGAACAACCCTGTAATTTAGCCCAGCCAGGCGCTAAGCTGAGAGACAAGACCGCTGTTTCATAGAATAAAATCACGAGACGTGAAATATGCCACCTCCCACATTAAAGATTTCTGGGCTTTTCTTACAGGATTTTATTTCACTAGTATGGAAACATGGATCTGCATGCACGCATGCGAAGGAGCTGTTCGCAAAGGAAGATGTGCTCTCAATTTCAAAAACAGATGGTGGAAGAGAATGCACACATCATTTTTTTGTTCGTTAGTAATTTATCAACTATTTCATTTTTGCACATAAAACATTTAAAGACTGATGCAATTACTGATCCTGTGTGAACATGCCCTAACACATTTAAACCCACTGCTGAATGACTTTTGCCCCAGTGTGGTGGAAAGGCATCAAAAGACAGACTGGCCTTGGGCTGAATCTGCATGGTATGTGCTCTAAGGCAGACCTCATTTCCTTCATCTGTACAGGGAGGCAGTCATCCCTAAAGGCAAATCAAAGAACACAGTGCTCCTCTAGGAAATATGTAACCAAGAGAGTAATGAGCAATGCCTAATATGCCAAAAACGAGTGTCCAGACCATCCATGCCTGTTCTCCCCAACAGCATTCATTCAATCTTCTGAAGCCTGAATGTGTGAGGATTGTACATTCTTGTCACAAGAATAACCCTTGTGTGACCTGGTGCACTGGTCAGCCACTTTCACACTAGAGCTTACCTCCCATCTGATGGCCACCCATACTTACGTATGGGAGAAATGTGCAGGCATCAAGATATTCAGAAATGGCCCAATTTTGCCAAGCCGCTCGGAGATTAACCTTTGTATTCAGAACAGATGAGAATGTATTTAATGTTTAAAATACTGGAAAATGGACAAGTCATTATCACGATGGTCAGCGAGTGCCTTCATTTTTGTTGTGCACAGGCACTGGAAAAAAAAATCGCTTAGAAATGGCAAGGGAAAATTTTGGAGTAAAGTGACATTTTAATTTCTTGCATAAATGCAGCCCAATAAGTCATTTTTTTCACAGTGTGATCAACAATCTACATTCAATCGATTGATTTGCTGTTGTTGTCCATAAAAATGTCATTCATTGTAGTCCTTCTCAGCAACTAATGATGTTTTCTCAGTTGTCTTTAATGGGTAGACTATATCATTTGCAGTTTTAGGCTGCATGCTTTTGCCAACAAAATAAAGGGGTCTGGCTATTGGCCAACACATTTTAAGCCTTGGCACCTCGTGATTTAAAGTTATGCACGGGACAAAATGAGAATGTTGATTTAGAGTGTTTCTTTAATAAGACCCTTCAAAAAGGTTGTTCTTTCATCTCTGTGACCCATGAACCTGACTGTGATGGGGTGACCAGGATTGAGCTAAATGCAAGGACTCTTTAGTGCTGCCAAATGAATGGAGGGAAAAAAAAAGACCCATTCAGCCTATTGGAGATGGCACTGCAAAGAACTGCAGTAAATGGAAAAGAGGTCCACATTCCTTTAATTGTGCACTGGTAATAATTTGCTACTGCTATACTGTTCCATAAGGTGAAACTATGAACTAGTTGATTATTAGCATGCATATTTCTTGCATATTAGATGTTTATTAGTACAACACATGGTAATGCCTATACCCCTTATTCCTACCCTATACCTAAACAAATTGATTACAACTTACCTTATTAATAAGCAGCAAATGGACACTCTGTATTTTAAGATCCAGTTCTCACTATTAACTACGATTTAATAAACTCTTATTACCACTGCTTATTAATAGTTAATAAGGTAGTCATTTAGTTCAGGTATTGGACTATAGGATTAGGGATGTGGAATACAGTCGGTGCTTTATGAGTACTAATCAAAAGCCAATATGATAGTAATATGCATGCTAATAAGCAACTAGTTAATAGTGAGAAACGATCCCTAATCTGAGGCTCTACAACAACAACAACAACAAAAATCATCATCATAATCATAGTAACCATAAAAATAAAATAAAAAAATTAATCTGATTGATTATGATAATAGTAATTCAAGGGCAAATATAATGCCAAAACACATGAATTATTATGTTAATATTTTTTGTAAATATTATGTGTATTTGTATATATATTTTTATGTATAAACCTCTTTTTAAAGAAATATCATCAAACCTAAAAGAACTGAGCAAAGAACACATGCATGCCCTTTGTCTCAGTCTCTCTATTATGCTAGAAACCAGTCTTGTTAAAATTGTCTATAAACAGTATTATTTTATCTTTTTTTTTTCTCCTGAATCATTCTTCCCCTCAGAATAAAACATATTTGCTGAAGTATTCAATTAGGTAGCCATTCCCTAGCCTTCATCGGCTTTGATACCAGAGAAAGTCGAGACAGTGAGAGTTGTCTGTTTATTCAAACTCTACAGCACTGCTCTCCGTCAGTTAAAAGGCACTTACAAGGAGAAACACGTTCATGTATATACTGTACTCATTTGCTAGAGCTGTGTGAAAATAGCTGGCACTGCACCATTTGCCAGTGTGTCCTGTTACTGTGCAGTGCCCCTCGAGATGTTTTAATAGAACCTTGTTAATGTGTGAAAAGCTGCTTTGTTTATAAATGCCCCCCAAATTCAGAGTTACTCATTGGAAAATGGCCCTGGACAGGCTGTGATGGATGCAGTGTTTGCTTCAGCGCCTTTTAAAGGGGAACTCTCTTTTCAGAGCAATCTGTAACCTTTCCCCCATGCCAGCACTTCAGCGAGGAAGCAGGGAACTCACTAGGTTACCTGTTGGCAGAGCAAGCACATTCCTTCAGCTTTGATAAGCATCCATATGCTCTGCTGTCTTTATCTGATCAGATATTTACACAGAAACTTAATAGAGATCAGTCTGTTACTAGACAGAGGGAATTTCTGTGCTGTTATTTAATACACGGTATGGTTACACAACAACCTTAGCTTAGGGTCCTTACTCAAATATTATGCAAATTATGTAAATATATGAAAAATGACATTCCACATGGCGGGCAACAGCATGTTTAAGAATGAGGGGAAGGTTCTAACTGTTTCTTCTTGGCTGAGGGTATTTGTGGGTGGGGGAGTTAAACAGGCTGATCAGGTACTCTGTGAGCGGTTCTGTGAGAACCTGTCTGGCAGACCCGTCTGCACTGACAGCAAGAATCAGACAAACAGCTGCTTTCAAAGCTAATGAAAGAGTATGCGAAAATTCTACAGTAAATGCCTGTGTAAACAACAACAATACTACTAATAAGATTTACAGTCATAGAAAGTTACAATTTGCATTATTACAACAAAACTTTTATTGCATAAAGTCATGTAAATTAACTTAATGGTGTTTTTCTTACACTGTACATTCTCTTTATACAGTATGAGTATTGCCCACACTCATACAGCCTTCTGGTGTACAACATTATATCCTTTTTATGATATATAAACAACTGTGAATTGTAAATATTTTACCGTGGCTAGATATCTTTACAGAAATAAGAAGAATAACTAAATATAACTTCCCACGGGGGAACAGAGTGCTGTTAAATGATTAATCACGATTACTTGCATCCATAATAAGGGTTTTTGGTTCACATAATATGTGTGCTTTGTATTTTTATTTAGGATATATAAATACACACAAATGCATGTATATATTTTAGAAAAGTAAGATATGTTTATACATGAAACATATTTATTTTTATGAATATAAATATATAAATGTAAATACATGTACATATTTTCAAAATATATACCGTACGCGTTAATTTAGACATAATAAATATACAAATATAACACACAAATATATTTTGCAAACAAAGACTTTTATTTTGGATGCGATTAATCCTGATTAATCGCTTGACAGCAGTACTTTTTATAGTTTTTTTAGTGTAAGTTTATGCCATATAATCATAATTTAAACTGTATTTTTAATGTAATAATCACTTATTAACTCTCATTTAATAGACATTGTTATTAGTCATTTATTTCTTCCACTTCATGAGTGTCAAGTTGTATGATTTGTTTTGTTAAATAAAATATATATTTGTACAGTACTTATATGACACTTACGGGACACCTGAAGCACAACCCATGAGGCTATTGGTTCTCAGCGCTTTGTATGACTGTGAATGAATCCCCTAAAAACTATTTCATACTTGGATTACAGAATAAATGCAATGAAAGAATTAACAAAAAAATATTCTTCCAAAAAAAGTAACTTTCCCCTACACTGCTGATGCTTCTCAACTTAACAAAATGCACGTGAGGTGTTAAAATGGTATAATACTGTATTTGAGTTACACTTATGGTGGCTTAGGCCACATTAGATCAGTACATCCCTCCCTCAGGACATCCACTGTCTGCCTCGAACTTTGTTGTGTCACTTCTGCTTCCCTCTCTGAGGGGAATTTCCTGATAATCACTGAAAAAAGAGTGTGCTATTTTCACTGGAGGAAGGGCGGAAAAGGGGCCTATTTGTCAGGCTTTCACTGCATCCTGATGGGAATGTGGATGGTGACCGACGCTGGGGGGAGATGTACAGTTTGTCTGAGAGCCAACACAGGAAATGCTGTAATTTCTGAGTCTAAGCAAAAACAGCTAATTTTGTTTTGTTTTTGAGCTGTACAAGATAACCTGCAGGCCTTTGTCTAAGAGAGTGACAGAATGAGACAGATTGGAATAGAAAGATCACCCATTTAGTGCACACATGTAATTGGGTACGGCAGGCAAGATAAGTTTGTTTTAATCACAGCTAATTAGCTTTTACAACCAAGTGTCTATTTAGAGCTGTGGTAAGGTCGGTGGCTCTGTAGTGTCTTATTGCATGGAGAGACCAGGAATGTGAATGAAGGGAAAGCAGCATGCTGCTGCCGGCCATACTTGGGTCACTATAACTCAAACAGATGATGATCTGCCACTGCCGACCGCACTAGGCATAGCTCAACTCACCCCACCCAGAGAGACTCATCATCACACAGACAGCGGCTTTGGATGATTTGACCCCAGTAACCTTTATTTAGATACACACAAATAAACGTGACTTAAACTGGGATGAAACATGTGAAACCTGTCACAAAGCATACGTGCCTCATATTTCACATCTACAAAAAAAAATAATAATAATAATAATAATATATATATATAATAAATATATAAATATATAAATATATAATATAAATGTTACAATTTGAAAGTTGGAAGAAATGAAATATATTCAATTATATTTACTGTATAATTAATTTATTAAAAAAATTAAAAGAAAAAAATTAGTACAATTTACAATGTCCATAGCTTTAATAAATACATTATTCTAATTTAATATTTTTTATTTATTTATGGACATTTCATTAACCTTTTTTACAGTGTAGAGACTCAATGTGCTTAATTTTTCTGTATTGTTTTCTGTCTGTGTTTTGATTTTGGAGTATGATCTGTATATGTTTTCATCAGATTGACAAACCAGGGAATGTTTTATTGATTTTGTTTATTGCATAAATAAGGTCTTACTTTATTCTCAAGCTCTCATTATGTCTGTCTATTAAAGACGTTGTGATGTTTTTTCTTTCCTACACACACACACATACACTAACTATCTCTGTCCCTTCACAGGTCAATTACAGAGACTGCCGTCTAAATATTTGGGGGAAGAAAGATACACAGGCCTCCAAAAACCACCTACACGTTCCTTGTCTCTTTAAACGCAATGGATGAAGAAACACCACACTGGTCCCATATCAGTTTTTGGACTAGGACTTCTGTCTGTTTTGACAAGCTCACATGTTTGACATTGCATGCCTTTGCATAGGATTGGATAACATGAGTCTGTAAAAGTTTGTACAAAACAGGTAGATATTCATCCGCAATTGTGAATCATGCTTTATGTATATCCAGACAAATTTGAGAGTGCTGAACATCATAAATCAAAGACCCCCTCACTTAGGATGATCTGTGTGGGAGATTAACCCACAGAGTTCTTCAAAGTAGATTGTTGCCTTTTTCCCTCCTGGGTGATCTTGGTGATCATGATGGCTATGATTTGAATGATGTAACATAATAAATGTCTGCTTGAGATTATGATCTTTAGTCTTTCGTGGCATGATGTGGCCATTGATTTTTATATTGGGAGCCATTAGTTCTTCCCAGACTGGTAAGAAGTATGGGTTTGAGGTTTTTTCCTGCGGGAATAAACAGATCACACCAGTTAAAAGGGTCCAGCTGGTTTTTGAAGCATAGCTGGTTTGTTGGTGGCCTACCAGCTCTAACCACTTGGACCAAGATGGTCTTCCAGGCTAACTTTAGTTCCACTGATCAGCACTTGAGCTGATCAACCCAACACAGTATCACGAGCCATTCATACATTCGTACGAGGTGCCAAATTTGTGCCAATTCGTACGATTTCGTACGATTTGTCTAAAATCACGTGATGGGTAGGTTTAGGGGCGGGGCTTTGTTTAGGTCATTCGTACAAATTCATACGAATTGCCATCTCGTAAAATATGTACGATTTAGAATAACTCGTATGAATTCGTACGAGTGAGGTTGTACAAATTCATACGAATTAGCCACCTCGTAAAATACGTACGAATTGCCGTGAGATCAGGTTGATCAACCACACATGACTCAGTCATCAAGTCAAATGGCATGCTATTGTAAGTATAACTAATGAGCTTTGATGTTACTGCCGTGCATTTGTTTTTTGTTTGTTTGCTTCTCCTAAAAAAGATGCATATCTCGTCTTTGAGTGTCATCAGAGACTCAATTTAAAGGATCCATGGAAAGTAGTTTTTGAGCTGGATCATTTCAGTTGTGTTGCTCTATATGAAGGGTCAGGTGGCTCTTTAATTTCATAAAAAATATCTTAATTTGTGTTTTGAAGATGAACGAAGGTCTTATAGTTATTATCAGGTAGTATGATCACTTAAATGCCTTTTTGTCTTCATGTCCCTACTAACATGCATTGCATTGACAGAAAAGCCAGAAACTCATAGTTTGGAAAGGTATGAGGTTGAGTAAATGATGACAGAGTTCTCGTTCATTGTTTGCTGAATGGCCAGTCAGCTCAGCAGGAAACAGAAGACTACCTCTCAGTCATGTACATATGCCAACTGATTTTTATACCACCCATGTAGCTGCCCAGGTTTGGAGGGTGCGACAGGAATGGCAGCATGCTCATTTGACTTTGCCCGGCCCATGGGGACAAATGCATCTACACAGATTTATCATCATGCATAATCTGATAACAGCACTATACTGCCCAACAGAAGCTGACCACAGACCTTGAAAAGAGAGAATTATAAATTGGACATGTTGTGCCTTACGTTTTTCCAGTAAGGCCACAAAGCTCCTGGAAACCATTCGGGTAATTAACTTTGAAGGTTTGTCCACGTTTCTTGAGACAGCAAAACTTCAAGAGTGGGCAATGTAGAGTTTGAACTTACTGAACTGGTTAATCACAGTGTGGTCAATGGCCTGCTATCCCCACCCCGCTTTGGAACCTGCGACCCCTTTGATGGATGCCGGACAGGGTCCCTAATTACACCTAATGTGGTGTAATAGTCCCAAGAGGAGGACTGTCTTGCTTCAGTCGGGCTGCTGAACAAGTGAGATGGGGAAAAGTGGGTGGTGCACAGGGTGTGTGGTAGGTCCCACGTACATGACCATCAAGGCAGCAATTAAGATCCTGATACGCACGTTAATGAGTCTGGCTCCCACCAGCAGAATGAAAACAAAGGGAGTGGAAGGAAAATAGCAGACATACTTGTCTGCGTTCAGTCTCTTTTCTTCATTCTCTTATTTCCAATATGGCAACATTGAGACATAACTTACACTGCTACCTCATGTCATACCTCAAATCATGCAGCTTATTGAGAAAAGGTGTGCTATTATGTTGTTATGCAGTGTGCCTAATATTTTAATAATAAAAGTTAACTGAACAGGCTATTTGGGGAGCCTCAAGGATCCACAATAAAATACAACTATGAAACATTGAATGTCCCTGTCTAATGCTCAAAATGCTGGAGGACTATGAACCTCAGACTGCTGCTTCACGTTTCACTCGTAGCTGAAAGATGCCATACTAAGACTACAGAACATATTTAAACATTAAATTCAAGGCAAAAGATGTTTTCATCACGTGAAAGCAATGACTGCTTCTCACACAGCTGTGTTGCCTAAAATAATATAATTTACAGTAAAATAAAGACTTTATAAATGAAATAAATTGACTACAAACCTTTATTTTGATAAAGATGTGGACCAGTCGGCAGTGATGCTAAGAACTGCTATGTTCTGCAGAAGACGCAAAAAGCCCACGCTCTGACTGTAACTCAGCAGCTGGGTTGTTTCAACAGAGACAGGCTCAACCCAGCAGTGTGGTATAAAAGACAACACAATAAAATGACCCAGCATTTGGGTAAAAAAAGGCATTGTGCCATTAAAGTGCTATTAAATTCTGTTGTACAGTAATATTTGCCAAACTCAGCAGCGAGATTCCCACTTCCACCTTCCATCCTTGGAGCATGACCTTTACTGGTACCCTATTCTATCCTATTTCTAAATATTCCTCTTGACACACAAAACTCTTTGTTAATAATAAATATGTGTTTTCCTTTATCTAAAGTGTTACCAAATCATGACTAGTCCTGCTCAGTCAGAGTTACTTTACCCACATTCCTGTTCAGGTCATCCATGGGAGGCAGGTTGTTTCTATGTTGTTGCCCTCAAAACCCCAAAATGCATAGCAACACCTCTAAAACAACTGGTGAAGATTGCACAGACAAGCACCACTCACATTTTTTAAGAGTGAGTACACACTTACTACACTATGTAAAAATCTAGTTCTTTCTGCATTCGTATGACCAACAAGTTCCACTGTTGCCTAGTAATTTCTTTCAAACTTTATGACGCGTTTTTTGTTGTTGTTGTTTTTTACTGAAGATCAGGAAATATCTCTCTCTTTTTCTTTCTACGTACTGTCTCTCATCCACTCCTGCCACCCATGCTGACAGCTGCCCACTTGGCAAGTGCCTTGGCATGTGATAATTAGTGTAAAGGTGGTAGAGGGCAGAAAGAGGGGGGTAAAGTTTTGTACTAGAGAAGGAATAGAGGGTATGCTGTGTCCAGCTGGCTGTTCCTAGCATTACAGGCTTGGCTTTGTGAGGTCTGACAGCTGCATTGAAACTGTGTGCGTGTGTGTGTGTGTGGAATAAATTTGTTGTATTAGTCAGTTTGTTACAATACAGTTTGTATTAGTCCAGTATAAACTGTAACAGCTTACTAAACACCACTGTTAAACTGAAATAAGCAAGTGTAAAATTCACATATTTATTAACTTCTCCATACAGCTTCCGGTATAAAACCAAAATAATCAAAGTAAACACTCCACCCATCATCTAAATATGGGTGCAATGAAAGACATCAAAGAGGAAGCTTGTGACAGATTCTTTGATGTGTAAATCATTCATTTTTAAGACCTCAATCTATCTTCATAGAGCAATCTAGTTATGATGGGAAAAGGAAATGTGTCATAAAGTTGAGGCAATAAAGTCCTAAACGAAGATAATGAGCACAGTGGCATTTCCATGTACTCCGGTGAATGAATGAGTTGAATGGACTTTCTTCTAAGCTTTCTGATTGGATAGTTGTCTAAGCGGAAGTATCTTGTTTGGCTGGATGTTGCAGCCATAAAGCTTGTCGTTATCTTAGTCGGTGAATGAGGGCAATTGAAAGACAATCAGGAACAACTAAGAATTCATTGAACAGCTTTTTTTGTCAAGTGTGTCTTCTTTAGATTTCAGTCATTATTAGCGATATCGATTTGAACTTGTTAGGTTTTATAAGCTATTTACTGTTTAGAGCCATTCAGTCTGGACATCCATCCGGAGTGTTTCCGGTCCAAGACTCTGGGATAGGCTGTGACCCAGCATTTGAAAGGTGGTATCTTCATTTACATATATTTTCGTAATTTCCTGCTGTGATAAGTGTTCGAGAAAAATGTGATTGCTTGCAGACTCTCGTATAGTTTTGCTAGCGCACATTGTTCACGCTGAACACTCTTGAGTTGAGAGCTGAAAGTGAGGGTAGTTTGCTAACCTGGACCTGTTTCCCCTTTTCCCATTTAAAAATATGACCTCTTGCCCTACACACTCTCCCAAGCCAGAACAGGGGGCTGATTTGGGAGGCCTGACTGTCAATCTATTTAGCTTTTTCCTCAGCGGACTTCAATCAAACCTCCTTTGAACCCCCTCCTCAATGGCCGCAGTGCCAGCTGATTACCTTCCTTTAGCTATGTAAATCACTCCCACAAGCTCAACGCCACCACAATGGCTTCTTTTTAGTGTGGTAGCTCCCTGGCCTGCAAAAGGGATTATGACTGTTTAAAAAAGCCAGTCATTTCAAATCAGCCCCATTATATAGCGCTTTACGTAGCATTGCCATTTGTTTGTTCCTGTCTGGAGGCCATTTTAGGCCTCTTTGTAAGACTCAGTGAAAACATCTGTTTGGCATCCATAAACACTTTTTACAGAATCATAACATGATAAAAATGATGGTCAGTCCATTACACCGTCCCTGGTGGAACCACATGCAAGGTTTATTGGCTCATCATTGGAGGGGTTCAGTGCTAAAACGCAGTGAATGCACAATACTTTGAGCATTGCTGCAAAACAACATTCACTGGTGTTGATTTTATTAAGATCATTATTAAAAGTAAATAGTGGAGTTATAGTAGGATAGGGTAGGATAAGGGGTTTAAGTACTAATGCTAGTATATCACTTCTTTGCTTTTTTCCTGTGTTTTTGGAAGATTGCCAATATGTTTTTACAATAATAAAGCATCATGGGACAAAGCATGGTGGAAAACTGCAACACCCATTTAAAATTAACTTAAGCCACAGCATAACATAGCATTGCTAACTAATAAATATGATTGGAACAATTCATGTCCAAAAAAAAAAATGTCAATAGGGATCATAGGTCATGCAGTGGCACCCCTTTTAGAGCCATGCGGCCATGTTTGAACAGTGTTAGCATGTGCTGGAAAACGTGAGTCAGCAATATTTAAGTCACTTTAGACTGCTATTAAAGCAACAACAAGGAAAGCACACATTCACAAAAGTGAACTCTGGTGTGTGTTACAAAATGAATTTCCTTGGATATGTAATGCAAAAATGTCTTTAAAAATAGAAAGACTGTATATGGGAATGCTGGATAAGATGGTTACTGTCTCTAGAAATAAAATATTGCCACTTCTGTGCCAAAAAAAGGCATTAACCATGACTTGAAAATTTGAAAGGGCACTGTTAAAACACATTATTATTGTCAGTAGATGCTAGTTAATGGCTAGACATGAGTTGTTTTTTATTCATTTGGATTCCCTTTCTTTTATGTTTATGCAATATCATACTGGACATAGTCTGTACATAGTCCTGACACAAGATAAGTGGCTTTAATACAGAGAAAGTGTAGACCTCATGGTGTCTCCACATTATACAGTATTTTAAGCAAAAATTTTAACTTGCTCAACAAAAGCATCTGTCCAGCTTCCAATGCTTTTCCACACTCACACACACACTTCTAAACACAAAGCCATCAGCCGCCCAGAAAGAAGTGGGATCCTTAACCAGCAAACGACCTTGATCCTCGACTATGCAATGACCAATTCAAAGCAACACAGGCACAACACTGCCAGCCAACACTGGTTTCTAAATAATCAGGAGAACGGGCCCCACACTTTGGCGTGCTCCAAGACAAAGGGGGAAGGGGTGCGAGGCCCATGTGAGACAGCAAGGCAGCAGCGGCAGCGTGGCTCAGCATTAACGAGTGTTCACTGATTGAAAGCTCCAATTGTGGCCCATGCCTCGGCATGCTCCTCTGGCCGTACATTCATCGCCACTTCCTGGGGCCTTTGTGTGTTACTGAGTTAGAGAGAGAAAAGGGAGGGGGAAAGGGCCACCCGACCCGGAACATTGGCACGACACGGTGGGCCCCCACAGGAGCGGCTCTACCATCTGCCGCAGTAATTCAGCCGCCCGCATGCCAGAGCAGCCACGCGGCCCACTTACGCAACACTACTCACCATGGGCCTCTCCACACAAAGCCCAGAAACAAACACCGCAAGCCAGCCTGGAATTTTCTCCTCACTGGGGCCCTTTTTCTTTTCTGTAGCCCCTTTTGAACATTTGTGTTTGCCCCCTGCTCTCATCAGCTCAACCCATGATGCCACTGTGGCATCAGAGCTGAGTCCTTCTGGCAGCACAGAGCCTCACCTCTCGTCCCGAAATGCAGAAGGCTTCTTATTCAAACACGACTTGAAGCGCAAGTAGTTGGCAAGTCACAAAGGGTCCAAGAGGACCAAGTCAGAAATGTTGCTCATTTCTTACTCACTCAGCCTTTCTGGTCTTTACAACTTATTTTGACCTGATATCTCAGAGAGTACTAGCACTTAAGGAAATGGATTCACAGGTGAACTTTAAGAGCCTAGCATCCAATACTGGGCATAGTTAGATTTCTTAAATGCTTTTGCCTTCTCCAATTTAATATGTCCATTACTAATCATAATGCTCTGAAAGTGAGCTGGTCCTGAGCAGGACCAAACCAGCCTAAACCAGCTGGCATGCTTTAAAACACACCTAACCAGTGCAACAGGGGTATTACCTCTAAATCACAAGCAATGGTTATGTTCACACAACAGCAAAATGGGGTTGTCCGTTTCTGTTTTTGAGTGCCAAAGGTGTTGTACTCACATTTGGTTCAGTTGTCAGAATTCTATAACCCTAAATTTTCATAACTCACAACCACGTTTTTGGTAAACATGGAGAAATTTGCCATTTCATAAAGTGGACTACAGAATCAACATTTAAATTGGATCAAATAATGCTTATCAAAGTTGTCCCAAGACAAGAACACATTTTGGTTTCAGGACAATTTTGATGAAAGGTTTTGAACCACTTTAAATGTTTAATGTTATGTACACTGCACACATGCTTGTCTTGCTGGTTTAATTTATTTATTTTATTACATTTGTTATCTTAGTAACAACACCAAAATGGAGATATGAGCTGTGAGTCATTTGAAGGTTTTAGATTCAGTCTCCATCTCTCGTTGGTTTTGTGGTTTGGGTGCAGCACAAATGCTATGCTCTCAGCTTCTAAATAAAAGCATTCAAAGATGCTGTTTGTTAATTAAAGTCTGACAAATTAACTTGTATTCAGTTGGACTCATGTATTAATGTTGTTTTGATGTGATAAGTCTTTCATGGATTTCACCATTCTTCGTATTTTTACTTCAGTAACTGTTTAGCTAAACACTGAATGTGCAAGTACAGCCAAAAATGGTCCAGTTTACTTAAAATCACCTTACATTTTGAAATGCATTGCTAATTGAAGAGGGCTTCAAAAATATTTGTGTGGTCTGGTATCATGACACCAATGGCTTTTGATCTCTTCAGATCCTCAGTGGCTTCTGGTCATATTGCTGCTGTGCAGACATCTTGCTGGGGTCAGATGAGGCACCTATACTCTTGATCTTGATTCCAATTGCTTGTGTTAGGAGAAGTTCAGTTTTGGTACCTGAATTTGGAGGCATAAAGAGAACCACATGTCCCACACACCAGTTTGGGGTCATATGGCAGAAAATGGACACAAAATCCACTCTTGAAGTTTTGGTAATTCTGTACTGTAATTCACATGCCATATGTCTTTGTATGCCAGTGGTGCTTAGTGCAGCTAATATTATGAGCATACTAAACCTTCAAGAGCAATGCCAAAGAGCTCCCAGCAGGGTTCTCCCAGCACCCTATGGGCGTTCGACTGCATCTGGATGACATTACTCCCTCCCTGGTGCTGATTAGACAGATGATGAGGAGGTTGGGCTAACCTAAACAAGCCCCCATTGCAAAACCACACATTCATATTAATTAATCTCCCATTTGCCGCTGTACTTGGTTCTGCTATTCAACTCCCACACTTAAGTTAATATAGGTTTACTAGTTTGTATTGTCGTCATTTACTTATCACAGCGGTGAAAACTTAGAATAAAAGTTAATTTAATCAAGGCCAAGAGAGTAGGAGTCTAAGAGATTTTGAAATCTTGAGCTATTATTAAATAAATAGGTGTGCAGACAAGGCAGTCCTCTTCTGGTCTTCTTACACACTAAAAAATGCTGGGTTATTTTTTCAACCCAACCGCTGGGTTGAGACTGTTGGGTCATTTTATTGGGTTAT
>JAUMHP010000052.1:23081188-23126361 GCA_032361065.1 Enteromius trimaculatus | reverse complement strand
AGCGCTGGGTTAGTCCATATTTGACCCAGCGTTGGGTTACCAAAATAACCCAAATTGGGTTGTTTTAACCCAGCAATATTTTAGAGTGTATACGCCAGTGTTTCAAATGTGATCTCATTAAAATATGTATGTATTTTACAAAAGATCTAGTTCTATAAAACATACATTAGCTTACCCTTTTACAGGCCAAAAGAACTGATGTATTTTTTAGCATTTTAACATACAATACTGATGGTACTGATGACACCTAAAACATAAATGATTAGGGCAAAAATAACTTTAGAGACTTACAGATGAATCTTTATTAATATTGAAATTGCAGCATTACCGTTTTGTTTTTTTTATTCAGTTGTCATATCAACAACATTATGTTTTCAATTACTAAATGAAGCTTAGTGAAAATTATGACATTTCGTTCTGACTACAAGACCACACATTAAACCTCTAAAATGAATGACATTTCTGAAATTGTTTGATTATTACTCATGATGTCATATTTAATTAATATTAACAACAAAAGCTTTTTTTCTGACATGCTATGACAGTCAAAATAACCATAATATACACAAAAACTGCAACAAAATTACAATTTATTTAGCGACCTTCATCTCCATCCTTAGCAGTGACTGTAAGCAGCAATACTCACACCGAGCTGTTACAAGGCATCATCATTTGGACTGCTTTTCAAACTGCTTCTGATATTTTTGCAATAAATAAATTATTGTGATTAATTAACTTTCGGTCATGTTTTTCTTTATACTCTACATATTTTTAAGAAATAGTTATGGTTATGTTTAAAGTAGTGCTGCCAAACAATTAATCCAATTAATCGCATTCAAAATAAAAGTTTTAGTTTGAATTAATTGTCCAACCGCCCCTGCATCACCACGTGTTGTTCAGGAGAATTTAAGAAAAATTATCTTCGCTGATCCAAAAACAATCTCCAGCATGTTCAGTTGTCAGACAGGACTGGAACTACAAAAAGGACTGGCTTCTATGATCAAATGAAACAAAAATTTTTTTGCAATCACTCAAGATGGGTTTGGTGAACACAGGGATATAAAGTACTCCATGTGTACAATAAAATATACTGCTGTATTTTTGATATTGTGGGTCTATATTTCTGCTGGAGGTCCTGGACATCTTGTTTAGACACATGGCATCATGGATTCTATCAAATACTACAATGAGCCATGGTTGGGCCTTCCATTGGGACAATAATCCAAACACAATCATCAAAATAAACACACTTTTGCCATGGCTGTCCCAGTCCAAACTCTGAGTGAGGTGAACTAAAGAGGAGAACCCACATGGTAATCTAAAGGGTCTGGAGTGACAGGAGAAAACTCAGAGCTGTTATCTTGGGAAAAGGATGTTGCAATAATTGATGCACACACACACTATAAGTCCTTACACAATCTAACATGTGTTTAAAACTGAACTGGAAATTAGGTGCTGGGCGTCCGGCCAGAGGAGAACTGGACCCAACTAAGCCTGGTTCTCCCAAGGTTTTTTTCTCCATTCTCTCATGGATGGGGTTTTGGTTCCTTGCCGCTGTCGCCTCCGGCTTGCTTGGGGACACCTGATTTCCAGTGATTATCATCATTTTGATTACAAAATGATCTCTTCTCTTTTGATCTCTGCATTTGATAAACAGTTTACTCTCGTCATTATACATTACCATCACTCTGTTCTCCTAATTGATAATATTCAGTGCTTTGCTACAATCTGTATTGTTAAAAGCGCTATATAAATAAAAGTGACTTGACTTGACTAACATGGAGAAAAACATATATTCATCATGAGTTTTTCTCGCCATTTTTAATTGTTTTAATTAAATGATAGGTTAGAATGTTGTAAATTTGTTTGAACAAAAGATCAAAAGGATAAACAATACAGATTTATTTTCACAGCCACCTCAGATTTATTAAGGCTTCCCATTTAAGTGTAGGGCACTGTATTAGCTATAAAATGGGTAGGTTTAGGTTTGGGGGTAGGTTAAGGTGTCTAAGAATTCAATATCTTAGAGATATTTAAAAAGATTTTGTTTTTGTTAATAACGGAAGGGTAAATAATCTTTTTCAGCTAAAAAAAAATGCGTAGCAATTTGTATGTTTTAAAGCTTGTAATACATCCAAATTGTATGTTTCAGCATCAATAAAAATGTGTGTTTTGTGCTTGTAAACGTTATGTACATACTAAACATTACGAGACCAGTGGTGTGTCATATTCTGCTGACAAGTCAATCGTCTTTTACCCAAAAGTTAAGTGTACCTGTTAAAAGCAACACCGCCAGGAGGAGAGAGGGGATACATTCTGCCAGCAGGTGTGTCAAAAACCACTGCATGAGTAAAAGCATACTTTGCATGTCTTCTTTGATGGATTAATGGTCTTTTAAATGAGTGAATCTTGTGAAATGCGAGATGTCAAAATCTTAAAAAAAAGATATAGTATATAAATCATACTCAATTCTATGCCAAAATGATGCAAACTTCAAATATTCAGTTTTAATAGTGTTGAACTGTGGTGGTTCTGCTAACCAAAATCCCATGATCAAATGTTATCTCAACCTTAATACAGTTTCTAACTGTATGGAGACTTCTTAAGGAACCGACACCTTGACTTTGTTGCCACATTCTTTAAAGCAGAAACTATTGCACCTGCTTTCAAGAGAATGGCATGTAGGAGTTGTAGGTCAATGGTGCGATAAGAAGGCATGCTCATTCTCTTTCTTGCTTGACCTTTGTCAGTTCCTTGGCAGCGTTGTTCAGCAATGCATGGATAGAGAGACGCACCCTACTCTCTGTGCGGTTCTCTGATCCCTCCCAGCATGTTCACATGAGACCATTCATACCAAAGTACACCTACGCAAGTCTCATCAACTCTTTCATTTTCTTCTTCCACTTTGTGCATGTCTTCATGTTTACATGTGGGTGTGTAAAGCTTAAATTACATTAAACATTTGAATGCTTAACTTAATAAGCAGCTAGACTCACACCTCAGTGTTAAATGAAAATGTAACATAATATCATAGAAAACAACACAGAATATGCCCTCACCTAGCTACAAGCCTTTAAAACAGCATATTAGGTTGAATTGATGCACATTTGTAGGCATTTGAAAACTTGACACAATTGCATGTTTTGAATTGCCATGACTATTAACAGCCCACATAGAGCAGAGCCCTTTCACCTTGGGTGGGAGAACCTAACAAAAACACTAAAAATGTTGAGTAAAAAAAGTTGAAGCTAGAGGTAAAAAAATAGAGGTAAGTAAATGAAAAAACAAAATCTTATTCATATTCATTTTTCATTTTTACTGTAAAATCAATAGGATTCACCAAATAGTTTTATGTTAGTTTATTGTAATATTAAGCATTATACTATAACGAAAAATATTTCTATCCAAAAATGAACATTCTGGAATTAGCTACTCACTCACATGCCATTCCAAACCCATGAGACCGTGAGTCATCTTTGGAACACAAATAATATATTTTGATTAACAGGGCTTTCTGACCCTGCACAGACAGCAATGCAACTGACATGTTCAAAACCCAGAAAGGTAGTAAAAATTAACATTCCAAGTAGCTGACATGGCACGCTTTACAAATAAAGGTACTATGGTGAGACCGTGATTTTGCATTAAGAATATAGAAAATCCCACATTCTGAATTATGTGGTTCTATAAAGTGCCCCAATTATGGGTAATGAAAGGTTTATATTTAGATTTTTGAGTCCCCAACGACTTGCGATACATACAAGGTCAAAAAACTTTCATCAGTGGTTCAATTTTATGAATAAAAGAATAATTTTTGCGTGCAAAGAAAAAAAAACTTTATTCAATAATTTCTCCTCAACAATGTCTCATGGAACAACATGAAGGTGAGCAATTAATTGCTCTTTACATATTTTTTAAATACAGAATTTTTGTTTTTGAATGATCAATCCCTTTAAAATCTCATCTGCCGGTTTTGTACATAATTGTTGCATTTTACATATTTCTTTTTTATTTTATTGTCATGTGTTGCCCTTATGGTGTCTTTTCTTTTTATTTATAACCTTGTGCCCTGTCTATATAGTATATCTGGATTATCTGTAATGTATATTTTGCTGAATTTGGGGCGGTGGGCTTTCATTTTTAGCTTTCTATTTAACACCTGGGTTATTATTTAACAGGATTTTCCTTTAACTGTGGCTTTACAATGTATTATTGCCATGGCATTACATCTGATATAATCAAAGTACAATGGTACCTCTCTTTTTACAAGGCATGGCTGTAGTGTTGCTGATAAAAAAGAAAGAAAGAAACTTCCCACCTCCCAGGCTGCACATTTCCCTCTTCCATAAAAGTTTCACACTCTCTTTAATGCCGTGTGACTGTTTGTATAGTCTCTAGACAATTCTTTGCCTGACAATTGGCAATCCTTTTCCCTGTGTTATGATCTACTGTCGGATGTGTGGACGAGACCAACAGGTCGGCTACAGAGTCTCTATGTGGGCAGCACAAAGGTGAAGAATTTAGCAGAACTCCTGGTCCTGCCACACTCTTATGAAGATGAGACGTGTTTCACGCCTGGGTATGGGCCCTAACAGACGCAATGGTGCGAGACCACCGGCCCCTATCAACCCATCCCACCTAGACGGCCAGCAGGGAGGGGATATGGAGAGTGCTGTCTCTGCCCGACGGTCACACACATGGAGGAGTGTAACCAGAGCCAGGTGATGAGACACGGGCTATGGCGGCGCTCATAAGACCCAGGATGCCAGTCCTGAATAATCCAGGCTTCTTGCACATTCCCAGTAGCTGACATGACACGCTTTACAAAAAAAAAAGTACTGTGGTGATACTATGATTTTGCATAAGATAATAGAAAACCCCAAATTCTGAATTACGTGGTACTTACTGTAAAAGTGTCCATATTGTGGGTAATGAAAGGTTTATATTTTTATTTTGGGAGTCCCCAACAACTGGTTGACATCCATGCAAAGTCAAAGAAACTTATAACCAGTGCTTGTTATTTTAAAAAATAAATTAGTTATAGTTACTTCTCACAAAAAGTAACTGAGTTACATCATTATAAAAGTAACTAATTACCAGGGAAAGTAACTATTCAAATATGTCAAAGAACTTGAATGTCCCCAATAAATATGAATATAAATATGTTAAATGAATGAAAAGGACTCTAAAAAATTGTATACTCATTTACACTATTTTAATGTTTCTGTTGGACAATGTGAGAGACACCTGTCAAATTCAATATATTGCTGTAAGTATTATCAACTCTCTTTCTACGGACACCTTGGGAATAGTATTTTTTTAGCATTATAATATCCTATTGTGCTAATTTTGCATTATAAGAGGATAGAACTTTAGTAATTAGAATAACTGTAAATGTATAGGACTATTTCTTGACTGATCTTAGGACTGATGGCGGTGCTTTCGATATTGTTGTCATTTAGGGTTTCTATAAAAAGGGGGAACAACGAAAAACAATTCTGATAACAAACGTAATCGTGATACTACGAATTCTACTACTAATAATAACAATATAAAACACACTAGGATTAATTAACTTCTGGGTTCATGGATATTAATCACATTTCCTGAAATCAAAATAGGGCCGACAATAGGTGAGCGCCAGCAAATAAGATTGTCATTAGCGCATTAGTTCCGCCCACCACCAGAGAAACCGGCACTACTGGAGACTCCGTTATTCTGACAGTAAAAACACAACAAAGTATATGGTTTACACGTGGTGCGTCAGTTCCGTGATCTGTGTCCAGCTCTGTAACTTTCTTTGCGTGTGTGAGTCAAATCGGCAGCGACCCAAGCACCCTCACACAAGAGTTTAATGTACATTAAATACAGGTACGTAACTCCGCACATCCATAGAGATGAACTGAGGTTATAATAAATTATAGTAACGCAGCATTTTATTTCAGTAATTACGCCATTGCCTAATAAAACAGCCATTTTTACTGCTCCAAAAGCAGCAACTAGTGGTAAAGAATAAATTTGTATTTTCATTTAGACCAATGTGAAAAGACCAACAAGTGGGCGTCCATATGTTAACGTTCAGCTTGGGATTAGTTTTAAAAACGACTCTTTTTCTAAAGATTCATAGTCGACTCTTTCTTTTGAGGGGCAATAAACTTTATACATGGTGCACTTTCAGATTTAAAACTTGGAGAATGTTTTCATCACTTGACCTCAATGACTTGCATGTTTGCATAATTTTTCAGATATTTATGAACTTTTTGAGATTAAATTATGAGATTTCACAGAGAACATTATTAGACACATGAATGCATACATTTTTCATCTTTTTTTTTTTTTCTGTTCCAATTGATTAGCAGTATGTCTTCACCGCAGCTGACTTTCAGTGAACCCCAACCAATAATAAGACCCTACACACCCATCTAAGACAACATATTCATGGTAGTTATCAGTGAGCTTTTGTGAAACAATGTATACTTTACCTGAGAGGGAGAAAAAAAAAAAAAACTTTCCCTAGACACATGTGAATGGGTTCATGGAACCCAGAGGTATTTGAGTTTGACCTAGGATTGCTGATGCGTGTTGACTCTGGGTTGGGTCAACTCTAAAACACATTCATGTACAGAAGACTGCTTAAAATGACCTTTGTGACTTTGTGTGCCTGAAGGATGAGGTTTGTTTTAGTGATTGTGTGTATTTTGCTTTGTTCCAAAAACCTTGTCAGTTGCCTTCAGATTTAGCATGTTAAGGAATAATAGGTACGCTTCTGATATGAATGATGTTCCAAAAAAATAAGCATTTAAATTGCTTGCGATAAGATACCTAATTTTTGTCAAATTCTAAAATAGTTAGTCCCCTTCACAGCAAAGACATTCCCAGAATGCACAGCAACAAGCTTGATTTTATTATAAAATTACACTGTACACTAATCTTTCATTTATTTCATTAATATTTCATTATCTGCAAGTCCAATTGAACATAAATAACGATCTAAGATATGAAGTTCTCTACACGTGCACATTCTTTCCAATGTGCAATTGTAAAATTCCAAAAGGATTTTAACACAAGTGATTGACTCAATCTTCGAATGCCGCATCTGTAGAAACAGATTGCGTAGGTGACAAAAATCATCAGGCAAACCTAATGTGACGTGTAAACATCAGTCACACTAGCTCAATTAAATGCTGTCAGAGAATTATCCTGGGAGGAAGTGTACTGACATACACGTCTCGTCATAATCAGAGTCAAACTCTTAGGCTTGCTCTGTGTCTGTTCTGTAATGGCTTGAGAACAGGCCCGTGCTTGAATGGCTGCCATTGATAGGCCTTTGATGGAGGCGCTGATATCTGGACCCAGATGAAGCCGCGGTCTGTGTGAAACAGGAAACAGAATCCTAACCTCCTGACCCCTGACCCTGGTTTGATGAACCTCTTACACATGTGGCAGGGTGGTAGGGGTCACCATGTCCCAGATAGCCCTCATCTGCCACAAATCTCCTCCACATTCCACCCAAGGCCAACTTTAAACCTGCAGCATTCATTTCAAAGGCACTCTGAAAGAAAATAAGCACAATACTTTGCATCACGCACGTTGCTTTTATTAGATCAGAAAGACAGAGCGTGGCCTCACCTGACACTTAACTGATTATAAATTGCCTCTTTATTACCTATGCAAATAGTTGTCTTAGCAATTTGGTTTAGATATTCTATGAACAGATGGTAAGATAAAGGTTCAAAAGGTGCAAAAGTCTTTTTTGTCGCAATTTTTCTGCCCGTAAGTGTTATAATGCAGGAAATGGGGTTGTTTAAAGGATTTAGCCTGAACCTAATTGAAATTTGGCATGATCTATTCTTCTCACGTGATTAACAATCTGCTGTTTTTAGAAGTGGCATTTGCCTGCTGTGGGAAACTGTTACTTTTCTCCAGTCACACCTTGTTTCTACATAAAGTGCTAAGTGTAACATTTGATCGCAAGTCTTGTAAAATTTCGCTCCTTTGTTATTTATAAGCAACATCAGCACATGCCTGCTAAACTAATGAGATAACAACTCATTTTTGTGTTGTAACTAATAACATTGTGGTTTTACAGTTACATGACATCAGTGTCTGACATCATACATTTGTGTTTTGAGTTCAAACAAATGTTTTTCAGATCTTTTGTGCTATACATGCTTTTTTTGTTTTGTTTTCTTACAAATTCTTAAAAATTGATATATTTTATGTGCACAGAAATAAGATAGTGTTACTGGAAGAACCAGTTTTGAATAAACATGGGTTTGTTCTTGAATCTTTGTATGTATATTTTCACTTTGAAATAAAAAAAAAAAAATAGTTTTTATGTGATTTTGTGCCTTTTATTTTTGTTTGAAACCAGGCTTGTTAACTAAATTAAAAGATAAAATGAAAATTTAAACCGTATTAAATAATAATAATAATAAGAAGAAGAATTATCATGAGTATTATAATTTAGTTGAATCCGTGATAGATAGATAGATAGATAGATAGATAGATAGATAGATAGATAGATAGATAGATAGAAAAAAATATAAATAAAAACTGAAATATTAGTAAAAACTATAACAGTCTCTATGTATAGTCCTTATAATACTAACTATAGTCTTAATAATCTTTAATGAATTAAAATAACGTCTGAAACACAAAAATAGTTATGTAGTCATGCAAACATGCAAAAAAATAAAATAAAAAATCTGTACAATAAATATGAAAGCTGGTAAGTTAATGTTTGGTTCAAATACTCTATAACTACTTGAGACACTATAGGGCTGCTGCTAGTATTTGTAAATACTAGCGTATTTAGTGCTAGTGTCGTTGAGTTGCCTGCATGAGTGAAATGCGAGAGATTCATGTCATAGGGTCTCGACACCTTCAGCAGCAGGTCTGACACCTCCAGCACCTCAGGGCTACGACATTATGACAATAGATTGCTCTCTGTGGACTTTGCCGGAGAGCTGTGAACGTCATTGAGTCGCTTCAGTCCCAAAGATGTTACATCCTCCATAAACCGGGCCCTATTCATAAACATGCCATCCCCTGACTGCGTCTGTCCCGCTGCAGTGCATTGTAAAAGCTGGCCTTCCTTTTGTGCGTTCTGTAAGTGCATATGAGCAGCAGAGGGGTGAGAGGTGGGGGACAACACTCGTGCGGTCGTGTGCGAGGAAGGATGAGGGTGGAGTCATGTTTACCCCCCCTATTGTCTGTCAGTCAGGAAGGAAGAGCGTCCTGGACCACAAATGAGCACAGGTCTAACTGTCCCCCAGTGCTGTGATCTCAGTGATTTAGCAGAGAGGGCTGTGGGATAGGCAGGGGCAATAGTGCAAGTCCCTCTGCTGCATTAAGGATATGGAAACTCTCCCCCTAATTCTACGTTATTTCTACAGTCACATTGCTGGAACAATGCAGATTCCTATTGTATACAAATCACTAAAAGTAGAAGCTTCCTGTCCATGACATTGAGATTGCATGGCTGTTTTGGCAAATCCTAAAATAGCGTCAGGAAAGGAAGGAACATGGAAGTGTTTCTTATTTGCTTACTGAAAGCGCTTTAGAGCTGGATTAAGTGAAATTGCAAAAGTAGCGCGTGGAGGAGCGTTTGAACCTCTGTGATCTCCTAACTGATTGCCTGAGCTTATCACACCTCTGCCAGCTGCTCCACCTCTTTGGCACCAGAGTTTGACCCACGCCAGCAGCTTTCTAAAGAATCCATTTGCAATTCATACAGTTAGACTGGTTCCTGATTAACAAACAAAGCACCAGTTCAAACAGTTGGTTGTATCATGGCATCAGTATTTTAGGTCCCGTTTTTTTTATCTATACCTATTTGCCTGTCCATACCTCGTCAATGGATTTTTTTATGGCTCTTTATATGACAGTTTATGCGGAGGACTAACTCAGGACTCAAATGGATAACTAATTCAGGACTAATTCACTAAAATCTTTACCTGACAATGTTTTATACATTTTTGCTGAAATCAAAAGACATTAATAATTGAAATTAAATCACGGCAAAATCATTTATTTGTTCTAAAAGCTGGTCCAAATATGTATGTATTTGTTGATCATAGAAGACGACATTTAGAAAAAAAATGTAGGTAACCAGTTTCCAGTTTTTTTTTTTTTACGTAAAACAACTAGATCGCATTAAAACGTTTTGAGGATTGCTTGCTCTTGCTTTGAACAAACCAACCAATATTTTTTAATAGTTTCAATAGAATGTCGCTGTTTCAACACAACTTTTGCACAAAGTTTTGAAGGTGACAATTGAAGGTAACTTTTATTTTATTGTTATTTTTATCATACAGCTATTCCAGAGAGCTGACAACATGCTAGCTACATTCTGCAAATGGTTCACCCAAATCAAGTACAGAGTCGGTTAAATAAACTATATTTACAGACGCTTTTACAACTACTAGGGCATGTTAAAGATAGTTTGCAACAGCCATTCTCTGTCAGTCAACAGCTACGTTCAAATTCTTTTAAAAACTACCTGTTCTTATCTTTTTGTATGTCAACTGTTTTGACGCACCTTTTAAACAAGGATGTTGAAAAACTAAAAGATGTTAAAAATGTAACTTTAACAAAAGAGCCAGACTTTCACTGTATACAGATATGCTTATGTTCCAAAAGCAATCTGAGAAAAACTTTATCTGTCATCTGATTTATGAGTTGTGTCTAGAAGAAACAAGAGAAAATGTATGATGGCACTTTTGCAAAAAAAGACTAAAGAAAAACACACACTTTAGGCTTGATAATAAAAATGTGCATTAAACTAGACTAAGTATGCATCTTAAATATATTTCTTTTCACTAAAGTAGGTTTGCATGTCCACTTTAATTCTTTCAAGGGCCACATGTATCAGTGAAGATCCTACAGGGCCGTATATATGTGGATGAATGTGAAGCAGTGCCTCACACAGTGGGTCTGAGGCCTGAAAGCACAGGGCACTGCAGGTTGCCCCCGTCCAGAGGTGCGCTTGCACTTGAACTATGTCCATTCACAGGAGGAGGGGCTCTTCCTTTCATCTGTCTCTCTCCGTGGAGGCCGATCGGGCCCCTGGTCCCCTGACCCCTCAGCTCTGTCCAATATTGTCACCTAATCCTTTCTTTTCTCCTGCACAATTGCTTCCCCCATCTCAGGGTTTGACTTTTTTCTCTCTCCCTGGTGCCCCTTTTTCCCTGCTTTCACTGCCCTCCTCCACTCGTTAAGTCCTCCCTCACTCTGCATTGCTCTCGTACACCATGCTCCTTTCACACCGCGCACCCCCTTTACCACGGCTCTTCCTCCCTGGACCCACCCCTTCCTTTTCCCCTTCTGCAGATTGTAGGGCAGCAGTGAGTGGCTCTGCTGCCGGGGATTATGTGCTTAGTGACCACTGGCCGAACGATTGTGTGAAGGGTGGATAGAGGAATGCACCAGAGGTGGGCAGCAGGCGGGCAGGGGACAGGGCTGGGGGGTCCTGCTTTTGGAACTGAGAATGGGAGGTAGTAGCTAAAATACGGAAAGGTTTGAAAATTTAACCTCCTTGGAGATCAGGGGTGTTCAGCCTTTAAAGACCTTTGGACCCCCACACACACTCTCTGCCAAAACAGCTCGATTTTCTCAGGATCCCTTTAATAACAGCATTAACATCAACTTTTGGAATAATAATAACAATAAAGGATTAATTCACCCAGAAATGGAAAATCTGTTGATCTGTTAATTACTCGCCCTCATGTAAACCCACAAGGCTTTTGTTCATCTTCGGAACACAAATTAAGATTTTTTTTTTTTTATCAAATCTGACACCTTCATGACCCAGAAAGGTAGTAAGGACATTGTTAAAATAGTCCATGTGACATCATTTGTTCAGTCTTCAATGAAGTTAAGAGAATTCTTTTTATGTGCACAGAAAACTAAAATAATGACTTTATTCATTTTTTTCTAGTCATTTGCAACCTTAAAATTAAGGTTGAATTACTGATGTCACCAGGGCTTTACATTAACACTCGCCAACCCATCAAATGCGGGTTTATTTCAGCTGTAGTGGGTAACACGGTCACTCCCACTAGCCACTTTGGCGTGTTGAATTTTATATACAGTAATAGAACTCGCCATTAATGCTTACAAGACAATTTTTTTTGAAGGTGCAAGGGAAAGAAGAGCATTTTACTTACCCGACCAGACAACTAATCTGATCAAAACATCTTAACTGGACTGAAATTTTGGTGAGAATGGTTTCTAATTTTATTACATTCAGTGCAAGTAAACAGCGATTAATAAGATAACGAGTAAAAACAAGTTAACACCAGTGAAACTCACACAGCTTGTCTATGTGAGAGAATCTCGCGGAGAAATCAAAACAAGTGAACACAACTGCACACAGAACAAAAATAAAAATGTAAGTTTGTTTTCATATTTATAACTTACAACTTAGAACACGACACAACCAAGGGAGGGAAGTTCCCTAAAAACCACAATTGCAAATTTAACATTATATTCAAGAGTCAAAATGAGTAGTTAATAAACATTTTAGTTCAGTATTTAAATTTATTGAAAGGATTTATTGATGACAGTTTTTACTCTATTTGTTTATTGAAAATAGTTCCAAACAAAGATCACAGCAGAACAGTCACGCATATGCACATAACACACAGAGCAGCGGTGTTTTGTTAATAAATGTTTCACGTTTTTTTAATTTTGAATCATTTGAGTCAGGACAGGCACTTGCATCCTTCCTGAATAAATCATTTGAAAGTTTCAACGACTCATTAATTAAGATGGGTCATAAAAGATGCTGCCACCTACTGGTGGTTTAGATTCATATTATCTTTTTCCCAACATTTCTTTGTATTTTTAATATAAAGAATTTGGCTAAATTTAGAAAACCACTAGCCACAGTTGCTGGTGTGCAAAAAAGTTAATGCCAAGTCCTGCATGTCACATGGATTATGTTAACGACGTCATTACAATTTTCCTGGGCCTTGAATGTAGTTCCATTGTTGGAGGGTCAGAAAGCTCTCGGAATTCATCAAAAATATCTTAATTTGTGTTCAGAAGATGAACAAAGGTCTCACAGGTTTAGCAAGATGTGAGGGCGAGTAATTAATGACAGAATTTTCATTCTTGGGTGAACTATCCCTTTAACTATCATTATTACATATCATAACGTCAAACATGTATATTCTCAGAATATGATTGCTCACCATACTTATAACATTTTTTATAGGTCAAGGGTTTTACGTCACAACCATTAGTTATACTCTCTGCCAACCCAGAGATCCACTGTATTAAAAAGGTTATTTAAAAAACGCTATTATATAAAATTATAAATGTAAAAGATGAAGATAAAAAAATCTTAAGGATACTTTAGGGTGTCTGTGAACAAAATTCTACAGACAACCTGAAGCATATTGAAGGTTAAAAAATGAATAAGGTTGGATTATAACTAAACCTGCACAGAATTCCACAGAATACAATCACTTGTTCATTCACACCCCACAGAAATATGTTCCCTGTTTATAAAGACGTTGGTGCTCAAAGCAGTGCTCACGGTTTCCACTCACACTTTTGACAATATTTAAACCCACTCTACAAAATGTTTGGAAGAAAGAAATTAAAATTACTGTTGATCTCTGTATCAACTACAGGTTAAAAGTAAAAAGTAATTTATTTATTTATCTGTTCATTTGTTACTTTTTAAATAAGTGTTTTAGTATTTTAGGTGCATTCAGTTGATCAAAACAGTAAAATAGCAATATTGCTCCAAATCAGCATATTAGAATGACTGATGATACAGCACTGAAGAACCTCAAAATTGTAATACTATTTTACAATATGTATTACATAAATGCAACCTTGCTGAGTATGAGACATTTTAACCAAAACATGAGTATGAGAATCTTAACTATTGCAAACTTCCATATTGGTATTCTATGCTGGACCTTAGTTGTAGATGTAACACCTTAAGAATACAGTTTGTACTCTTTACAAACTGGCTCAAAAATGTTAATTCCACTTTTACATTCCGTCCCAGCCAGTGAAGTTAAATTGTCATTTATAACCTATTATTACAAAATTGGTGAACCCTAACATATAAATGGCCTTAGTCGCCTCTGATGTGCCAGGTTATAATATCTGCATGTATTACTCAATTCCTGCTAATAAAAATGGAATGACTTGAGCTCTGGCTTTTTAGACCACAGGGTGTTTGTTACTAATCACTGGTTACATGACTACATTATGAATACCTGAGTGTCCTCAGCACTTCATGTTTTTAAACATGTCTGGTGAGTGTGAAAACGCGGTCAACCGTAACCTCAGCCATTCCTCGACCCTTGCCAAATGCTGACTTAGTGTCTGTGATTTTGGTTACTCTAGAGGAATAGTTCAAAGATTCAATTTCGGTCATTATTTACTCTCCTTACTCCCTCTTTACTTGTGCTTCATGGGAAAATAAAATGTTCACAGCAAAACTTTTTTTCCATTAAAAACTTTAGCAACCATGACTGTCCAAGTTGTAATAAGGATGAAGACTTGGGCGTTATATTGGAAGGTTTAAAGCACTTCGAGTATAACACGCAAGTTTCATGAACTACACTTACATTTTAGTGACAATCACGGATGAAGTTTTACTAAAAACTCACTAATAGGTATAAATACGGTAAATATGTAAAAAGCTTACCAAAAAACAGTGTAAAAAAGATCAGAAACAGGTCAGCTGCGCTCTTTGTGAGCACAGTCTGAAGTGTCCAAATGGTGACAAATGTCCCATCATCACCAGCAGCAATACCAGCTGACAGAAACAAAGTATCATGTGTTTTCTGCTAATGTATTTGGTGCATTTGACGCGTTTAACTGTCGCAGCATGATCGGTGTAAAACTTTTATACTCCCTGATTATTTTGTTCCTTTCAGACAAACAAATAAGCTTTTTTTTCCCCTTCGGGCGACTGCTTTGCAGATGGTCTTGGGTGACTTGCATGCCGTCTGACTGGGCTTTCTGGCCAGCGCCAGCCCTGTTTCACTGGGTGGCATGGTCCTCTTTTCTCTCTCATCTCTTATGGGCTTTTTCTCATGTATATCTCTATCATTTCAGCTCCTTAATGAGGATTGGATGAGCCCATTGATGTTTTTGGGGTCTTGGGGCCCGCTGTCCGCATGCCTCTCAATGAAGTCTCCTAGCAGCAGTCATCGGCCTCTTTTTTCCCCGGGTATTGTCACCCCTGAAAGTGACTTACTTCAGGCATAGTGTGCCTTTCTCGCTCACTGTCTTTGTCTGCCTCTCCATGTCTCTTTTTCTCTTTCTCTTCCACCACTGGCCGTTAATGCTTGAATAGCTAATAGTGGCCTCCTGCCAATGGACCTCATCCGTTCTTGACCCCCACTCCTTTTCGCACGAACGCACGCACACACATCGCCTTACTCCATATCGAAAGGAAAACATACATTCGGCTTATGATCTATTGAGGTGCCACAAGCCTGGATTCTTCAAAGGTTCTTTGCAGCAGGTACGCAAGTTTAAGTCAGCTTTTGTGTGTGAGGCTCCACATTTGCACATTTCTTCCCAGTGCCACTCATAGTGCAATAGACCATCGTTTGCTCTGTCACATCAGTCCTCACATTCGTTCTGAAGGCTGTTCTTTCGGGCAGCTGCCGTTCTTGCGGCTGTTCTGTAATGCCTCCCATTTCCACGAACTCTTTTACGCTTCTGAGTTTCCCCTCAGCTTTCTTGAATGGGGCTCAGTTCAGAAGCACAGAGAGGAGAGCGTTACAAAACCTCCTATGATTTTACCCACCTGTTCAATGCAAATCAGATCTTTTTTTCTTTTTTTTATGATTAGCATCAGCCAGCAGGTCTTGTATTTGGAATGTTAGTCATGATTATGATATGATATACATTATCATGTGTATGTATATATATATTGTATTATTATAATATTAAATGCATCTAACTGACAAGATCTTTTAGACAGCAATTTAAGTATAAAAATGTATTAAAACTTATTTAAGTTTTAAAATGTATTACAATTAATTAATATTTGTTATTTTTTCAGGGCATAGATAAATTAATAAACAAATAAATATAGACAAATATATAAAAATAAAAATATAAGGAAATAATATCATAAGTAAAATATTGCGTAATATAAAGTTAATAAAATAAAAGCTTTTCGATATAATTTACACAAAGAGTTTTCCTTTCGCGAATGTCATTAACTCCGCAGCCACTAAGCAGAAAAATCTTCCCATGGGTTAACCTCATCATGACGGAGCAGTCTTTCCTGCACTTATACGCATATGTACATTCCTCATGGCATCATCTGAATGAATAAATATCCCTGCATATCATTGTGGTCATGATTACATGACCTCTCTCTACCAACCCTCCCCCTGGGGCCTGTATAATTGGGATAAGAGACTGGGCACTAAAGCTCCACAGACACAGGCGCCTCTGTGAAAAACTGCCATCACCCCTTTTTCATGTGATCACAATGCCCTGGAATGCACACACTAGTCACACTAGTGGCCCTCTGCTCCACCTCCAGCTGTCACCCACGTACCCCTCTGGCAGCACTCTGATCAACCGAGCCCGCGGGTCCTGCGTCATCTCCAACTCGCAACCCGATCCGCCTGGATCCACTCGATATACCCTCTGTACTTCAGAATCTGTCTTTGCAGTTGCATTGCACAATGGGTACCCAAGAGAGCCTCGTCACCCCTCCTTCCTCTTCTCTAGGTGCTTAGGAGCGGACAGTGTGCGGAAATCGCCCCTGATTTACACGCAACAGCTGCAGAGAAGAGAGGTCCTTTTGATCGGCTCCAGCAACATAGACGTTGTCCTCCCTAATTTCACCTGTCGTAGGACTTGGAGCATGAAGACTATGCCACAAAAGTTGGTGCGTTCAAGAGGAGAAAGACAGCGGGAGGAATACCCATCAGCAGTTGTGCTGGTGTCAGTGCGCCCAAGCAATATTTAACCAAAGAGTTGTGGATTTTGCCGAGGGATTGCATTTTTACTAGGGATCTCAAAGTGCAAGTATGTGCCCTGAGCCACCAGCAACTTTGGTTTAAGGATGTTTTTTATAATGGCATCACTATTGTTGAGGAAGTATGCTTGCCACAGTACTTTCAAAACCACCATGACTTCCCTTATTGTAGGCTGAAGCCTCATTGGCTGGTTTGTCAATAAAGGTAGAGCTAAATGCAAGAAAGCTACTCGCTGGCAAAAGTATCTGTACTTACTGGAAGTGTTGACAAAGACAAACTGTTCCCGTACTTAACTTGAACCTACTTTACGAAAGAGTTATGCTAAAAAAGAATCACGATTACCAAATATCATGCCCTATAAGGACAAAAAAGTTGCATTTTCAAGGCCTCTCATTCCTCTTTGTCATTCGTTCTTACCTAGTGACTATGCAGCAACAGCTTCGAAAGGTTAACATGTTGATGTCTGATTACGGGATCCTTTCCAATGGCCCATTTGTGAAACAAAGGAGGAAAAGTTATTGGGTTGTAATGGTGGTGTGGCTGGGTTTTCTATGTGGCCTGCTAGTCACGCCTTATGCAAATCCACATTCCTACATGTTCTTGTATTATGAGCAACTCTTTTATCTGTACTGAGCGAGCTTGGGCTCTTTTCTTTCTCGTATCCCCCTCGTGCTGCCTTTTGCTCTCCAGAATGATTCTTTAAAAAGGATACCTCAGTGTGCTAGCTTCATTCAGGCTGCATTTCAGTATCATGCCAAAGCAATTGTTTGTTAAGCTAAATTGACTTGGAAACACAAATAGAAGACAGCAAGGTGTCCTGCAGCTGCTCGTCTCAGAGCGGGGTGGTCAGGCATCCACCTCTAGAGGGCCACTGTGCTTCGAGGAGCCCAGGTGTCAGTTCACTCTGACCACTCTAGATATAGATGGATGCCTGCTTTGAACTGAGAGCAATGCCTTTAAGTCATGTCTGAATGGAAGTATTTACGAGATGAATGCATGATGTCGTAATTACCAGTGGGAAACTTGAGACTGTTCTGTTGTGAACAATAGTGATGGAACATGCCAGAATATATTACTCATTTAGCTGGTTTGTGAGGTGACAGGCTTGTTTAAGAGTTATCAAAAATACATGTTCCATAATACTCCCCTTTTTTTAATCTTTTGCTCTTCATTTTGCTCCACTATAGTGTTAAACGCCTTTTTCAGGAAGTGAAACAGAGAGAAAAATATGAAATATTATGATTTTGTTATGAAGATGTTATCTACTCACATTCTTTTACACAGGACCACGACTCCAGTAAGCAGACTGATTTGTTGCTCGTTTTTGAGAGAGAAAAAGGGAGAAACTCCTCTGTGAATAAGAATATCCCTCTTTTCAATTGAACCAGCAGGCTGTATAACAGGAAGGGGTTATCAATAGGGATAAGGGAGTGCGAACAACCCCCTCAAAACACTGCGAGAAAGAGAAAATGAGATGGTATATGAATGTGTAAACGTGCATGACTTGTTGATAAAAATGTTTTGTGATGGTAAATTAAAGTATATTAATCATGAGACGGCCAACACAGAAGCGCAACATGCAGAGACCAAACCTCCATCTTTTACAAAGTTGTACACGCACCCATCCGTTATTCCTGTTTATGTAATATTTTTATTAATTTGCTTATGCTTTGGTCTGCTGCCCTCAAGCACAGCTGAAAATCTTTACGCATCCAGAATTCACAGAATTTCCTCGATTTTCCGCACGTTCAGTAAAATGTAAAAATGTCCACAAATACCAACTGGGTCTGATCATAAGGTTCACAGCTCTGTTTATACAAGCACGCACACAAACAATCTATTTTATGATCACATTTTTCAGTTAACTCAAAATAAAATTGTCTTTCTGCTTTGTTCTAGTAGTCCAAAATGTTGGCATGTTGTTGTCATGCTCATTCTTCGAATTTCCATTACAGAGTTAAAGTTTTAAAACAGCCTTTTTTTTCTTTTAATTATTAAAAAATGAAAAGAAAAGGAAAAAAGGCTTGACCTACCCTACCTGTCAGAACTGGAGTGATGAGAAATAGGGGAGACAAAAGGTTAGCTGGGCAGGGCATGTAGTGACCATTTGTCTTGGAGCCGCCATTAAAGCTGGAGGTCGCAGTTGGGGGGAATGGGGTCAGGTAGAATGCACTTTTGATATGGTGATACATTTTGTGAAATCCTTGCAGTGAGAGATGTGGCGAGGCTGTGGGAAGATTTGCTCTCCTTTGTGGTGAGCCTCTCAAGGCACTTGCATTGTGTCCCATGAGACTCTGAACGGGAAATGATTCCTTTAATCACGGGGTAGACACGACAGGGGCTGCATTCGGGCAGCGTGGGGGATCGGAGACTGCAGTGAGCACTGACCACCAAGCTTGCCCTCCCAGCAGTCTCTTCAGTTCTGAAGACGGACATCCCATAGAGGAGACTGCTGTGAAAGACAACTACATAAATGACTATTCTGTAGACAAGCTAAAGTCTATGTAAGCAGAAAGTCAGCTACAGCCATTTTTCTTACCTTCAGAGCTAATTTATCATTTTCTTTCCCATGTGTTATTTTGACTGAATTTTAGAGAAGATACTTTGGTAACCCTTTATTATAAGTTGTTCTTGTTACATGCACTTACTATTATAATAGCAATAAAGGATGCATAACTACATGCAAGTAACCCAAGACCAAACCCTAATCCTGACCCTACACGTGTACATGTAACTATTACACAGTACGTAAATGAATTCCAGTGTAATAAGTGCACTTTACAGCAAAGTGCAACCAATACTTTTTATGCAAGTTTTCTGAAGCCACTGTCACAGCAACTGGCTGTTAACATTTCAAAATAAAAGTGCTTTTACCTCTTTTGTGTGTGAGGAATTTACAAGGTTCTTTTTATTTTTTGTTTCACACACTTTGCCCTGTGGCCCCTAGGAGCATTGGGAAGCAAGGAAAAAATAAGGAAAGGATTTTCCCTTCTGCTCCTATGACAGATGCAAGGCTTATGTTTAAGTCTGCATATGTTTTCATTGAACATTACATGGTGAAAAAGCAGAAAGTTGTTTAGGACACATGTTAAACTACTGTACTGTACTGTTTCCCACTTACTGTTCTCAATGAAAACATTGCATCCTTCTGAATTATTGCCACTGTTCCTCTTTTAGAGACGTATCATGCTCAAATTTCAAAGATCCACCCATCGCACTGTCTAATATATATAGGACCTGTGAGATACATACACTATATGAGGTTTTTCTTTTTTTTTTGTCATGGTAGCCGTTCTGGTTGCAGCCTAGAGTGAGACCCTATAAAAAGTCCCCTGCATGCCTGCGTAGTGTCGATGACACACTGCATTTTATGACCTCTGCACTCCAATTGCTGCCATTACGGCCCCAGACAAAAGGTCCTCTCAGAAACGTACATATTTTCCCACATGCAAAATTGGAAATTGGAAACTTCCTCTCACAAGCAGCAAGGCTTTGTGCTGGGCAGTCATGAAAGGCCTGTCTGGTGAAGAGGTGGAGTGGGGGAGAAGCAGAGGTTTGGGAGGAGGGGAGGTCATGTGTGTGCCTGGCCTAAGGACTGAAAGCAGAAACCCCTGTCTTTTTGGAAGTACAGGAATGTCTTTTGAACCAGACATAAGCACCTAGCATCTTTCAGAAGGAGAAGCCTGCTGATGAGGTGACAGATGAGGGAAGCCGTCTTGGTCCAGATCTCATCTGAGCTAATAGCTCACAGAAACAGCATACTGGGATGCTTATGAAAGTTTCCAAATGTGGCAGGAAGTCAAAGCGATACTCAAACCCTAATCAACAATGATTTAAACAAAATCGTGAGCGTAACTAGCGTAGATTGGAAACCCTGGCTATGGCAACGTTTAGTCCTTCATCCGGGATCAGTGGCTGAACTGACATGCACTTTATTTTATGTCAGGGAGTGGATATCACCTTAACCACTGCTGTCAGTACAAATCCTGAGCAGGAATTACACCATTTCAAACTGGATTTGCCATCAATGAAATCCAGATTTGAAGAGGAATGCATGGTATGGCCAGAGGGGAGGAGTTATAGAAGGATGGTCAGTGGGCTAGAAGGGGGGTGGGTGGCCGGCTCTCCAGTACTCATTACCAATCTGTAAATATTTACTCTTCCACATCATTACTTCCCAATCATCACATACTCGATCATGTATGAATCAGAAAGGAGCGGAGGAAATGAAAAATAAACTGGTGTCAGTGCTCTGTGACCATTCATTACTCTCTAGAACCAACACATTCTGGTGTTTGAGCTGAGACACAATGAACTCAACAAGATTCACACGCTCATAAACCTATTTTATGTCGGCTTCACCTTATGTAATTGCATTTTTATGGTTGCTACAAATGGCAAACTACTTTTAGAAAAGATCTTCAAGCTTTAATGTAAAGGTAAGGATTATTGAAGCCACTGATCTATGTTGATATGATTAATGTGACTAATCAAGGCTTTACGAAGGTGACCAAAGCTTGGCATCTACGATACTAAACTTAGGATTGATTGCAATGAAAAAGCAGTGCTTCTGTCACAGATGCTGTACAACACAGGATAAGATGGAAGCTTATGTTAACCCAGGCCTACCCCACATGTAACATTCATTTACTCAGCTACATCCAGTAGCACTTAGCTAGGCCAGTGATAAAACAAAAGGTACTTCCCAGACCTCTACAGTGATCAGCCTCAACAGAGCATAGCAGAAATGTGACAAGACATGGTTCCTCAAGTCCTAGCGAAGGCTTCTTTCAACATCTTAACATAGACAGACGTTTGGGAAAGGGGGCTATATAGGGGTCTGGGGCATTCCTGCAGCTCCTTTGGATTTAAAGTGTCTCAGATTTCAAGGTGGTCAAATCATTGGCTTCTCAAAAGTGAACGTCTAGAATTTCGGGTGAATACCAGCATTCCCTTTCATTGCTCTTCTGGTGGCTATAGAGAGCCTCTGTTAAATAGCCCATAAGCCTGTAAAATGGCAGATGGGGTCTGTCAGGAAAGTCAAAGACCACCAGTAAAAATGAACATGTTGACACTGTTTGGATAAGTAGAGCCAATGAATCCTGGCTTGTTGTCTACGGCTCACAAAGTCACTTCCAGTTGGAGCTGCATTAAATAAACAAGTGGGTTTTCTTCTCAACACTCCTCAAAGTGCACCACAATAATCACATTCAGATATTTCCTTTCAACAACAAAAAAATAAACTCTAGTATTTTTTTTTTTTTGTTTGTTGTTGTTGTGTGTATGTGTAGGCAGCTTATGGCTAAAATTATGTTATGACGTATTCAACTCGGGGCCTTGGTTACTTTAAACACTTGAGTCCTGAGATAAATGGACGACGTAAAACTGTCAGATTCAAATAGGTTTTAATGCAAGAATGAGGTTACAGCTTAATATACTATAACATCCTTTGGTCATTCATACATTTCCCGTTTGGCAATGGCTAACAGCTATAAGAGACTGCCTGGAAGCTTTTGAGCCAAAAAAGGTATGTTACAGTTTAATCCAACCATGCATTTCACAATAAGGAATGCCTGAGTCCCTTCATTAGCTAATACTATTGTGAATTGCCTTCATTGTCTCCTTTTACCCCCACCTCCTCTGAAGAAACCGTGCTGTGATTTTCCACCACTCTTTAGTCCAGACCCAATTCATGTCACCCCAACCTGCCCGTCTATTCCAGAGCTTTGATCTATAGAGGATTTAAAGAAATAACAGGACCTCTACAAAAGCCAAGGCTTATTGCAATTAAAGTGAGCTAAAGTACAACTAACTGTGCTCGATTTTCCAATACTGTCACTTTATAAATGTATAAACTTGTAGCTTTCTTTCGTACCTTCTTGGATGGTGAACAGATAATAGATCTTCCTTTGTTTGTGGCCCATACAAGGTAGAAGCAAACCAATCTTGAAGCAGGCAACAGTTGCACTTCAGTGGGATCCTGAAAATCAAGATGGACAGATGACAAACAGGTTGTTCACCATTTCATTTGGTGCTGGTTGCTTAACAGTAAACGGTACAGTAGTGTGAAGCCATGAGCTTGGGCCATAAATACCAGAGAACCTGAACTTTAAGGATACCGAGACCTGGATTTCCTGACCATCTATAGAATACACAAACAACAGCCAAACCGGAAAGAGATTGAGGAAATCTGGACTGGCTCCCTAAACAGGTCTGACCAATCAGATACTGAGACTGCATTCATAATGCTGCCTTTACGGGTTACATAACATCCTGTCTTCTAAGATTCCTTCATCTGGACAGTTATTGAAGGCAGCCTAGATATGTTCCTTGTTGTTTATAACATCGCATAATCCTGGAAAGTGGTTTAAAAAAGCATAAATTAGTTACATACACAAAATGCTGTGAAGTCATCGACTGACTGCTTAACAATGCTGCAAGGCAAACGCTTTTCACTTCAGACGCAGCCTGGGAAAGTTCACCCTTTAATTTGTCAATGCTGAACTAGATCCCTGTTTACTAAATACAACAAAAGTCATCAGCCACTTTTCACTACCTTCACATCATTAACGTTACCTGAGAGACTCTTTACCGCTGTGAAAACAGAGATTTGCATAATAGCATTCAGATGCATTGGTGGTTTAATTAAGTTTACTTTGTCAAGGATCAGGGAATGCAGGAGGAAACTCTCCAGGTTGCCAAGCTGTTTGAGAAAAAACCTTCACCATGGGGGACAGAAGAGTTAAGAGACCACTGGATATAAGATGTTGGATAACAATAGCAATCAGTGATTCTAACACATTGGCTAGATTCAGTTCTTGGAGCAGAAATGAAAAATGATAGACAACTCAGAGAAGTACTGAAAGATGTTTTCCTCTGTTGCAAGATGACTCATTGGATCTTCCTTTGAGGGTTTAACGCAGAAGGAATTGTTTGTATACATTGAATACAAAAGACTTGCAGAGAGAAAAAGAGGGAGAAGGGGAAGGAAACTTAACCTGTGTTGAGAAGACGAGCTGCAGAACTGTTGAATGGATAGGCAATGACACTAAGTTAAATAAATGCCACTCACATTTGCGTATTACAATCAAAGCCTTCTCTCACCACCGCTGCATGAGTATGTGATTTGGACCGGGCCTGATCCAGCACAAACGCTTAAACGGCCATGTGAAAGCAGGGGGCACCCCAAAGGTTATGCAGCTTAGACAGCTGCGGCCTTGAGGCCTGTGTTGACACCATACACAGTGTGCGCCTCAATCTTGTCACATGTGAAAGGTTGCTGAAACCGCTTTCCAGTTTGTATTGTAATCCTACGCACTTCAAGGGTGTAGGTAAAGTAAGACAATTTATCTTAAAACAACAGTGCACCTTGTTGTGGCTTGCTCCGTTAGAATTAAAAAGACAATTCATATTCAGTGATATTACCAGTTTAACTGCCTTGACGCTATCATATGAAAACAAAATTTGAATTGCGCTAAATAATGACATAACAGTTTTGCTAAACTGACACTGTTATAGACATTAATCAAGATACTTTTAAAATTAAGTTTTTACTTACTGACTTTCAGATGTTTCATCAGCTGAACAATCTGTATGATGGATGTACAACGTTCAACGGTAAAAAAAAAACGTATACTTCTATTGAACACAGTCTCATGACCAATTTGTACATATTCATACGAGGTGGAAAATTTGTGCCAATTAGTACCTCACTCATACGATTTTGTAGGATTTGAGGGGTGGGGTTAGGTGTAGGTCGTTCGTACAAACGCAAACGAATTGGCAACTGGTAAAATACGTCCGATTTAGCAAAAATCGCATGAATTTGCACGAGTAAGGAATTAGCCACCTAGTAAAATATGTACCAATTGACGTGAAATCTGGTCGTTCTATCCCTCACAGCCTTGTTTTCATTCCTGTCCAAATTTCAATATGGCACTACACTAACTAAGGTCAAGCTGATTCAAGTCAACAGTGAACTGAAATGACCTGTATAATGACACGATTAGAGATGTAGAGATGATTATTGCAATCATTTCATAATTAATGAATATATAATTAATGTAACACTTTTATTTATTTTGTTTCATCAATTCATTTTAGAGCTATTTTTCCTTTTATTTATGTGACTTAACTTGTAACATATTATTTGTATAAACCATTTTGTTAAATTAACTAACGTTAAATTAAACGACTAGTTTAACGCGCTGAGCATTCAAGCCAGCTTCTGAAGAGTAAAAACATACTGGCTCTGTAGCACTGCAATCGCAAAAGTTTCAGGTGAGACTTCCTGTTTGTCAGAACAATGAACTGCAGCGGTTTTACTTTTGAAACTCTAAATGAGTTGCTTTAGTAATGCAGGCAATATAATTAACATCTTTTAAATCCATTTTTCATTCCCACAATGTAAAAACTGTGCATTGTTGAAATCCACTATTAACTTTTCCCCTTTCATGTAAGGGACTGGGAAATATTAGCTTTCAATATTAGATATACATTTTGAAAGTCTACTGCATATTATGTTTAACATCCAACAAACTATTTTAAATGTATTATGGTTCTTTAAACCTCACATTTATTATTAAGGATGGACAGTTTTTGAGACACAAGCTCTATAGTATGCTCACATTAGCACTCTTTCACTCTTTTTTAGATTTATTGTTTTCTATTTACTTTCACTCATTCCTCCCCCAACTCATTTAACTTCACTAACAACTATCCCATCTCCCCTAACTTCTCTTGTGGTCTTAACCTCTTTTGCTTCGACACTGATTTATAATCTAAATGACATGAAGAGCTAAGCTAAACTAAAGCCTATAATAGTGAGTAGTCTCAGCACTGTTAGTGGCTGACCTTCATGACTGACCCCTCTGCCCCAGGTCTGCTGTGATGCTAAAAGTTATTCTTATCACCTCCTCTCACACATTCTTTGATATCCTCATCTTCATCGCAATGTATAACTGAAAGATGAATTATCTTAATTAAATTAATTATCCTGGATAGCTTTTTGGCTCAAACATTTTTAAGACACAATCATTTTTATAATTTAGGCTTGCTCTTACACATTGACAAATGGTCATTCTATCTATTTTTTATTTTTTTTTTTCATTCAATATTAGAGCATTATATATAATTTTGAATGCATTCAATGCTGAAAAAAAAACAGCTGGTTAGGTATGTTTTGATGCTGGTTTAAACTAGCCCTTTGCTAGTTTATGCTGGTTTAAGCTGGTAATTTTGCTTGTTTATGCTGGTCCTTTGCTGGTCTATTTTGGTCTTTTGCCAGTATGTGACCAGCATAAACCAGAATCCCAACATTAAAAATTACCGAACCAGCATGATGTTTTTTCAGCAGGGCTATTAGCTTAGCCACAATTGCTAACAATCTAAAACAGTCTAACAAGGTCTGTCACACAAAATGCAGCTAGCTAGAGACATATGGACTGAATTTATAGCTAATCTGCTACTCTCTATGATACTGGTACAGGTATATTTTACATGTTTGATGTAAACAAATATATTTAAAGCATTAACACGACCCATGTGTTGAAATAAAGAGCCTATGTGAGTTCAAAGCCCAAACCAATTTTATCTGCCCTGAATCTGTAATACAGAGGAGAAGCTGTAGGGAATTTAGACCGAGATGGGTAAGGCCTGTTATGTTAATGTTAATTTTAAACTGTTTTATAAAATGGCCTTTTGACTTAAGAGCTTGCCTGAATGTTGTAGTTCTGTTTTAAAGTTTGACTAAATCCTGTTTTGTTTGCATTGACAAATAACCATTGATTGTTTTAATGAGAAAACTCCCACACATCGGCAACAACAAAGGTAGGGTTACGTGTGGATACAGGATTGTACCCAGGGTTTAGACAAATCCTCGTGTTTGCTTAAACAGCCCCTGTGTGGTGGTGTTAATTGTAATAAGTATGTGTAAGGAACGAGTGTGTAAATGAATGCAGAGAGGCTGTCTGCTTTTTAAACGGGAGACCACTTGGTTAAAAGGTTTTAAATACCTGAATACTCCAGCCGTTCACAATTGTAAAACAGCAAGGATGCTTCAGACTCCATTGTCTCAATTACACGTTCAACAATTAGCCAATGTTTGTGGGATTGGTGCCCTGTTTACGAAAATGAGAAAACATCCATGCATACGCAAATACCGTCAGATTCTCCTATCAGTGCTCCAGATGGTCCACCTCCCATTCACCCCTTCCTCAGTCCGACACCATCCCCCCAATCCGCACAACACCACCCGTTCCACCATCCTAACCCTAATGAGGCAGCTCTGTCTGGATTCAAAAGGAGACCCGTCCGGGTCATATCAAGGAGCAAATTTAAATGAACTGTTTGTGTTTCAATAGGTTGCCAACGGAATGCAAGCTTCTACATTTTGAGCCCCCGCAGGGTGGTCTTCTTGCTCCTTGAGATTCACTTTAGGGGTCCTGCCATGGCAGTGGGGGTTGGATGGGTGTAGTTGGAAGTTTAGGGTGAACTTTTAAGCTATTGTGCCGTTACCTCTTTCATTTCATAAGTTAACATCGTGCCTGTTTTTAACAACAGGTGATACCAGAGGCACCTGGTCTGCTTTTACTTTGGAAATGGAATGAAAATATTCCAACTTTTAGTTTATTATGAGCTAAAATGACATGAAAATTGACATGAAATTGCTAACATCTTTAATCTTGGTAACTAAATAAAGTGGTAATAAATCTTAATAAGACACAATTTCACCAAAGGTTGCAGAAATAACCTTTTGTGAACATTTTTAATTAGTTGACAGAGAAGTATGTTGAGTCATCTTTTTAGATGAGACTGATTTGAATATTTCTTAGAGTAATACAGTAATGCAAAGCTTGCTAATAAAATAATCTCCAGCATATCACACCCACACACACACACTTATACATAAATGAACAATCTGTCCTCTGTAATCTGTTTAAAGCATTTGAATAACTGAAGCGGAAGTATAATGAATGTATGATGAAACTTTAATTCCCCCAGGAAGTAACGCTGGCAAATTAGAGTATTTGCATGTCTGATCTGAGATTCCTAAAATGTGTTTCCAACTGCTGGATGAAGCATAAAAAAATCTAAACTTCAAAGAGGAAAAAACGGCTTAATGCAAATGCTCATGTACCTCAACTTTTTTTACACTGCTCACCTTTGTGATGATTCTACAATAATTTAACATGGGTGGTTTAATTTGATATTTCAGCAAATGTGCATAAATGCATTATATATATATATATATATATATATATATATATTGCAAAAGCCCTTTAATGCCATTTGAAATTGTACTGTAAAATGAGCATTTTTATCAGGCCTGTACGCTCAGTAATTTCACTTTAATGGCAATAAAAGTATATATGCCATTAGCAAGTCACTGTGATTGTTGGGTAAAGTCTGTAAAGTCTAGCTGCTGATTGAGGTGCATTATTATTTTTAGACAGATCAGATGCACTTCACATCAAGGCTCAGATCCCACACTCGTTCAGTGCTATTGTCTAACCATCCATGGCCGGGACTGTTCCTATCCCTGATAAAGCCACCCACTTGTCTGATGCTTTTCACACAGCATCTCTCAGCTCTCCTCAGGTTTTGGGAACTGATCCACGGCTTCCAGTCTAAGAGGCCCAGACACAGAGCTAGTCATCACTAATGAACAGCAGAAATTAGCCTAGTTAGTTGTAGCAGGACGGAAATACTTGACGTCATTATCTCTAACCTGATGAAAGCCACTATACTGATAAATATTTCATAAAACATTAATGTTAAAATATATAATCTGTGTTACATAATAATAATTAATGTATAGAGTATTTCAAAATTGGAATCCTTGGGCAGTTCTTTCTGTTGTTTGTTTCTTTGCTCTCCATATAAATAAGTTGAAATAAATGATAAAATAATTAATGTTCAAATCTACATAATTATAATATTTAACATTTTATTATATATTTGATATATTAACATAATATATGATCTATTAATATGTTATATTAAAGGTGTTATTAATAGTAATAATAATAATAATTGTTAAGTAATTTGTATAACTTGTATAAGTTGTAAAACTTTTTTTCAGTTTTCAAGGCAACATTTCTCATTTGTGTTGATGTACTAAAAATAACTAAAACTGAAATGGAAATTAAAATTAATCGTTAACACTTTACAGTAAGGTGCCATACATTGTTAACATTAGGTAATGTATTAACTAACATAAACAAACAATGAATCAATACATTTATTACAGTACTTATTCATCTTAGTTAATAAAAATACTACCATTAATTGTTAGTTCATGTTAGCTCACAGTGGATTAACTAATGTTAACAAACTACTTGTGATTTTATTAATGCATTAGTAAATGCTGAAATTAGCATTAACTAAGATTAATAAATGCTGTAGAACTGTTGTTCATTCTTAGTTCATGTTAACTAACGTTGTTAACTAATGAACCTTAAAGTTTTACCAATTAATACTATTTTCAAAGACTAATAATAATAAAATAAAATAATAATATTATAATAATAATAATCATTAAAAACAAGAAAAACAGTACTAAATACAAAGCTTATTTAAAATACTGATAAAAACTATAGTATCTCTATGATTCTGAAATTATGCAGATTTATTTGTTTATTTAATTTTTTTAACTGAAATACTTTTAAAACACAGCTAACCTTTTTGGAGATAGTTCTGTCTCCATACAGATTTCACAGCTAACAAACAAACAACTAAAATGCAAGCTCATGATCTGCTACCACTTCTTCATCTATGAAAAACAAACATCTCTGTGAAAATAGATATAAACACAACTGGATGCATCTGAGAAAAGGAAAACATGTATAAAAGTTATATAAACGTTGTATAAACTTGTATAAAAGTTTTATATTTTTTCAGTTCTTATTTGTTTGTTTGTGTTTCACTTTTTTTGTCTTTGTGCTTGTGAGGCAGGTTGGTGGGTAAAACATTCTACTTGTTATTATTATTATTTGCTAGATTTCCCATGCAGCTTTGAACACCCAATAAACATAACATTTAGTAAGCACAAAGGTGAAAACATCAGACAGAAACATGGAGAAAGCATCTCACCACATGCAGCACATCAGGAAATGACATGCAGGTGTCTCATAAAACACAAGTCAAACTACTACTACAACAGGAATGCTGAAAACATGGCTAATTAGTCTTCATAAAGGCACAATGTGGGTGATGCAGCAGTCGTCATGCTGTTCCTCACAGGTGGGCTACCGGTGCTGTGATAGTTGCTAATGGATACACAATAACAACCGATGCATTCCCTCCTTCACCTACAACACAAACACAGGCCATTCTCATGCTGTAGCTATAGTCCCCAGTCTCTATCATAATTTATACACTGAGCAAGTAGTTTACTTCATTAGACAACGTTTGATAATTGTTTATATAAATAAAGTTATTTTATTTATTTAATTACTTGTCTGTTTGTGAGAGAATGTACATTTAAATAAATATTTTTAAACTTACATTTATTGAAAATTTTATTTTAAACTGACATACTGTAAACAATATTTACAGTAACATGGTTCATCCAACACAGTCTCACGGGCAATTCGTACGAGGTGCCAAATTTGTGCCAATTCGTACTAATTCATACGACCTCACTAGTACGATTTCGTACGGTTTGTCTAAAATCACGTGATGGGTAGGTTTAGGGGCGGGGTTATGTTTAGGTCATTCGTACAAATTCATACGAATTGCCATCTCGTAAAATACGTACGATTTACAATAAATCGTATGAATTCGTAAGAGTGAGGTCGTACAAATTCGTATGAATTAGCCACCTGGTAAAATACGTACGAATAGCCGTGAGATCAGTTTGGTTCATCATACATGTGATAAAATCTCAAGTGGGATTATTAATAAGAAAAATTTAACCATTGTAACAGTCACATCACCTGTAAATGAAAAATAAAAAGTAGATAAAACCTTAGAAAGTACAAATGATGCATTATACTAAATAAAAATATATGATATTCCTCATTGCATTAAACACTTTGAGGCAGTTTCCCGAACAGGGTTTAAGACTAGTCCTAGATTAAAATAAATGTTAAGAGCTGTCTAAACTGGAAAAAGCTTGCACTGAGACATCTTGAAATACATTATTATTATTATTTGGTCTTAAAATGCTCACAGATAATGCATTTTTGGAAGACATGTTTCTAAAAATTCTTAAATGTCCTAAATTAGCAAAGGTTTAGTCCTGTCTTAATCTAATCCCTATCCGGGAAACCGCCCCTTAGCGTTTATTAAAAGTTGAACATGCGTTTGTCAACTGTTTCTTATATCTTGCCATGTATCTTTACACAGTGATATGGCTCAAGAACACAAATCCGGATGTCAAAGCAACAGCAGATGCTGTAAGTTGGCAGGCAGCCCAGTGTCTAGCATTATGGGTGATAAAACTAATTGCTAGTCCATAACAAATCAAGCAAAACTTCATTCGTATGATCTATTTATTCATTTATGGACATAAGAGTTAAGTAATGGTCTTTTAATGGGATTGATCATTATTAAATACTGTAGCTGAAGTTTCCTATATGGTAAATGAAGGGACCTGTACATATTAGGTTTGCTGTATTTACTGATCTCAGTTCCCTTTCAGTCATTCACGTTATGTCAATGACTGATGTCATGGGGTCTTGCTTAAGAGACCAATCCACTCTGATCTTATGAAACAAGCCAATCAGGATTGGCATACGGGCATACGGTGCAGTGCATACAGGTATTCAAGATGACGGCGCGGCTCACTTTATAGCTTCTTGTTTCTGAGCCAATCACTCGTGGAAACAAGCTGTGGAAGAAAACTTACCAAAGAACTCTTGGCCGGCATGTCCTGCAGGAAGCAGAGTCCTGATAGCCCTCGGTTGTGCATTGGTGTGCAGCGGTCCTTCCCTTGGCATTTCCGGTGTGATCCCAAAGCGTCGGGTGCAGTTCACCCATTTGCCCATTGCTGAGGATGCCCTCCAGCGGCGGCTTCGTCACCTGCTCCTCCCCCAGCAGCTCCGAAGGAGGTCACACCTCAGCAGGGGCATAGAGCCAGCTGCCGCAGGGGGGCTCAGAGATGAGGGAACTTGCTCTGTGGGGGACTCTAACATCTGGGGCCCCTGCCTCGAGGGAGGGCCGAAGCCGCCATATACTGTACAACCGCAGGGTCGGCAGTACCCACCCATTCAACAAATTTCCAAATCTCTGAGCCATACACGTAATGTTCAGATTGTGAGCAATGCCCCTTTTCCTTAATCTCGTGTGGACACAGCCCCTATTTCATCATACCCAAGAGAAACGGCGGCTTATGGACGATCCTGGAAATGTGAGTTTTGAATCGGTCCCTGCACAGGCTTCCGTTCAAAATGTTGACACAGAGACACATTCTTTCATGTGTGCAACCCCAGGATTGGTTTGCAGCCATAGACCTGAAGGACGCATACTTCCACGTGTGTGAAATTACCTTGACACAGACCGTTTCTACGGTTTGCCTTTTGAGGGTCAGGCGTACCAGTACAATGTCTTTGGGCTGGCCCTGTCTCCCTGAGCCTTTACCAAAGTAGCAGAAGCAGCGCTGTCCTCTCTTTTGGAACAAGGCAATCGGATTCTCAACTATCTCTATGACTGGCTTATTATGGCGAGAGATCAGTTGTGTGAGCACAGGGACTTGGTGCTCAGGCACCTCAGCCATCTGGGGCTTCAGGTCAACTGGAAGAAGAGCAAACTCTGACCTGTGGAGAGTATCTCTTTTCTCAGCCTGGAACTGGACTCCCTGGAAGACGAGGGCACAATTTGGCACCTGCGCCCCAATCTATGGAACCTGGATGTGTGGTTTCTGGACATATATATATATATATATATATAGTTGTTAATCTATTCACAAAGTTGGGTTAGCAGCTGGGTCTATACTATGCAAGCTATGTTAAATTTCACCTTGACATTTTAGAGCGATGTATAAATAGCCCTATTCAGACGGGACTAGTTTTCTTAACTACTGTACGTGTGAGCTTCGATTCTTATCACCTGTCGTCTGTGATTTTCATGCACCATTTTGGATGGGACTAACACCTCTGTGTTTATTACAGAGGTGAGAGGGTCTGTCTTGTACATCAGGGCGTCACAGAGGTCATGCACTCTCTACGCATGCACTGCTATAGTCATTCGGATTGATTACAATTAGTATAATCACAAATACCATGGTGAAGCTAAATGGCTACAGCAAAACCATGTTAATGTGTGGTTACTTTAGTTTAACTATTATGATTTTTATTTGTAGTAAAATAATTTTGATAATTAAAACATATGTAACCGAGTGCAAAAATTAACGTGAGTAATCTTACCTAATACAATTATTACAATAGCCAGACTTAACAGTTTACATGATCTGGCTCTTTATTTGTATTTATATATTTGATTTATATATCAAAATATATTAAACGCGCGTGCGGTAAGAGCATCTATGACATATCGCGTTGTCTAAAACACACTAGGAAACACATTGTGAAAAATAATATCGCAAGACATCGCATTCAGACTCTGAATTATCCCAGAGGTTGTGAGAGAAAAACACAGACATGGCAGATTCGGATGGGATTAAAATCACCAAGTATGTCTGTGAAACGAAACACAACCCGGTTAAATTGAATTTATTTAAAAAACATAAGGAAACTGGTTGCCCTAAAAAATTTAAGTAAGGTTTATTAGAAAACTTTAAGTAATCATTACTAAAACTAATCTAGATTAAAAAAAATTATCTATACCCACCCCTAATATATATATTATCCAAACAACTTCTATTCTATCATGCAAACAATTTTTATTTTGTGTAAGATTAATTGCAATTAATTGTTTGATCGCACTAATTACCATAGTATATTTTTGTTTATGTACATTGTTTATTTTATTTTCATTTATTTATATAGATAATTTATTATTTTTTATTTTTATTTATATAGATAAGGCTGCTTTTCCATACGGTTAAAGTTGCCAACAGTGGTTATTTACTTTCCTAGAAAAGAGCAGCTTTATCATTCTGCTAACTTTCTCTTGTTCCACCCAAGAAAGAAAGTCTTACGGTGTTTGGAACAACATAAGGATAAGTGAATACATTTTCGAGGAATTCTTTTTTTTTTTTTTTTTTTTTAATGGTGGTAACTGAATTCGTAACTGAGCTTCGGATATTAAGCAGGATAGCAGGTGAAGATAAAAGGAGAGGAAAAAGCAGCTCAATCTTGAAACAAAGCCACTGTGGAGGCCAGCCACACAAAACTGCATCAACCACATGTAACAAGCAGAAATTTACGGTCATTTAACTGCTCTTTCCTGTGAGGGCTGCTTCAACAGGAAGAGGCTTGCAGCCCGCGAGTCACTCAACTGTATGTTTTCTCTAGAATGTCACTCTGCAACACAAAGCAGATGAGTCCAGAGAGGGCAGAGAAAAACAGCGATAGATCAGGGGAAGAGGAAAGTTTGTCTGTGTGTGTGTGGGTGAATTGTGGTGGCGCTTTAGTTAAACGTTCTCTGAGGTAACTGCTGCATGCGCTCGCTGTGTGGGCATCAACCCCAGCTCTGATTGGCTGACGGTTGGCCAATGGGAAGCCTGCACTTCAGAACCATTCATGAAAAACTGAGCAGATCAGAAGTTTTAGGAGCTGAACAAACAGGATGTGCAGTGAATGTGAAGGCTATCACATCCCAGCATGCCTTCCTCCACCGGCCTTTCATTCAGACTTCCTACTATCTGCTGCTGCACTTCTGCTTAATTCATTTATTTTTATGTATATTTCTCACATTAAAGACAGGACAGACAAGGCAGACAAGTTCTCTCTTCCTCTTATTTAGAAAACTCTTTATATCTCTAAAGAACAGTTATTTTTTTCACAGATTGAAATCATCTGTTCACGGTTTAAACTTCACTCCGCTTTAATGTGCTACTGATTCTTTAACACAGATAAATCCCTTTTTATTTAACCTTAATTAGAATTCTTATTCAATACCTAATATGGTGTTTCTAGTCAAAAATGAACAGTCTTTAATAAAATTACATGCAAATCTCTAATTATGATGTATCGTCATCAAATCAAGCTTGTCAGCTTTATTTTTATTAGCAGAAGTGTTGTATTTCTTTGTGAGATTTTGCATATTTTGAGTGCATGAAATGCTTTATTTGTATATAATTTTAGCAATGTGCATAAGCACTGATTAGGTCCTATGACTAACCAAATGAAATGCAAACCTGTCTTAACTGAAAGAAAACAAGTTAATAAAAATATTAAATCCCCTAACTGCATAACATAACTGCATATAAGCATAACAAGAAATTTCTCAGCACGTTTTTGAGTTGGGAAGTTGTAGTAACCTGTGTGAGTCAGTACGTTTTAGTACAAAACGAGTGGTATTTATATCGTTTTTTACCTCTTGTACAGCACCATGTCCAAATGCTCTGAGGTCGCACACGCATCCGGTGTGACGTTCTGACGTAGTCTGCGCAAGTGCCGGAAGTGATTTCTCGCGCGTAATTTATTGTTTACACTGAGATTTCGGAAGTGTTACCTTTCACTGTGAATATCTAAACATATTTAAGCCCCGTTCACACTACTATTTTAATGGAGAGTTGGCGATTTCCTACGACAAGAGCGACAGCGGCTGTCAGTGACCGTTGGCGACCGGATGTGGGCGTGTCTAGCGACACGACAAAGTTCAGAATCTCAACTTTATGCACACGAAGAGTCTGCTAAATGATTAAATGTAAATGTGATGTAAATAGAAACACTATGGTTTACACTCCATACTCACACACACAATGCATAAAATGTATGTAATTGTTATGTGTGCTAGAAGACATAAGTCGCTGCTAGTGTGAGCAGGGCTTTAGTCTGGGACTAGCTTAAGCCTTGTTTTTGACTGGACATGAGAGTTAAAAAGAATTCCTATGTTGTGTTGCAATACAAACATGTGAGAAATTCATACCGAATGCATATTTTCGCTAGCATTAACTGACAAACCGACATATTAAATCTGTTTTTTTTTTTTTGCCACTTGGTATGCTAACATTTTGTGTGTGTGTGTTTTGACAAAAACAAACTTTACACCCACGCCAACGACAAGTGGTAAGGAATGTGTTCCTGCTGGTCTAGTGTTTCCCCAGAATCCCGCCATATCACTGGACATGAATCATTTCAAGTCATGCAGTTAAGCACAACATGCGCCTTATTTTTGGCCTCACATGGAGCTGTTTCTTAGTAAAGTTTCTTTCAAATTAAAAAATGTAAAAACCACAGAGTCTCCATGCAAGACAATGCTTGCTAAGTTTGTAGGGTTGGAACATGCACAAGTATGAACAATGAGGTGAAGGCGTTATTCAGTTCTACTGATATCTAGAAGCATATCTTGGATAATGTAGCATTCTTATCCGGTATAGCAACTCATTGCCCTGATTGCATGTTTGCCATTGTCTTTGTAATTCTCACGACTGTTTACACTTCTCATTTGTGAGCTTTTCATTGTTTGGTATTTTATTTTTATTATCTCTTTTTATTCAGTTCCTTCCCTGGAAATCCTGGAGACGTGTCGTGGATAAGTAATAGGAATTATTATTATATATATATATTTTTTTTTTTTGAGAGCAATATGATGTGCATGCTTAAAATGACTTGCATGGCATGCTTAATTTATTTTTCACTCATAAAAACAGTTGGAGGTCTAAACAGGCAGTTTTCTGAAGATAAGATATTTAGTGTTGGGGATGTGGCTATGACTGTGACATATATGACTATGTGATTATGCATGTTCTTATCTCATTTGCTCCTGGAGAACTAAAGCAAATTGCAATATATGGCTTAGCCAGCCCAGTCTCAGGGCAATTCATACATATTTTACGAGAGCTGCCTAATTCGAACAAATTTGTACAACCTCACTTGAATTTATACAATTTTTTCTAAATCGTATGTATTTTACAAGTTATCAGTTTGTATGAATAAAATTAATCATTTTCTAAACGTTTGCACAGTATAGTGTGTATACAAAAAGTTATTTTTAAATTTTAATATTTCACAATATTGACACTTTTACTGTATTTTACTGTACTAAAGAAACACACATATGTTCTGCATAGTAAATAATAATACATTTTCAAAATATAATATCTAAATACTTAATTGCATACATATATGAAATCGCAATTAATCGCGTCTGAAATCAATTTAGACAATAAATGTGTGTGTACTGTGTATATTTATTATGTATATTTAAATACAAACACATGCATGCACATATTTAAAAATAAAAATAAAGAAATATGTTTATATATTAAATATATTTATGTATAATATAAAATATAAGAATAGAAATATATTAATGCATATTCATGAGTACGTATGAGTATTTACCTATACATAATAAATATGCAAAGCACACACACATATATTATGTAAAGAAAAACTTTTATTTTGGGTTTTATGCGATCAATGCAGGAATTTCCGTCTGGCTGCAGGATAGAGAGAGAGACAAAAAAAATGGAAGGAGGAAAATGAAGGCATTAAAACATTTGATGTAATGTATTGTAAATTTGTAACAAATGTTTTGCTTGATCTAAAGCTTACTTGAATTTTTGGAGCATGTCTACAAACCTTCTGCTTTATGAACAAAGGCTTATTGTGTTGTGTTTAATTACAATTTATGACAAAAAGAAAATTTCTACATAAGCTGAAATAAATAGAAAAAAGCATTGTAGTAACTTTTTGCTACATTAGGCATGTCAAGGAAAAATGTTTTCTACAAAAACTGTCTGCCAGCTTTCAAGTTTTAGACACAACTCAAATAAGAAAGTTCCATTGGATGCTTGTTTGTGGATATTTGGCCAAATAGATGAACCCTTACCAACGAACCCTTAAAACGTATTTTTTAGAGTTTGTCCTAGAGGGCTTTGCTTTAGGTTCAGTGCTTGTTAGTGGGCCTGGGCGGTGAAATGGCCGCACAAACGTGGTTGCCATTCACCTGTCAGACTGCGTCACTGCTCAGCAGTGCTGATGGCAGGAGCGAGTCAGGCGTCTGAGGGAGCGGGGTGGGGAACAGGGGTCACATTTGCCATGAGGATCCGACACAGCCTTGCATACTGAATTGACCTCTGCTGGGGGAGCAGTTGCAATGTGCTCCTCGATCCGTAAATTTTGGACCCTTGTCTATTGTTTCCAAACTAGGTCAAGGGCCTGTGCTATCAAAATCAATTTGAGCTGCAGATTGATTGAAAAAGGAGGGGTAGAGTGGTTAAAAAAAATGGCTAAGCATAGAAGGACACAAGCCTGAAAATCTCAAGGTGCCATGGTTAATCTGTATCCAGGGATGTAATTAGTGATGGTGGGCATATGGAGCTTATTATTATGTAACTGTATGGCAACCCATGGGAAACAATATAGACTGGCCACAGAATTGTATAGAAAATGGAGACCATTGTGTTAATGCTCTCAAATGAAAAATCAGGAAACAAAAGGTGATCGCTAACATGATGCATTTACATACATATGTTTAGACACACATTGAGAAAACCTGTAAATGACATGCCAGCTCTAAAACAGACATAACCCTATGCACAGCTTCTAAGACCTTTTACAACGCATTGTTTTCTGAACAAAGAATGCTTGGGGTGTATTTAATTCCAACAGATGTGAATACATTTTTTCGTATTTCGTATTTAATTGTGAGAAAAACATATTTCATTTAATCTAACTTTATTTTATTATATTCTCTCTGATGTCTGATATTGAGCTCGGTTTATTAGTTTAATTTCACTGAATGAGGTTATATTTTGTATTTCTTTAAATTTGGGAAAACATTTACAATGCTATTTCATTTAATATTATTTTATTTTATCATTTTGTCACAACAATCTTACAGGTTGTATTTAATGTTATTGCAAGTTTCTTTTAATGTGAGAAAACATTCAGATGTAATTAAATGATTAATTTGATCTTTTTTTATCACAGCAGTTTGACATAGAGCTTGGTTTTCTGGGTTATATTTAATTTCACTGGATGCAATGTTTGTTTGTTTGTTTTTTAAATGTGAGAAAAGTAATGTAAAATGTCATTTCATTTCATTTTAATCTCTTTTTTTTTTTATTTTGTTTTGTCACAGCATATAACATGACAGAACTTGGGTTCTATTTCATTCCATAAGAGGAAATTGTATTTTATTTTATTTATTTATTTGTTATTTTCACAGCAATATGACATAGAGTGTGGTAGTCTACAAATGTGCGCGCTGGGTGATTAATTATTTTACTATATTTACTATATGTACTTACTGAGCAAAACAGGATTCTAGCAATGAGTTGAGTCTTAAAGTATATGCAACTCAAAAAGAGTACCTTATTTTTCTTTTAATAACATGCTAACCATAAATGTACAACAGACAGCCCAAAGCCTGACCTACCCATAACCCCCATTTTCTAATCTGCTCTTAATCTTGAACTGAGATAATCAAAGAATAAAACCGCATTTGTTTGCTTTTGTTTTAGCGAGCCCATAATCTCTCTAAACCTTGTCCATTCAATACCCCACTTTACCTCATGATCCCAGATTAGGGTGACTATAAGAGGCGCGTCCTGCAGGATATTTAGGAGTTAATTGATAGACGTGTGATAATCAATAAGTCTGGCATCTGTGTATTAGGATTAGTTTTAGAGGACAAAATGTAATGATATGGATTGCAATTAGCCAGTTAGCAATGAGCACAGTGGTATTTCTAATTAAATAATCGATGTGGCCGACAGCAATAGAGCCTGTAGTAAAATACTTAAATCTCCCTCGGTGAACACTTTAACACTTCAAGGCCCAAAAAATGCATCTGGGTCCAGCAAAATCTACTTGCATATTAAAAGCACAAGTAACTTAAGTGAGTTTTGTTTTATTATTACAGCTTACAGTTTCCCATTGCTTAGTGCTGTGTGTGTTTATTATCTCTGCTACTAAAGGATGTAAAGGAAAGTAAAGGATGTGCACTGCCTTTGTACTGAAACTAAGACTCAAAGTATGAAACCCAGCGCTAAAATTATTGTTATAGTCCCTCATATCTAACACAGAAGCAGAAACAATGAGCTGACTCAGGCTCTATTTCTGGACGAGCATATTTTTATTACACACATCATAGTCTAAATATATTATTCTTTGTTCTTTGTTTTTGCAGTGACATGCTGTGTTATATCAGTCATTTTTCAGTAGTGTGTAAATCATTACAAGTTCTCAAAGCACAGAATTGTTCCCCACCACCATTGTTGAACTGTTTAAAAATAATCTGATCTGAAATATGTGCTTTGGGGGAAAAAATAGTCTGTTTAAAAGTTAAAATATCTTAACAATAGGAACTGGATCATAGTGAAACTACAGCTATGCAAGAGTGACAGGAGTAATGCGAAAGAACAGTGCATATAACCCTGTGTCGATAAGTGTAAATAATTTAAGAACTTATGTCTCTGTAAACTAAGAAAGGCTGGGCGTCTAAGAGGCCTTATTACTGTCCAAAGAGCATTAAACACAGTATCTCGTCCCTTCCCTTCCGTTTTTTGTTTGACAAGTCTGATATTGACGAGGCCATCTGTATTAATCATAAATGTATGGAGGAAGACATAGGACAAGATCTTTCACCTTCCTTTGATTGTCATCTTGGTATTGTTTGAACGCGGGGAGGTAAACAACAAGTCCAAGCCCAAATTAATTCTGGTTTTTATGTAAGAACACAACATTACATTACTATCATAACACAGGACATTATTCTTGCTTGCCTGTGCACACAAAATTATGATGGCATAGTTTGATACAACACTGACAAGCTCTAATCTAAAAATGTATAGGCTTACATCAGAGGCATCTAGAATCTATTTGGAAAGTACTTGGATAGTATAGCTTTGAAAAAGCTACAAGTACTGCTTTAAAGTTACTTAAAGGATAACTTTCAGTTCAAGTTTCCTTCATTATTTACTCACTCTCATATTGTTCCAGACCTGTATGACTTGCTTTTTTCAGCGAAACATATTTTTTTTTTTTTTTGAAAAATGTTTTTTGGGTGAACTATCCCTTTAAGAAGACAGTTTTTTATTATTATTATTATTAACTGAAGTACCTCAATAATGTAACATACAGTATTACATTTGAACAGGGACATTTCTAGTAAATCAAAAATGCCTAATTTACATAACTAAGTAGCACAGGAACTCAGTTTGGTTAATCAGTTTTGCGCATCTGTTCATTTAATCATTCTAATGAACTAATTCACTAGATCCATCAGAGTGTACCATTTAGACAAGAGTTTGATTATCCCATCAGCTCTGACATTAGCTAGTTTAACATTTAGTATGCTACAATACGTTGGATAAAGTAGCTTGTAAACAGTAAAGCTACTAGGCTAGTAGATTAACATTACTTCTGATTACTTCGTAGAGCATAACTTTTATGAAATGAAGATTGTTTTCGCTGTCCCGTGTTTCAATGTGTGTCTTAAAGGTGTGTTTGATAATGATTGAGTGCAGCTCAGCTAGTTTAGACTAGTTTAGGCTGCCCTGCCATTACTTTAAGTTCTCATGAAGTTATTCTAGTTTGATAGAGGCCTTTGTAAGTTTTGCCCTTGTGGCTAAAGAGACGTAGACTTTTGAATCACTCCCTGCTGAGAGTATGGTGCCATCATTAACGTTGGCCGGTCCATTGAAGACAACGGTCTGAGGGGGTCTGTAAAAAGGCCAGGCATTGTTCGCCCTGGGTGGGTGTGGGCAAGAGGAATGTGGGCCGAACGTGAGCCATGCATGGCCTGAGAGAGAGATACCATTGTCCCCAAAGCCACCCCCTCAGCCAGAGAAGCGCGAGGGAGGCAAGGGGTCAACTCTCACCAGCCGCATGGCCTTGTGGAAGACCACCGCTCTGCACAGGTTTCCCAAAACTGAGGTCTTTATGCTCACTGTTGTCGCCCTTTTGGGGCTTGAACAATTCGTCTAGAGTCAAACTCATTTAGAGTTGCTCGATTTGTTTTTTTCTCGTTGCGACACAATCCTTTAAACGACACCCTGAATCTGCGGCATTCACTTTTAGTGGCGTCAAATGATAAATAACGACACAAAGACAATTAACAAAGAGATTTAAGGGTTCGTTTTATCCTAGATTGGACACTAAAACCAATGAGAAACAATGACACAGCTGGGTGTTGTTTTTCAGACTGCTTTCAGAGTGTGTTTTAATGATAAAAAGATTGTGTTGGGAGGACAAAGTTTGTTAAGAAAACATCCTTTTAGATAGACCCTGAGAAAAACTAGTAAAGCGCCTGAGCAGTGTACCCCAAATATTTGCACTAATAAACATACTGAGGACTTCCGTACGTTACCGTCCAGTCCGGCAGAGCAACTCACCTCTATCAGCTCTGCATCTTTATCTTGGCATAATTTGTTTGTTTTTGGCATCAGTGCCTGTGTGTGTGTGTGCGTGTGTGCGCATGTTTATATGGTTTATGAGGAAATTTGTATAATGACATGGGTATGACATAGGTATTACAATATGAAGGTGATTACTGAGGACATTCTCAGTGGCCCCGTAATTCAAAAGGCTTAAAAACATACTAAATGGTGTTTTTTTAAAAACCTAAAAACGCACATAGTTTCCTGTAAGGGGTAGGTTTAGGTGTAGGGCAATACCACATGCAGTTTGTACAATATAAAAACCATTACGCCTATGAAGAGTCCCCATAAATCACAAAAAACAGCATGTGTGTGTGTGTCTGCTTGTGGAAGTGAAGTTAGCCGAAATGTAGAAGCTACTGAAGGTGAGCCAATTGGAAAGAAGAGGAGGGGGAGAAAACAGAGAAGTGCTTCCCTTTTCTTTTATCATCCTCTAGTGGGAAAATATGTGATAAAGAGAGCTGCTAGTTCAGAGGCACCCGGACTATAAACACAGCTCACAGGGACAAAGACAGAGCAGGTCAGGGGCCACATAGCACCGGGCCAGTGGAAAAAAAAGCGCCAAGGAACTCTCAACAATGGCCAGGGAACAAGCTCCTCTGAGGGGCAGAGAGAAGTGAAGAACAGGGAGCACGTTTCTGACAAGTGTTCACTTCACATTCTTCCGCTTTCCCAAGACGCCCCTCTCCCCCACAGTCTCTTCCTCTGTGTCTCATATCACACTCGGACCATATGGCAGTGCAATTATCACACTAGAGTAAGACGTTGGTCGTGCACTCATTTGTCGTTTAGTTTATTTCACTCAAGTTGAGCAAGGAGTGGTGTCAAGAATGTTAAAAACAATGTGCAGTTAATGATAAAGAAGGTGCAAAGTATGTCAGGAGTAAACACAGACCTTGGAGTTATCTTTTTATTATCTGTCTATCTATCTCTCTATCTAATTATCTATCGGCGTATAAAATATATAATGTAATATTGTGATGTTGAAAATGTGTGAAATAATTACAATTTAATATTTAGATTTTTTTTTTAAAGTTTTAATGCTCACCAAGGCTTTATTTATTTAATCAGTGTTTGGTCAATTGATTTAATCTTAAACCTTTGTTGTAATGTAAAATTACTTTTTTCTATTTTAATACATTTTAAAATGTAATTCATTAAAATGCAACTTAAAATGTAACTTTATGATGCAGAGCAGAACTGTCATCCAGTCATCCATTCACATGATGCTTCAATTTGTGCTAAAACAAATCTTATTGATATGATTATTATTATTAATGTTAAAAATGTTTTTGCTGCTTAGTATTTGATTATTTATTTATTTATTTTTGTATAAAATATACAACATTTTTAACTACTGTATAAAGTACATTATTTAATAATGTTTCAAATACATTTTAAAATGTAAGTAAACATAAACAATTATTTTAAAATGTAATAACATTCCCTGTTTTTACTGCATTATTGAGCAAATATATCCAGGACTAATGTGACATCTTTCGAAAACATTTTAAAAAATTACTGGTGGTGGTATATTTTAAACGAAAGAAATACTTTTATATTGTAATAATAGCAACTGAACTGTTATTAGATTTTCTTTGGTTCAAATATCTGTTTGTCTTTTCGAAGAGATGTGGAGTTATAAAGCGGCAAACAAAACTTCATAGCTAAGCAGTTTAAAAAAAAAAAAATGAATCAGCATCTTAGAATATGTGTGGCACCCAAACACACTAAGCTTGAATAAGCTTGCATTAAATGAATATTCCTGTGGCGATGTTGATTTCAGCTTTGCATTCATCAGACACAGTGTGGCCATCAGTTTGGCGTGAATGAGCTGACACAAGTGTTTTTGTCGCATGGCGGGGATTAAGTCACTAGATGTGCGCCTCATTTCCCAGATGGTGGGGACATTCCGGCTGGCCTGGGCTGCTTTTGAAGGGAGGGTAGAGAGGATAACTAGCTTTTCCACCTGGTCGTCCCACCTCAAAAGGCGAGAGAGGGAACAATGCAAATTAAACGATGATGAAGTGGAGGGGTTATCCATCTGCATCCTCAATGTCAGTCGCAGTCCACCCGCACACACACTCAAAGAGGACTGGACACTTACCACATCCCTCCCTAATCCCCTCGGGATAAGTTAGACCCGTGTCTGGGACAGATGGGCTAGGTTGGCGCACTCTGGGCACAGGGTGAGCGGTAAGTGCTAATGCCATAGAAGATTTTTTGCCGTTGACCTTTGTGTTCGATCCTATTAGTGGCTGGATGGGAAGATGGACATTGAAATTATGGGGCCCAGAGCTCTGTTCTTTTATCCGTTGTGTGTGGGGGGGGGGCCTTCAGTCCAAGACCTGCCACTGGATAGTGCCCTGCCCTTCTGACCTCACCAAAGACACATATACTGACCACAGAACACCATGCTGGCTCATGTGTCCTACAAAACCACATATGGATCACAGTGAAGCAACAGTAACATTTCACCTGCCCTTCTAAAATGAAAAGTGCACTTAATTGTATTAAATGAGCATTTGTAGTGTAGTGTTGATATTTTTGCAGATTTATTAAAAACGAAAAACTGAAATATAATGCTCAGTATTTAGTAGAAGCACCCTTTTGATCGAATACAGCCATGAGTCTTTTTTTGTGGAAAGATGCAAGAAGTTTTTCACACCTGGATTTGGGGATCCTCTGCCATTCCTCCTTGCAGATCCTCTCCAGTTCTGTCAGGTTGGATG
>JAUMHP010000052.1:23053620-23075336 GCA_032361065.1 Enteromius trimaculatus | reverse complement strand
TATATATATAAACTTTTTATTTAACATGTATTTCAGCTTGTTGCCAATGCAAAAGTTTGTGTTTAAGTACTAAACTAAAAGAACTAAGTCTAATAATTAACAACAAAATTAAATTAAATTAACTACAAAACTATAAAACTAACAAAACTATAATACTACATCAATAATACTCATAGTAATATTATTCATCCGTGTGGCTGTTCAGTGAGTTTAACATGACATCTTGTGGTAACACATATCATTTCATCCTTTTAGTGTCCATTCATTGAACATGAATGAGCTGTGATTTAGATGTGTTGAGCTAATATGTCATAAAATAGGAGAATTTGAAATGTGCAGAATTTGTTTGCAGATGCCACTTAATTTATTCATGTAATGAAATCCACACATTAATCAAGTGTGGTTTAAGTGTCAGGGGAGGGAGGGGGCACTGTATATATACAGTACAATATTATTTATGACACCCTTCAGCAGCTCATATGCTTTAGGTTATAAGTGAAACTGATCATGGGTCTGGTTGGAAGAGAACCCAAGTCTGGAGGAAACAGTTAACTGCTTCTCTCAGTCTGACACATGGATCTCTTTCTAGTGGTTTGAGAGACAGACCTGTGGATCCCGTCGCAGATGATTCAAAATGAATATGAATGCTTTCAATTACAAGAGGAAATAATGAAACAATAAGGGCCCTCTACCCATCACTGACTGTTACTCATTCATACACTCAGTTGTTTAGCGAGCTGTTCTATTGAGAACATTGTGACTGGGTCAAAGACATCCAGACCACAGCAAAACTTAATTGGTGCATATAAAAGTACAGTGCGGTATTATGATATGTAAGATGGTTCAACCCGAATTCTGGAAATGTTAAGATGTTTTGGTAACACTTTATGATAACTATACACTACGAATTATTAGTTAAGCATTAGTAAATAGTCAGTTCATCCTTTATAAAGCATTGTTCCAACATTAATAGCCATTAGTAAGCAGTTCATAAATAAAGTTATAAATGCCTTGTTCTTGATTTATAAGCATATCTAAATGTACAAAGGAGATTTAAATGGTCAGTTATCTTCCTGACAGAACAAATAAACAAACAACACAGAGGGAACAATATAATATTGTACAACTGTACACTTAATTTCTTTTTCTATGAAACTGAAGGTTTCATTTATATGATTACAATTTTTACATCCTAAAAAAATGTCTGTGTTCTGTATCCCTCTGTGTTGAGTTTGTTTAACTTTTCTGTTTGGTAGATTAACGAGCAGATTACATCTGCTTTATAAATGCTTTACAAGCTATAAATAGTCCTCACTTTAGATGAGCTCACGAAAACAGACGTCTTGATAACTACCTGACTTCATCATTAATTACAGCAGGAACATGTGTTAATTAAGCTTTTATTAACACACTGAACAACTTTATTATTGTGTCTAAATAATATGATTTATTAATGTACATTTAAATAATTTATTAATCATTTACTTAAACTTTCTAAAACTTATTAAACTCTGACAACTCCTAAATAACTGGTTTGTAAATAATGTAATTATTTTTTAAAAAAGATTAACTGATCATTAATACAGTATGAAAATACAATTATTAAACATTATATATGTGCATTTGTAGATGCACTTGTAAACTGTTTACAAATGCATAATAATATTGGAACAATGTTTTATAAAGGATGTAATAAATGCTTACTAATGCTTAACTAATCATTAATAGTGTGTAGTTATTATAAAGTGTTACCGTTGTTTTTTTTCTTCTATTTAACTAAAAATGAGGCAAACGAACATAGATAACAAATAATATAACAAATTAAATCCCTCTTACATCATACTCCGGGGTTCCTTTTCAAAAACGGCGTTTGGAATGGACGTGCAAAAATACATCATTAAAACGCATTTTATATTTAGATAGTACTGCATGTTCGTATGCTTCTTATGCCCAAGAGCATATTTATTAAAGCACATATATCTTATTAACAAGAAACTATGCTTCTAACCACTGGTCCAAAGCTGAGTTCCAACCACGTACGTTTGTGACTTTGACTGTGAATGTTTGTTTGAACTATGCTTTCGGGAAACACCGAATCTTTGAACTACGCTGGTGAATGGGGCCATGTATCATGAGATTTTGAGTGAAACCTCCTTTATTTAAAAACTCTGTGTTCGTCTGAAAAAATAAAGTATTCCTTTAAAAATACAGGAATGGTTGATGTCAGTTATTTTTTTAACTAATTGTTGCTAGATGTTCTCCCAGATTTTTTTTTTTTTTTTTTATGTATTCTTTCCAGCCTTTCTTGCTCCCGTGCCAAATTTTTTTGAGACCTCTAGCGCCTATCAAATTTGAAAGTAGCTCATTTAGTGGATAACAATGTAAAATTTCTGTGTAAACATTTTTGTTCTCAATTTCATTGTGAATAAAATACTGGCTCATGTGATTTGAAAGTCTTTTATTTTATTCCAATTTTATCCCACATACAGATTGTACATTATTTTTAAGACGTATAAATACACTAATCAATATATGAAAGCATTTCCACAGACTAATTAATTCATGGTCATATTTATTTCAAGGTGCGCGAGGGTTATTTTCCACATTCAGTTTATTTCACCAATAACATGCTAAACCTTTCAGTCATTTCTACCACTTGAACTTAAACCTTTGCTGAGTTGGTTTAACATTCTTAAAAAAAGGTTTATCTTTGGTTTCCTTTTTAAGCCCTTTCCCTTGTTCCTAATGTAATAATTAAAAACAAAAAAATATTTGGTAAACGGTCTCAAATATTTAGCTAATTCGAGGTAGGGCTGGTATGTTACGTGGCACATTAAAACGTTGATACCTGAGACAGAAAGAAATTACAAAGTAAAAGGCACCGGTGGAGAAAAAGTGCAGTGTCTTTAAAATCTTTTGAGTATAGCAACATATCCCTTAAATAAATAAATCAAGGTGAAAGATGTGCTTTGATAGAAATAATAGACACAACAACAGCCGAAAGAGAATGTGTAAAAAAAAAAAAGGCTACAGTGTCTTTTGGAGTGGCTGTTTCTGTTTAAGTCTTTAACCATAGCAAGGCATGAAGCATGATTGGTCTGTATGACCTGTGATTGGTCCACATGATTGCACCACTTACACACTGTATTGCTTTTGATACAAGTTTGCACATTTGTAAGGAATCTGGCACATCTCTCATTTTATATTAGCGTGTTCTTCTCCAGTAAACAGCAGCTGCAATGAAAGCCATCGCAGCGATGATAGACACAGTGCGCCATCTTGACACGCTGCGGAAAATGCCCTCCTGCAACACAAGAAAGAGAAAGCGTTAGATGCACTTGCATATAAACTCACTCCTTTTTTTAATACACCAAAGGCATTTATGTGGGATTATTAGCAGAAATGATATCAAGTGTAATATGCTTGGAAATAATATTTAATGTCTTCCATTAGATTCGTTATAGTGCGCCACCCAATAGCAATAAGATTAGTCCCTTTAGTACTTTTTAAACAAAGTCTCAGCTTCAGTTTTATATTGTGTCTTACAGTAATGTGTTGCTCAAGCTTTTTACTGATCAGATCACTGCATTATATATACATATTCATTATTTGTAGCGTGTCAGACACCCAGCAATTGATATAAAACAGCTCATCTTTCAAATGTGTTTTTGCTCTTAGTTTGAAGTGTATAGCAAGATATAAAAGTGAAGGAACATTAGAAGGCATGGAAAACAAGCCATAGACAATATAGACTACAATATAATTTATAATTCATCCGTGTGGTCTCACTGTAATCGGGAGAATTATTGATTCACATTGCCGCTTAAACTAAAGCCATTTCAGCTATATGTAAAGCTATAATATATGTCATGTTATAATATCCATATTGTTTGTATTTCCATAAAACTGTCAGATTTTAAAAGCAGAGAATATCTCCGGGTGCTCTTTATTCTTTAAAGATGTTATTCTCAAAATATTACGACTTTAATCTCGTAGATTTATTTATTTATTTTTGGTGGCACTAAAACGCCGTCGTAAATTTCAAACTTTAACAAAGACTCCGGGAAACACAGCAAATACTGCAAAAGCCAGGAGAGAGGGCTGGCAAAATAGCAAATAAAACAAATTAAATGTGTTAGTGCTGCCCATTTTACATGTTTTGTCCTTGACATTTTTTTTATTTATATTATATATATATCGTGTTTGGATCATCGTAATTCATTTGTACACTTTCTTGCAAGATACTTTTCTTTTCCCAAATGAGTCAGTCCGTGGTCTTTAGCCAATCAGATGTGACCTCGCCATTTCAACCAATCATAACCCGCCAGGAGCGCAGCCTAAATCCTGTTTACATGAAATAGACCTGCTCCCGAGTAGGTTCAAGCTTACGGACCTGATGCTATGACAGCGAAAGAACCCAACGATCCAAGATCAGGACAAATCCACAACAATCAAATCCAGCCAACTGAGTTAGCGAAGTACGAAGAACGGACCCCAGTGCAAAATTCAAACTGTAACTCTGATTTATTCTGTAACTGCTTTGATTCATAAGTGTTTCATAAAGACTGGCTCATTTGTCATCAGTAGTCATTTGTTTAAGAATCAGACTACTTTTTTCAGATTATATGTTTTTGATTCACTTGCCTTGACCATGGTAGTTCCCTTGCTGTCTATGGGAGAGTCAGAATGGACTTTCAATATGGACTTCAAGAATACAAGCGTAAGTAATTAATGACTGAATTTTGATTATTGGGTGAACTATCCCTTTAATGGGTTAGTTCAACCTAAAATGAACATTATGTACCCTCTTGTCGTTCCAAACCCATAAGAGCCTTCTTTATCATCCGAACAGATATTTCTGATGTTATCAGAGAGCTATCTGACTAAAAATACCATCGGTAAAACAGTCAATGTGACATCAGTGGCTCAAGTTCATTTTGTGACGCTACAAGAATCAATTGTTTTGTGCAAGGAAAACAAAAATTTTAATTTGCTCAACCATTCTTTCCCCTGACTCCGCCATTTTGGACAGTATCACAATGTAACGCATTTGCACACTTTAACATATTTGTGCATATTCGTTGTGATTCTCTTGAAAATGGCTGAAGATACTTGTGGGAGAAGAATGGCTGAGAAAATTATGTTGTAAATTTTATTTTCCTCGTAGGATCGCAAAACTGAAGTTGATCTACTCATGTCACATCCTGTTTTACCGATGGATTTACTATGTTTCTGGACCTGGATCATTTCAGTTGTTTTTCTGTCTATGGAGGGTCAGATAGCTCTCAGATATAATGAAAAATATCTCAATTTGTGTCCTGAAGATGAACAAAGGTCTTAGGTATTTAATGACATTAGGGTTGTAACGGTATGAGATTTTCAGAAAATCACGGTTTCACGGTATACGGTATTAAACTATCATCATTATTATTATAATCATCAGCTACAATGACCCTTAAATGAATAAAAGGAGATATGGTTTTTGGTTGAACATGGTTTATTGAAACTTTTTTTTTAACAAAAAATAAATAAATAAATAAAAAAAACATGGAAGGATGAGTCTAACGTTTGGGGAGAAAAATTAAATAAAGCTTTGCATCTCCCATTTGAACAAAATAAGGAATAAGTTATTTCTCTTTATATTACACAAGAATAAATCAAGCTGTTCTTCTTTAACAGCATATATGAGAGCAATATGTGCAGGGTCATGTTGGATGGATGTAAACATGGATGTAAAAGGAACTGAAATGTGGCTATAACTTGGATGGGTTGTCTGATATAACTGGTCTGGATTCTATAATTCAATACAAAATATTTCATTGAAAATACAATCAGATGAAATGAAACAACTTTTGCTTCTCTATACGAGAGGTCTACTAAACTAAAACATGGGCAAATTCTAATATATTTAATAACAGTAATATAAACGGCCCTGCTCTTTCACACAGAGACACAGAATATTGAATTACAATATATGGCAGCGTTTGTGCGCTGTATATTCACAGACACGCACATAGCGATTTGATTTTCTGCACAGCTAGATTTTGATTTATACAATTACATGACTGGATTCCATCTGCATCACAGAAATAATACAGCTTTAATATTTTATGTTCACGGAGGGATGGTGCTCGCGAATATGGGAGAACATGTGGATATCCATCTTCAAGGACAACCCCGCAATCATTTTTCGGATACCCAAAATATTGCCATACTGCAGATTTGAATGAGTTTTTCGACGGGAGATAGAGATTAGAATTAGCTGCCTCTGTATCGGACATTTTTCTCTGCTGTATGGGAGGAGTCTAAGCAGTCAAGCGCAAAGACGTTGCATACACTGCAGCGCGAGTGAGATCTTGTTTCATTTTTTTTTCAAAACCGGTAATAAGTAAATATGCACGATATGATAATCGTACATGTCAATATCACGATAAACCGCCATACCGGTATACTGTTACAACCCTAAATGACATAGCTTATATTTTTGGGTGAACTAACCCTTTAACTCATCCAAGTGCGCACACAGCAGTGAGAAATGGGGATTTTTGCTGTTGTGCCCGGGGATGTTAGGTGCCTTGCTCAAGGCACTTTAGTCATGGAAGGTGGAAAAGGAATTGTTCACTCCACCATGCCACAACTGTCCAATAGTTATACACGACTGGTGGCACATTCCCCTACAGTACAATGCTGGAAACAGCAGGTGCCTGATCTTCCTCAAATCCCCCAAAAACAAGGGTCAAGCGTACAAGCATCTCTTCTCCTCCCTAGATGGGTTAGCATTCTTAAGGCTGATGCTGCTTAGCACACTGTAAATATTGTCACGTGTTCACTTTACTCCATTTCTCAGGGCCACAGTATGCTCCATGACGCCTGAGTGTTTGAAGTCTAAACCCAGCACCCCACATTCTGCTTTCTTTATGATCATATGTGTGCTATTAAACTTGAGTGGCCCCAGGGACTGCAGTCAGCCTGTTGGAGCTCTGCAGCACACATGCAAAACGCATCTTACTAAAGTATGACAACATCTACTCTTACGTGACATGTGACAAGCAAAAATAGCCACTTTTGATTGGCAATTTAAAAACACCGATTAGATTATATGAGATGGTATCTGCGTGCCACACTGGGACAGTGGGTTTGCGTGTCTGGATGTTTCTAGACGGGATGTGTCTGGGTTTGTGCTTATGTACTTCCTGGCTCGAGTGGGTGCGTCTCTCTGTGTGGTGGCTCATGTCTGGCTCGACCTGTGTGGCTCCACATGGGTGGCCAGACAGTACACAAAAAAACAGCAACTTACCCATCCTCCTTGCTGTCTGATCCAGGCAGAAATGTTTTCCCTGATAAACTGTAAAACCCAGCTAATGATCGTCCTGATCACATCAAAGTGGTTCTGAGTCAAAGCCTAAGGGAATGAAAGGTAATCATGTTTTAATGCGTCTGTATTATCCAAAAGAAGAAGCAGTGCTTAAATCTGATTTATGAAAAGTTCCTTTTGTTTTTCCATTTCCTTTTCTACAACACTCTGAATAAAGAATAAATGGTGAGGAAATATTTTCACATTTTAAAATACCTGGTAAATGAGCCTATACGCGAGGTGAAAGAGAGCCACCACACGTCCCCAGTTAATGCCATCCTCAAAGATGCTCCTAGCCACAGTCATGAAGACGTCCTGGGCACAGTTTGCTTCCACAGTGCTGATGAGACTGTGAGGGGGAAAAGTAGCAAGTTATGGACCCAAAATTTTTTCTACAAGATATGGACTTCCCGTAATTCTAATACATCTTGTATAAAATGCCAACCATTTGGACCAGTTTTTTCAAAGCATATGATCAAATGATAATCATTTGACAATATCTGGTTGTACCAAAAGTTAGTTTTATTGTTCTACATTGTATACCGTTCATCATGGTTTAGTAATATTACTGCGTAATCAGGTTTTGAAATTTCACACTTTGTGAACCCTGTCCTAATGTTCTTATTCACTATAAGTTTTTTCACAATCCAACATGTTAAATATTGAACTGGAAATGAGGTGCTGGGCATCTGGCCAGAGGAGAACTGGACCCAACTAAGCCTGGTCCTCCCAAGGATTTTTTTTTCTCCATTCTCTCATGGATGGGGTTTTGGTTCCTTGCCGCTGTCGCCTCGGGCTTGCTTGAGTTGGGGACACCTGATTTCCAGTGATTATCGTTGTCTTGACTACAGAGACTGTCTCTGCATTTGATGAATAAAGTTTCATTCTCGTCATTATACATAACCATTACTCTGTTCTCCTATTTGATAATGTTCAGTGCTTTGCTACAATCTGTATTGTTAAAAGCGCTATATAAATAAAAGTGACTTGACTTGACTTATTAAGAGATTTGTGTGCCCTTGTTTTTGTGTTCATCGTCACTGCTCAACTACTCCCTCACGCGAAACTAAACTCAGCATGGAAAATTCTACACACATGCATATTTAATGAGGTAACGACAAAGGGAGTTTTTAATTAGTTGTCTTTTGCTGAACAACCCACAGCACATCACTTTGGTACTGTAATTTGGAGTTAACCTGGCAAAAGTGCTGCTAAACCTGATTTGGAGCAACCTAGGATTTACTGGGTTATTGCTATTGACCCAGGGTTTAAAAATATAACAATGCGATATTAAGTGCAGAAAAAGTGCAATGGAAAGATGGAAAGGCTTTGTGTGCGACTTGGCTTCTATAATGTGTATGACTAGCCTAAAAAATTTACTGAGTTCTGCAATATTAAAGGCCCAGTTATTTAGTCCTTTGTTCCTCATTAAAGGTTTCACTCAACAAAAAAATAAAATAAATAAAAAAATATATATATATATACTTTTGAAGAATGTTTGAAATGACCTACACAAGATATGAAGACACTCAATACAATAGGACAGCACGATATATTGCATGCATCTCATCAATAAAGCCGGTTCTGTGATTAAAAACTGACAAGCTACGCAATTCAAGCGCATGATCACAGATGAATCGCATTCCATAGTGAATGATACATTGTGTAGCTTGCCAGTGAACTATGGCTCTGTGTATTAAATGCCGCTCTGAAAACAGGTGATGCAGATTTATTTTTAATCACAGAACTGGCTTTACTGATGAGATGCACAATATCACTGCAGCCCTATAATAAAAGCCATATCAACTTGTAGATCCATTCTGCTCCGTTCTGATGACCCATTTAAGTCCCACACAAATGTGACACATACAAAAAATGTCTAAATGCATCTTTAAATAAAATCATTTAACTAATGTGCATTGCATAAACATCTTACATAAACTTCGCAATACATTATCTTATAGTGAATAATCATAATCAAATTTAAAATGCATATTGTAACAATAAATTGCTAAGTGTTACAATGTGTTAACTGTGGTCACAATTATTCACGAGACTGCACAATGCATTATAATGCATGTTAAACTTTCAAAATGCATTACACATACAAACTTTAAGTATAACCTAAATATATAGCTTTTTTTTTATGAGGGTTTAGCTTAGATTAGATGCTTTAGTTTTCCTCTTGTTTCATCACAAAACCTAACATTCATAAAAAAAGGACAAGTTTAAATAAAATTAAAACATACTGTTGAAGTTCAGCATTCTTGTTAAGGTCATCGGCTATCTTCAAAAGCTGATCTACAACCTCTTTGATTTGTGGATCATCTGCATCCTGAGGTCTTCCTCCTAGATCCTCATGGCTCACATGCATGGATGGATCCTCTACAGTAACTCGCTCAATAACATACCTTCAAATGTAATCAAAGCACAGTAAGAGTGGAGAAACGCATTCATTTCCAAAAATACATGCTTTTAAAATATAATAGACAATTGAGAATATCATGAATTTACCCTCTTAGTAAAACAGCACTCTGCTCCATGATCACATCATCTATGACATCTGGAAATAAGTGGAAAAAAATATTGTGAGTTAATCTGATTAATAATCTGTATAATGTACAAGTATTTTAAAAGGATACAAGGTCAAAGTACAGGAAGCAATCTTTGTACTCCTAGGTGTGACAATGAGGTGAGAAGGTATTATACATGTGGTGAACACTGACCTCTATTGGGAATAACTTCCTGTTTTGATACTGGCTGGTTTAAGAGACGGGTCATGACATGGGTTTATAAAACAGCTTGTGGCATAGCCAAAGTACCCTACTGCCAATTTTTTATTCTCACTTCTGCCTTCTCAGTTCTGCAGAAGCATTGTTGTCAACAACTTGGTTAAAGGTTTTGCAATCCTAACATATATTTTGTGAAAAAACTTGTCTGCTTTCATTTTAAACAAAGAAAAAAATTGAATGGCTTATTGGACTATATTAGATTTTGGATCTTATTTAAGCATCTTAATGTGAATTTCTTGGATTCGGTATTTTGCTAGTGAAGAAATATGTTCTGAGTGATTCTTTTGACTTCAAACGTATTTCGAAAAATGTGTCTGCTGTCCTGTCTTCAAAGAATGACTACAGAACAGAGCCGAAAGCATTCAAGTATGAATGTGAAAGAATTTGATCGGTAGGGCCGAGTGAACGGAATCTGCCTCTTTACGGATTTCTGACAGATCTGGGTAAAATGCCAATGAATTCTTTATAGAGCAGTGTTGCCAAGTCCACAGTTTTCCCACAGAACTGGGCTACTGTAACACAGTTGCTATGGTTTTCCCCCCCCATGTCTGTGGGTTTAAGCAACCCTAATAACATGATATTTAGCCCCTGCAATGCGAATTTTACAGAGGAAACCTTGCCACAAAACGTATATTTTACCCCTCGCAAACATTTATAGCAGAGACCCCCTTCGAAATGCCACTGGACTAGTTTTGATTAAAAATCGGGCAGGTTTTGTTGTGAAAACCTGGCAAAACTGCCATGTCACAGTTAGTAGAATAAGTAAAGCAAAATTTGACACTCTCTGATTTTTAAAATGAAAATATAATCTTCTGTCAGTTTAACAAAACATAAATATACATTCTCAAGAGTATTTTATTTTAATTAGGCTACTTTAACTACTTAAATCTTTAAATTCTAAAGGTAAATCTTTTTTTTATTTTTAATTACAAAGAAATATATACTCGCTTTTCGCCATCTACTGGCAGACTGGTGAAGCAAGGTCACTAAAAAAAATAATAGTGAAGAGACTGAAAACATCTGAAAGCCCAGCGCTATTTTTGAAGGCCTGACACGCCCTGATCTGCGTCATACGCACTCGGTATGACATCACGGGAAGTTCCATAATAACTGAAATAAAAAAAAATATTAAACGTTTTAAATGCGAAATAAAACGATCTCATTTCACTGAAAATCAACGCACATCGCTATCATAATATCGGCCAGAGTAGTGTTTAGCCCTATGAAGTGGTTTAGAAGAAAGATAGTTTTCAAGCCACAGGCGAAGAACAATGTGACGTCACGGCGAGTGCAAACAGCTAAGAGTTGGCTAGCTCGCAGAAGTCAATTCGTTAAAAAGTTGTACCTCCTCCTCTTACCTTCACCACCTGTTGCCCCCTTCAACTCTTTTTCGTCTGTCCTCTCTCCATCGTTCGCATCGGCCATGGTTCTAACGTTATGTAGTACAAACACCGCCGGCCCAAATGATAGCTTCCTAACGTAACGTTAACGTTAGCCGGACCAGCCTAACAATTTCTGAATCCGCTAAATTCACAGTTTCCAACACTATACAACATACTCTAGCCAAGTTATAGACGCTTGCGGCTATATTTATTCCCCAAGAGCACCATTAGAATGATAAAAGCATAATATGTAAGTGAAAAAGTTCGATACGCTTCAAGAAGAGCTCCGCCAATCCATAGGAACGTTTAGAAGGAAACAACGCGGAAATGAGCGCGAGAGCCACCAGATGCATTAACAAGCGAGAGCAGATTCGCTGTGCCAAAATAATAACCACAGGCATGCACCTTTCCGTTATATTAATTAGTTTAAAAAACTATGAATGTTGTTATTTATTTATTTTAAGTTGCATCTCCAGGGTGTAGAAAATAGAGAACATGCTACTACTGAAACCAACAGAAAATGCAATTTTTTAGAATCATAAAGATTTATTGCCCGCAGTACATAAGATAGGTAAAATAATTATGTGCAAAAAATCACAGTAATACAAGATAAAGTGACTAAGAAAGGGGCAGTAGGCCTATGTTTAAATATAATGTCGTGTGCTGTTTTTTTAAATGCATTGGTTGACTGAAATGTAGGCTTTATTTATTCTGTTAATGTATGTATTTAATAGTTTTAGGTTGATATATATTCAGATCTTAAATGACGACATATTTTATTTATTTGGTTTGTGTAGAAGTTTTTAGGTAAAATATAATACTAGCCTAGACATTCCTAATTACTTTATTAGACATAGGCTACTAATATAGCTTACTATTAGACATATTTGTCTAATATATTTGTCAGTTTCCTCTTCTGAAACGCAGTGATTGTTTTTACGTAACGTTACGTACATTAATAGCCACAAGATGTCGCTATCACACAGATAAAGATAATAATGACAAAAAGCCTTGCAAACGTCAACATCAGTTTCCTACAATATGGAAAGAAAAAACTGGTTTGATGTCAGAAAGTATATTTAAAAAGTTCTTTTGGAGAGTTGCAGGTAACTGTGATGAGATGTTTCTGGGACCCTTAAACGGCATTTGGCAAACCATATTCCAGGTAGTAAAACAGAGAGGATAGTAGCTGTAAAAACAAAAAAAGAAAAGGAAAAAACTGCCACACTTTGGCATAATTTAAGGACAGGTGATACCTCACCTCAAAAGCACCAGCTCTCTCTTAATAACCTGCCAGGCTCCTTTTGAATAAAACCTGGCTACATTAGCAGGTAAGCTTAGCCTAACCAATGACTCAGCTTAGAGTAAAGGCCTGTATAGGTGTGTCTAACTGCTAGATTACCACCACAAAAGAAAGATGATAGCGGTGAAGGAAAATAATAGTTTACCCTCAACTTGTACATGCTCTTTCTCAGCGTATATACAAATACATCATCTTCAATTTAGACCACATGCAATTATATATCTCATAGTCAGCCTTTGTTTTCATTTGTAACTTTTAATGTGTGTTCTTATACTATCTGTGTTTAGTTATTTGGCAGTCAAGTGAAATATAAGTTTATCCCTTTGCAGACGCTGTAGTGACTAAATGTCAGATGTTTAAATTTGCTGTTTCTGAGATAGTTGTTATTGAAAGTGGTGATGTCACAGAAAAATGCCCAGAAAAACCCAAACTTTGACTCCCATTCCTGGAAGCAACCTCATTGAAAATGACTGGCTCTGTCTGATGCACCACAGACAGCTTTGGATTTAGCAAAGAAGACAAACTTAGTCATCTATAGTATACCATGAGGGTGAAAAGTACACCCCCAATATATAGCCTACAGTTTTAATAATAATAAGAATAAAACCATTACATGTCTCATTATACTTTATTTATTTGTAAATTATATATATTTTTTTAAATACTTAAAATAATAAGACTGAATAATAAAATTAATTTCCTAAGGCACACACAGTTTAAAAAAATATTTAAAATACAACTAGTAAGAGTTAATATTTGTATAATTAATATTAAAATACAGTGTATTGTAAAGATTAAATACTGCTGTTATCTTTTTGCCCTTGGCAATGTTTACTTTTTATTATTTTAATAATGTGACCTTAGATGACATGTATTAAAACCAGTAATCAAACATAAATTATCAATCGAAATTAAGTTCTTCTACATAATTAATCATAATTAATATTAGTTATAACAGTTGTAATAATAGCATTAATTAATAAGAATAATAAAAACAGTTTTTTATTCCCTTTTTTATCCATTTTCATTTTTTTATTCATAGATACCTTCTAGATTCGTAGTCAGTTTAATTTAAATGTGGTTGTTGTCACTGCTGAAACTCTATAGTGTGTAAGTACTATATCTAAAATATTAATATTTTTAACCATCTTTTACTTAACCAGTAAATTGCTTTTTTAAGTTTTTAGATTTATGACCTTTGTTTCTATTTCTAAAATCATCTTTGCCTCCATAAAGTAACATCTTTTAAAATGATTATTTATTGGCTGTGAAAAATAAATTATACTTGATAAAAAACTTGACACACAAAAAAAGATCACTGATCCCCATTATTGCAGGTTTTTTTTGTGTGACCCCACTAAGAGAAAAACATCCTCCCAACACACACAGGATGTACAGGCTCTCCCTCCAAAAATTCCAGACTTAGTAGTCCCACGGCGGCCAGTCTTCAGCATTATCATAACCATAACTCTAACCATCACAAACTTACACACTGCCTTGAGCCAAATGATGCTTTTGGCCGTCACAGATTTGTGGGAGGGGATGTTGTGGACAGTTAATGGGAAGGATGTTACTCTTTGTTCCTGGTGTAGACCCTTCATCTTCAAATGATCTGCAGTCTCCGAATGACCCTCAGTTTACTTTACTTGACTGAGCCTGTGAGAAAATATTCAGACCATCCTAAGAACAACTAGGCTGCGTGACAAGCCTTTTACTTTGACTGTTTTTTGGATGGATTGCTTGCTGATCCACCAGCCTGTTTCAATTTAAGCTGAGAATTGTGACAGGAAATATGGGGGATAAGAGGAAGTGGTCAGTGTATGGGAACTTGTTAATGGAACTTTAGACTGGGGTGAGGACAGTAATGGATAAATTTCCCATGGAGAGTGCATTCCCATTATCACAGTGTTTATCGTACAAACTTAATTGGTGGTCATCAATTATTGAGAGATCATTCTCAGCACACAATGCCAGATATTATATGTATATGCATGATCAAATGATTTGATTTGATTTGTGGCATTTCTGAACCTGGATACCATGTCTGTAGAAAATATCAGTTTACTTTCCCAAACATTTATTTAGTCATTGTTGTAATAATCCAGTGAGGATTTTTGTTTGCAGTAGGCCAGCCTGTGCTCCACACAGAGATCTGATCTCATCATCATCATCTGGAATGACCAAACTGAGAAAGACTAAATCTAAAAAAACCTAAGGCAACATCTCCAAAATTCTTCAAGAAACCCACCTGCAGAGCTACAGTATTGTTCAAACTTTTAGGCATCTTTTAAAAATAATGCACGCTCTATCAATTAAATAAATCATCTTTTGGTTTAAAGCAGCTTTTTCCCTCGGTGCACCTACTTTTTTTTTAGGTATTTATACAGGAGCATCTACAGTAGGTTTAACAAACAACAAAAGGCAATAAAATCATTACTGTATAAGTATTTTTTCTGGAATAATTCATATCCAATATCTGCTTTAAATGTGAGTTTAAACTTTATTGGTATATTCCGTAAAAAAAACAAAAAAATCCATTTGAATGCATGAAACTGTTAGACGTATTTGAAGAAGCTATATTATGAATCTATCTGCGGTGAGTATGATTGATCTGAAAATGGCACACATTTGGAGGTTTGCTTTTTTGAATGATAAATACAGCCTTGTGCCACTGTGGGTAAGAAGAGTAATTTTCCTCTCACGCAAGTGTAGAGCATATGCAGTAGTTGGTCATTGGCTGTAGGCTTTGTCACGTTTAAGTGAAAAACTGTGACATAAGCGACACCACGGTAAGCTTTTAATGCCACTAGTTCTTTGGCATGTCTGTGCCTATAGGCAGAATCTGTGAGTCTGTTGACCAAACCCAACTGCGAGATCCAACTCACTTCCCTAAACTCGTGCCATTACTAGGCAAATATTATTCCTTTCATTAGTCACTGGAGAAGTAGAAACTAGATGTTTTACAGTATGTGCTCACGTTCACACTCGTGGTCATTGTTTGCGATATCTAACATACACAGTGCATTTTATCTCCATCTGCAGGCTTTCCACTCATTTTCATACCATAAAAGTTTTTTGTTTTTTTTACTTTTCTGGTGAATAAGACTCACGCTGTATGCATAGTGCAGTAAAATTCACATCCCATTTGTTGTATATTTATGCAAAGTGATCCAACCACAATTTGCACAAAATGAATGAATGAATGTTTTCTTTTTTGATTATTGTTTTAAAATAGACAGTGGACATTAACATAAGTCTGCTATGTAAATGTGCCAGATTTAGCCATTTGGGCTAATTCTAACCTGTATCTGCGGTTATGAGCGATCAGAAAAGAAAGCATATTGAAAAAATACCTGCAAAGTTTTGGCACAACAGAGTGAAGACGTAAGGCGTGAGGGAAGACGGCTTTCTTAAAACATGTCCCAGAAGGCTCACGTCTTAGGTCAGTGGGCGGATTTTGTGGCTGTTCAAACATGTTCAAACGCACCACTTTGAAAGCATTCTTGCGAATGTGTTTCTGGCAACCTCTGGAAATGGTTGAAAGTGGACAATCTTTCGTTTATACCTGCGTTTAGCATCATGCGAGGCGGGTGCAGCAGAGCACCCTAGCGTTGTGGCGGCAAGTTTTAAATCGGCAAGCGTCACTCAAAATACAATTTTGTTTAAAAATGAGCACAAAAGATATATTTAGTTGTCTAGTTATTCTAGGCCCACAGAAGCTAAGCCAAGTCTCTGTGTTGTGAAGGGCAGGAATAAACAATGAGGGGTATGTCAGCACAACCACAGAGAGCCTGGGTTCAAAGGTCAGGACAAAGTTTCTGACCAACGGGAAATCGTGGTGGAGCTTAGCGACCCTTTTGCTGCTGAATTCCCAGTGGACAGATTTTTCCCCTAAAACATACTTCAGCCATCAGCTTCCCGGCTTTATCTAATACTGCATCATGCAGCAGAGATTCTGACCACAAATGTTTGTCATTTACTGTGAGAACAGGATTAGAAGTTTAAATATAGTATCACTTGAGGACGCAAAAACAAAATCATGTTTTCCTTGGCTTGGTCATAGTGCAAGTTAAAGTTTGCATACTGACAGATCCAGTAGCATCAGGCTGTCAGTGACATATAAACTCTTTGCATTCTAGAACTCGGTGGACCAAATAAACATTTGCATTTATTTTAAGCTTTCATAAATTCAAACGTAACATTTCCAAATGTAGGGATGCGGTCTTAATTTTAGTGACTACGCCACCCTGAAGTACCGGGGAAAACAACTCAAATAAAGACACCCAGTCATGTTCCACAAAAGAATGCAAGGGGCATAAATTTCCGTACAAAACAAATTTTATTACAGCTAATAGAATTGGCCAATATTTAAAACCCACAGTCAGCTCACTACAAAAAAAAACTCAGTACAAAGTCAAAAATCAAAACAACTTTGTAGAAGATGGTGAGCCTGTGAATTTAGTTTCCAATGTGTACATTGTATTTTCTTAGGAGACATTGTGAACTGGTTTTATTGACGTCAAAACTAGACTGGTGGCAAATTGAAGTGCTATGGAGTAAGATAAAATTATATCAGTTCATGATCACTGCATGCTTTTGTTCTTTTCATGTTTCGCAGCAGAAAGTCAGCCTTACAGGTTTTGAATGACACAAGCAATGCCTTGCTTCTTCACATCAAGGTCTGTGTCAGGTCTCAGGACTGCAGACACTCTTTGGCCATAACGAGCTAATCACCGCCACCTGGATGTCATTAGATTAGCATGTATAAATGCTCAGCTCACTAGTATGTCAGGGGCGGTGATTGAGGTAACATCCCCAAGGTAAATACCTTTCTACTTACCTTCATGCCTCATGTTGCTACTGTTATTGTGGATTTCTGGAATACTTACCTTGCTATCAAGTTTATGTTCCATGCTTCCAAGACTGCCCTGAGATCAAAGAAGGGATTGCTGCTGTGCGCTATATTCACCAGGACTCGCTTACCTGGAAGAACACTCACCTGCACCACGAAAAGCACCAATCCTTCTACGCACTGCTCACCAGGACCTCACGTGAGTCTATGTGTGACTTACCTGGGTTTACTCACCATCCGTACATACCTGTCTTCACAGACTGCTGTCCCGAAATCCTACCGTTCACTGGAACCGCCTGGAAAGGAAAAGAACTTGTAGTATTCTCCTGGATGCTGTGAACCGTGTGCGCTGGGCTGCTGTGTACAAATCATTCCAAAGACTTGTATCTATTTTCAATAAACTCATTTCAACTTGCCTCCAAGTCTCCTCCTTAGGCTGAGCGTTACAGTCTGAAGTCAGTCTCCAAAACTTGCACTCTCTCTGTTCCTCTCTGATGGAGTGAGCTACTAAACTCCACCCGACCTGCTGAAACCATCACATCTTCCAAGTTTGGGATGAAGACGCACCTCTTCAACCACACACAAATTAAACCAATGCACCTCTTCTATACACTGCTGCCTAAGTTAGTTTGTCTAATAAACCTGCTATTGTATATTGTACGTTTTTGGAAAGGGGGTCTTTAAAATTGCAACCATGCAGAATTACATTTAATCTGTCATAGACTACTGGACCTCATAGACCTGTAAAGACCAACCCTTAACTGGTACATGGGTTCCAAATCAATGCAAATGAGCATCTCCCATCATGGGCTGAGACAGCCCACTCGAGCTGAGGGTCTTCTGTAGCAGTCCAACCTCCACTCATTTACACAGACACAGTGTGTCTTTGTGTGTGCTGAACTGAGGAAGTTTTAAACAGACAGGGAAGAGAGAAGAGGTACACTGGCAGAGGGAGACAGCTTTGGGATAATACAACCAACAGGTAAAAATGGATCTCACAGACTTAAAAAAAAGACTAACACTTTTGTTTGTGTTGCATAAAAAATAATTATTTAAGCTGCACCAAATATGTCATTAGAAACAAAATAACACCAAATGGCATTTATTATAAAGAAGAACATCACAAGCATACTTTTCAAAGCAAAATAGTTCACATATTGTTTTTTAGGCTGAACTACTAATGATTTTACATCCTCGTTAAAACTAAAAGAAAAAGTACTTTCAAACTTGTCAGACTGGTCTATAGATAATGTGATGAACTTCACCTGTGGCTGCTCTGCCAGGAACATGAGGGAAACTGGCTTCACTGACTGAAAATGCCATTGGGATCAGTCTGGCTGAAAATAATTGCAAATATGACTTGATTTAAATGCTGAAGTCTATCATTATAATCATTTTGCACATGAATTAGCATGCACAATTTGAATCCCCGAAACCGAATGCTCAACACCACCCAATCTTCATTTTTTACAGCAAGAAAATGTCTTTTAGTGTATTTCTAAAAAAAACAAACTACCATTCAAGTTGTGATACATGTGACTTTTTACTGGGAAATACGTGATATCCATAGGCTAAAAATAAGAATAGTGTTTATGTTGTTAGCAATATTTAAAGATGACTGAATCAACTTGAGTTTAACTGATTGTCCATATATGATACATGAGGCCTTTCATGCAAGTTTATTTGTATCTCCCAGTTATCATTTCAGTAATAAATCCATGTATAAATCATGCAAGTAGGACAAAAGTGATACTCTTTATTTCAGTTAAATTATCTTCTATTACAGAAACAACTTTTGGCTAGCTTATGCATTTTGCTTCCGACTTTTTTCAGCGTTAGTTCTGAGAAAAAACCCAGCATCATGTGTCTGCAGGTGCCGCTCTGCTTGATATTTTGTTATCTTAGTGCAATGACATTCATAGAGTCTAGAGTGACTTCAGTGTCCGAGTACATGTCGGGGCCTCTTCTGTAGCATGTTTTAACGATATGAAAGAGAGACTTAAAAAGAGAGCGCATGTCTGAAAGAGATAAAGATAGGAGGAGGAGACTATAGCCTACTGGTGGTATATGGTCATAAATTTACAACTGTGTTATTTCTTCAAGTAGTAGTTATACTGTAATTATGATTCTTTTATATTAACTTTAACCACTCTTGTTAATTTAGTCAGCTTCACACTGAGGGCAACAACTATCATTGTTGTGTACAAAAACCAGTGACAAAAGAGGAAGCCAGTTTTTACCACTTTGTCTGAAGTAATCTGAAACCTAGCCACAACATAGAGAGAATAATGGCTAGCAAAGAGGATAAAACGCATAATAAACCTGCACCAGGCAAACAGGCAGCTTAACCATCTCTGTTGAATCAATATGCATTATAATAATACAACATAAATGCATACAGTATGTAGGCTAAAGTTGCATTCAAATGTTTAAGAAGGGAAAATAAAATAACTTATTTAACTTATATTTGCTTGTAGACTTGTCAGGAAGCCAACATTATCCCTGTATACAGTACCATCCACAGGAAGGTTCATCTACTGTATGTACAGTCCTTTATTATATAGCGTTGCATAAAAACATGGAGGAGTCATCAGAAGAAACCCTCTCAATGTCAAAAAACACAAACCTCAGATAAGCCTGGGGCATTATGAAACCAACTTCTGTGGTTTATTTGGATCACAATCTGCCAATAAACAAGGAACAAGCAATTAAAGATGAACACCTTGCCAGCAGTTACACAAAAGGGTGGATCAGTTATGCTATGTGAAACAGAACATTGCGTACCAATGAACAGAAAATGAAAATGATCATTTTGAAAAGTATCATAGCAGTGTCTAAGCAGGTGGAATTGTTATAGGCTATTAAACCAGAAAATATATAAAACGACTTAAGAGTGATTCAGATAGATAGATAGATACTGTACTTGTACAAAATTAGGATAAACAATATACTTACTGCCAAGCAAAATAAACTACAGGCATAGTTGCAGGGCATCCCACACCCTCAATTAACTTTAATTTTCTTTCGTAATTACTGCACATCTTTTATCTAACCTCAAAGAGCAAGCTAGAAAAATATTGATTAAAAAAATAAATAATAATAAAAAGTTATATTCACAAAAGACATGTCAACGACTTAAAATCTTAAAGTTTTTTCGCAGTTTTAAAATCTCTATTTCCATGCTTTTGGAGACGCGTGGAAGTGTTGTGACCTGTATTGTGATGGCGTGCATGATTTTGTGACACTTAAATACTTCTAAACTTTGTTCAGAGACGTGAATTATCAGTGAAAACATTTACTCAGTAATTTAACTCTGTAAAAAAAAATGTCAGTCCCCTACCTGCCCACATTCCTGACCTGCTTTGATAGTGAGGGAAACACCTATGAATACGTCATACAAGTTGTGTGCACGCGCTGTCCGCACATCGCGCACGTTGCATTACGGCGTTTTTGTACGAAAAGTATGATACTGTAATTGTTTAGACTTCGCTCTTTCCTAGTTGTAAGGCTGAAAGATATTTACATGTTCTTGAGCGTTTGTAAGGTAAACAGTGCTTGCGAAAGTCAGCCGGAGTCCGGAGCTGAAGCGCTGGAGTCATTTCCTCTCTGAGCACAAGTAAGATTCAACATTTTCATTTTTTTTCCTCAAGTTCCGAAGTGGCACTGACCGGTGCTAGTAGTTCAATAAAAGTGACATGAAAATGTTAGAGCATTACTCTCCTTCGAGAAAGCATTGACTATATTCGATTGCCGATTTAATTTTGTTAATGTTGACTGCAGCATAGATGCGTGCACGCTCAGCTGATTTCTATAAAGTCTAATCAGTTCCCCATACGTCAGGTGGCAAGCGTCTACAGAAAATAATCACTATATGGTTACGTGGCTGAAAGAAGAAAAAGAAAAATGACACCACTCTTGAATTGTCGATTTAAAAACGGCAGACCCTTGTAAAAAATCTACCATTGCAACTTTGAACAACAATGATGTTTCTTACTGAAAAAAGTTGCATGAATTATTCTAGCTAGGCTATGCA
>JAUMHP010000052.1:23016358-23031659 GCA_032361065.1 Enteromius trimaculatus | reverse complement strand
TTTATTATTATTATTATTTATTTTTTAACTTAATTTTATTATTATTATTTATTTATTTATTAAACAAGTTACTGTTACCCATAATGTATTTGAAAATGTATTTTCTGATTTTGTAATATATATTTTATAAACAAAGAATGTTTTCAAAGCAGAATGATTATAATGAAAGATCTTACTCAAGTTCTCAATAGTGTAGTATCTCTGTTTGTAGTCCACTTTAATGGTCTGGGCGTGAGGGCTGCCGATTCCATAGGCGATGGTGTAACCCCTGACCACAATGTCCTGGTTCTCCGGAGGGGTCCAGCTCACTACAATGCTGTTCACAAGTGGCCGCACATGCAAGGAGCTGGGGACATCTGGCACAGTTGTCTCTGAAACCAAAGAACCAGCAAAATGACTCTCCATCCTTATATAGCACCAGCACTTACTGTATAAGATATCTGCCAGTGTTTACCGTCCAGATCGCTCTCAAACGTCTCAGCAGTGACCCAGTCTGTGGCCGGTCCCGAGCCATTGACTGTAATGGCAGACACTCGCAACATATATTCAGTGCCTCGCTGCAGACCTGAAAAATACAAGGTGAACTTCAATATAGGCGTCAGATTCAGTTCAAATTCGATTTGAGCTTCCTAGGATGTTCTGGGCGGTTCCTACTATAGAGCGCCGCTAGTTTAAATCACAAACCCTAAGTATGAGTAATAGTAAAAGTGAAGCACCATGTCTCAATCAACCAGTCAGCTCATTTCTCTGGAAACAAACAGAAAGATGCTTCACAGCGCTCTATGGTTCTCAATCCACTTACCAAGACTAAATCGATAACCACCCCCGCATCATCATCATTGGCTCTGCAGTAAGACATACTGACCTACACGCCACAGCATTGCCTAGAGTGCTGATTTATAAAAGGTCCGCACAAATTTGTATCATACTGGACTGACACAAACAACAATATGAGAACTGACTGATTCCAGAGGAAAAGAGCAAAAAATTTCACATGTCTGATGCCACGGGCATATTCTGGTTTTCATAGATGAGGGAATGCCTGCTGTCTTTAAATAAGCCAGAGGAATATAATTGCTTTAAAATGTTAATAAGCGTCTGCTTAGTTAGAGTGTTGAATGCAGAAGTCAGAGCTGTTCCTGCGGCCTTGTGGGAGATAGCAACACTCCACTTCAAGCCTTTGAACTAACAAACATCTCATCTCAACTCAACTGGAACAGAAAACAACCATTACGCTCTTTGATGCCAACCGCAGCATGACACTCATGAAATCTATTTAGAATTTAATTCTCACTTTTGTTTCATTAATGGATAAGACTGTGTCACTTGAGGCTCTCTTTTTTGCAGGCTCATCTATTCTGTAACGTCTGAGAAATATATCTTTCCAGAGCCGCTGGTGGGGTTCACACAGCAGCTCTAAAGCACTGCTGTACAAGTTTAAGGACAAAATATACTGGCGCCTATTAAATATATATAAAAATTCATGCTTATGCCAATATTATAAGTAGGAGGGCCAAGGACAGACACACTGGGGATGTTAATAGATTAAAAAATTAATCAAATTAATTACATGACACTCTAATTAATTATTAAAATAGGATCAAGGCAGATGAATAAATGTGTCAGTTGGGTTCATTATTTTTTGTAATTAATTGTGCTAAATTAACTCAAACTAAAGGCCTATAATAATATCTAATAATGTACAAGGTATATATGTGACTATTAAGATTTATACATAATCTGAAAGCTGAATAAATAAGCCTTTTATTGATTTATACTGAGACATTTAAATTTGTACAAATTAAGTCCTTAGCAATGCATATTACTAATCAAAAATGAGTTTTGATGTATTTACAGTAGGAAATTGACTAAATATCTTAATGGAACATTATCTTTACTTAAGGTCCTAATGATTTTTGGCATAAAAGAAAAATCAATTATTTTGACCCACAGAATGTATTTTTGTCTATTGCTTTAAATGTATCCCAACGATTGGTTTTGTGGCCCAGGGTCACATGTGTTTGTGCATGTGTGATATGTACGCATATGTTCAGTACAAAAAAGGTATAATATGTAAATGAATACATACAAATTATTATCAGTATGGAGGTAATATAATGTAATGACTGAAAAATTAGCACATAAACAATTTTTTTCTATGTAATTATTTTATTTTTTGGAAAAGCGCAGAAACTGATATCTTGCAAACCAAATATGTACCTGTCCTAGTTCAGCTTACCGTCTATGAGCTGGTAAAACTGCGATCCTGAAGTAATCTCTGCCGCCTCGCTCTTCCTCGTACCCTTCCTGTAGCGGATCTTATAGCTGGTGATCTCACCGTTCTGAGCATCTGCTGGCGGAGGCTGCCATCTGACCATGATGCTCTACAAGGTTCACACATTTGAGAAAACCAAAAAAAATTTAATATAAAAACCACATCATCAGTACCACACATTCAGATTCCATTCCAAAGCAATTACCACAGTGTATCAAAGAAAGAATTACCGCAGCACCTCCTCCAGGTCGCCTACAGCACATGCAAAGTCACAACAGTAACAAGCCTGAGTGCAGGCATCTAACCTAAGTCATCATCTCCCCGAGGCAGCCATTAGAGAACGTGATCGTCTCGCACATAAAGTATATCAGCTCTGCAGCAGAGGGCATTGGGCGAGCAATAGAGACCGGGCCGCACCGAACCCATGAATAATAGATAAAGCTGTGCAGCGTAGAGGAGCCTGCGGGAACGGAGCTCAGGATGGATGGAGGAGGCTAGCTGCAGGGCCCGCGATGCCTGCTGGGATAATGAAGGCAGGGAGAGGGGCCGCCCAGCGTGGGTGGGGAATTAATTAATAGTATCCACAGTTGCCGTGTTCACGGGCCATGAGGGAATAAACTGAATTAAATCTGCACCATGTATGCAATTACTGTATTTCAATTTTCGACCAATTCTAGTTTACCTCGCTAACTACTGCTTGTGTTTTCAGCCAAACAAACTTCGTTTTAATTGACTCATGGGTCACGGGGGTGCGTGGTGCTACCAGCGGGTGCCTCACATAAGGTAAGTCATTGTCTTCATTATACACACCCAGACTGAATTCCCCCATATGTTGCGGAGCACCCCAGGGCCACACAAGGGGGTCCCGATACCGTCCGTAGGAGCCCACTAATTAACCATCTTCTCTCGCAATATACAAAAAAAACCCTCTGTCTGGGACTTAAAGCCTTTTTATTATTCAGAGCTAATTACTGAGCCATAAAACCATTACAGGCTTGGAAGTGTGTGGATCTGTGTATACCCACAATGCAAAGAAACTGCAATTAAACCGGATTGTTGCAGCTTTTGAAGAAAATATGAGCTGCGCCCGTGTAACACTCGCTGCCATGAAGCCGGGTGTTCTGAATGGTTTATATGCCGTTTCTAAGGTGTTTTAGTTTTAGGTTTTGACCTACAGTATAAAACATATGGATCAGTGAAACAAGTGCGTAGAAATCTTTAGAATTTTGTCTCTAAACTTCCATTTTTGTGATAGCTTCACTGTTGAAGGTAATATAATAATGTATAGTAATAATGTCTCGTTGAATGTTAAGTTCTGAAGATGCATATTTGTGCTGTCAAACAATTAATTGCATCCAAAATAAAAGTTTAGTTTACATAATATATGTGTGTGTACTGAGTATTTTTATTATTTATATATAAAGACACACACATTGCATGTTTTAAAAATATTTACATGTGTATATTTACATTCATATCATTTGTATCATATATAAATATACGTATTGTATAAACTTAATATTTTTCTTAAATATAATGCATGTGTGTGTTTTATACAGTATGTACATAATAAATATACACAGCACACACACATATAATATGCAATACAAAATACACATGCAAGTATATATTTCAATATGTTTATATGTTAAATATATTTATTTATAATAATAATTATATGAATATAAATAAATACATTTTAATTCATGTAAACATTTTGAAATATATATAGTGTGTGTGTGTGTGTGTGTGTGTGTGTATTCATATATACATACTAAATATAGATAGAACACACTTATATTATGCAAACAAAAACTTTTATTTTGGATGCGATGAAACACAACTAATTGCTTAACAGCATATATATACATATATATATATATATATATACAGATTGCTGGAGGAGAGGTTATTAGAGAGATATCAGAAAATATATATTGTATTATATAATTATAGTTAACTAAAACTGAAACCATTAACAAAAGAAAAAATGTAAATAAAATGTTCAAGTGGTCTGACATGAAATGTAAAATAAATAATTATTATTTTAGCTAATTATCAAGACAACTTATTTTATTAAATAGCTTTTTAAATTGAAATAAAATGATATATATATACAGATATACCTTAAAAGGAAAACTTACAACAAAACGAAAAATAAAAACAAACAAAAAATATTATTGTATCTTAATGAATTTAAAAACAAACACAATCTCAAATGTGAGAGAGAGCGGAAGTTATCTTCAAATTAGATTTCGTAAAAGGTATTCCACATAAAATAAGGATTGTCAGTTTTGATTTCATGGTGACTTTAATAGTTGGGCTCTGGGGTTTCTAGAAATTCCAAGGATGTGCAAAAGCAAACGTCATGCTTGCCTTAGCAAACACCATGAAATAAAAATGCTAAATGCATTATTGCAGCCCAAGACACTTGTCTACATATGACTGGAAACATAAACAGACTCATGAATAAAAACAACAGGAGGAAGACTCGTCTTCCCCGGCAGCTAGACAAATATAAATTGTATCTGGAGAAAGAGGGGGAGGTGAACACAGAGGAAGAATGAATGAGGAGGTAAAGCTTTGTGACAGCATTCTAGCCGAGCACAGATGTGCTGCTCATCATGGTTAAATCACAGCAACAGATAACACTTCACCCAGCAGCAGCTGGTGGCACACACGGCCGGAGCCCATACGACCCTGCAGTCACTCAGACTTACCTTAGAGTTCAGCACTTCAACCGTCATGTTCTGTGGCGGAGCGCTGGGGACTGAACAGAGCCGGAAGAGTATTACTTCACATATCCTCAGCTAGAATACATACTTGGGTAACACTTTAGAATAAGCACTGAGCAGCCATATATTTTTATATAATAACCTCTTAACTGTAGATTTCAGTACCGTGCATGGCTTCTTTCATATTTCTCGTAGCACAACATTATGGCATTTTAATTCAATTTTCACCAACACAATTTAGAAAAGGTAACTGACACCATCTAGCCTAAACTAAGAAAAATGGCCTATGAAGACTAATTTTACAGTGAGCATAAAACTTTTAACAGGTGGCCAGAAGCTCACGAGTCCCCAGTCGAAGTACACAGTAATAACTACAAAATAAAGTTTCATGGGTGGTAACAAATCTTTATGCCCTGTAATTTTTTTTCAATTCACTCACCACTGACAGGTGTGGCGTAAAGTTAATTTTGGATGCTGGTGATATTGCTCTGTTGATATATCAACAGGGATATAGATTATAGTTGGTTTATTGCTGGCTTTGTTTTTTGCTTTTAAGAGCTCTTGTATGACACCCCTTATTATGACACCCCTTATTACGGAGAATCAAAACACTGCGGGGCTTTGGGGCAGAATGGAGGGAACTGAATTAACAAGGCAGAGCAAAACAGCAAGATTTATTATATGTACCATCAGAGTATGTGCGCACAGATATGTCCTCAGTGGATACTCCAGGTCCATGTTTGTTATAGGCCACCACTCTGAAACTGTACTCTGTGAACTTCTTCAGTCCAGTCATGCTGTAGGACAGCGTGTTCACATCCAGATCCTGTCAGAGAGGAGAGAGATTAGATAAACGGGTTGAATTTGTGCTAAAAACAGTGCTAAAATAGAGTCTTCACATCAGCTCTCAAAATGCTTGCTACAGATGAAGAAAAGCAAACCGATCCAATTTTTTTTTTTTATGATGATGATGAACGAACGTTTCCGAGGCAGTGTTTAGAATGCAAGGTTGTATTTTTTTTTCCAAGGTGTTAACATTTTAGACAGTTTCAGCAGTGTGCGTTGGCCTTAAAAATATCAATTTTAATATTTATATAATATTGCCTTTTACGCGGTGTGTTATGTAGATCTGTAAATCCGAAAGTGCATGATAAATAAACGTATTGCCCCCCAAAAGAAAGAATTGACTCTATACGGCATAAACGAGTCATTAGTAAATTGAATTTTTCATTGATGGCATTTGCACAATTCCCGCCTATGTTGTGCATTGGCTGGCTGCGAACAACTTGACCCCGCCCTCAAACACGGTATTTTACTGACGAATGTTGTACCCGGTAGATAAATCACAAGAGACAGGGCCATCTGACCAATCAGAGCAGAGAAGGCTCACAGAACCTTAGAACTGCTTCGAACAAATCGTTTGAGCATCGACATTAAATGCATATTTTGAGGAAACAATAGCGTTTTTTCCATTGCATGCATGTAAACCTATTGTAAGAGACTCTCGAAATAATATTAGGAGCCTTAAAATGGCATAATAGGGGCAAAAATGGGATAAAAACATTCACTAATTGAATACATGAAAATGTCACTAATGTCAATAAAAAAAAAGACATTCTTGAACAATTTATACATTTTATATCTTTATATTTTGAATTGGGCTAAAAAAAAATTCTTATAAGGCATTTTTGTAAAAGTTGCTTAAATATCTTAATTCAACTAATGTCTAGTCCTGGCTTAAGATAAGCCCTTTTTGTGAAACCGGGTCCTAACGTATTAAAATTTGTCAGTAATAATAAAATGTATCCTCAGCTTGTGTTCAGGAGAGACCACAGAGCTCCATCTGTTCTCCACCATAAACATTTCACATGTATCGTCAAATATCATATACATGTATATACAGAGGCTGGATGAAGATGGTTTTACCTGCTCACTGTCCATGCCTTTCTCCATGTAGTAAATTTTGTAGTTCTGGATCTCGCCATTGCCAATGAGAGGCATGTCCCAGCTGAGGCTCACTGTGCTGGGGGACGTGACCACTGCCTGTAGGTTTGGAGCAGGACCAGGTACCTGAACTATTACACAGAATGGAGAACAATTAGAAACACAACATTCATTTATTTGATTTATTTTTATGCTTTATTACTGGCACCTTTTGTCTGCCACTGTTTTTCTTTGATAATTCCATTGGTGCTTTGGCAATATTGTTTGTTAAACAGTCACGCCAATAAAGCACTTGACTTGAATAAAGAAAGTGATATCTCTTCTCAGCTGAGCATATGACAGTGGCATGTGTCGACAAACACCTCTGGCAGAAAACAGACTTACACACGCCAGCTCAAACTACAGGATTGATGTGATTTAATTTGCTTAGCAGAGCGGAGAGAATGGAAATGAGATTCTATGTTGCTTAACTTTTGTTTACTTGCTAGGGTCATGAATCATTACATTCAATTATAGGCTCCGATGAGTGTCCGTTATATCAGTTGTTTTCCAGTACGCTCACGACTGACGTGCCTTCAGGGAGTCATCACGTACCGCCAATCTAAACGGAGCTCTACATTAAATGAAATATAATATAATTTAAATAGCATGGACATAAAACAACTGGCCAATTTTTATGTCAGTTGGCGAGCAGTCATTTAGCCAGACAGTTTTATCTAAAGCGACCCACAATACACTTATTACAGGGACAATCCCATGGAGAACCCTGGTTTTGAAGGAATAGTTCACCAAAACAATTATTAGTATATAATTTACTACCCATGTGACTTAATTTATTCCATGTAACCTCAAAGAAGAGATTATGAATAATGTTCACACTGCTCTTTTTCATAAAAATTTTAGCTTTTTGATCTATACATGCAATTTTATTACATCTACTGTCTTTGAAATATAGACAATAATATGTGCAATGCCAAAATTTGATTAATATTAATTTATGATGAACTACAATATACTTTAATGTAACTTCTATTAAAACTTGTATTTCATTTGTAATTATTTTTAATGATTAATTTGCTCATCAATAACATTCATAATTGTGTGTGTGTGTGTGTGTATATATATATATATATATATATTTGTTGTTGTTGTTATTATTAAAGTTAATGTTTTAATATACTAAATTGCAACAAATTAAAAATGAATAATTGATAGAAAATAATTGCAAATGATGTAACTGTGCTTTTATATTTTAGGTCTTCTATATAACACCACAAAAATTATCAAAAGATATGAAATAATTAGAACTTATATATTTAACATGATTAAAAAGTGTACTTAAGTCATGAAAGTGTGCTCTCTTTAAGTACATTTTAGGAGCCTTCATTTCATTAATATTATATTATCAATATATTTTGAAGATACACTAAAAGTACACTTTCTATATAATATAATTAAGCAAACTTCTTTTACACAAAGGCAGGGACTATCATAAAATAATGTCATAGCATGATAAAAGTTCTTCATGTGTTTGACTGACTATATTGCATACAATGTCATTCAATGGCTTTATATCTGGAACCGACTGAATTATATTCATTATTTGCTCAAAATAACAACAAAGTGACCAGTAGTCTTGAGTCACTACATGCATGCTTTCATTGCACGGGGAGGAGCAGCATGAACACTCCTCCATACATCTCCTTTTGTGTTCCACAGAGACTTCAACCAGCGTCCAGCAAGTTCTAGTCGCTTCCCCACATGTCTGCAACGACTGTTTGATTACACTCATCCAGTTATGCTTACCCAGAACCATCTTTCATGCTCGAGCTCTAATATAAACTGTATTACATGAATCACTTTTCAGACTTTGATTAGGCGTTTCTGGCATCTCAAACCACACTTTATCTCAGTTCCACAGACATCCATTCTGTCCAACATCAACGCTTGCTTTTGATAGCGATGTCTTACAGGACGAGATGGGGCGCCTACACTGGATTAAGTGCGAGTGTGTATGTGTGCCTAGATGACTTGTGCTCCGATTCATTCATAACATTCGCAGCAATATGTGTGTCAGCCTCAGAGGCTGATCTCCACGCAGCGGGATTCCCTGGAGTGCCAGAATCCCGCTAACACACATTATAAAGTGCTTATAGCAGTCAGAGCCAAGGACGCACAGAGGATCACGTCTGACCCAGAAATGGCTTCTCCTGTGCTGTGTTTGGGCTGATAATGTTTCATGTTGATGGAGTCAGGCCATATACCTTCAGAGATGTTGAAGAGACATGTTTGCTTAAAAGCCAGCAGGTGTTTACTTGCGCTTACTATATAATGAGATTTTAAACTGACATTGAGGCATTGGGGAGGTTTTTGGGAGAGAAAACCTTCAGAGAAAATGTTCTGCATAATCTCGTAGGCCCAAAACTTATTCTAGACAAGCACATGAGCGTTAAAAAGCAACTACGCAAACTTGATTCGACGCATTATGGCCTTCGGAAATGTGTCAGAGCGTAATTTATGCGACTGTTAATTAGTCTGTAAATCTGGTGTGTTATCATCAAGTGGAGATCTTACCTTCAGGCTGGGTGGCGACCCTCAGAGGTGCTGAGCTCTCTCCGGGGCCGTTTCTGTTGTGGGCAACCACGCGGAAGGAGTACTTGGTTTCTGGCATGAGGTTCTGAACGGTGACTTGCATTTCTCCTGGACGGCTGGTGTTCACTATCCTCTCCCTGCAGAGTATCAGAGAAACAGTCTTGATATGAGACTGAAACTGGAGCTGACTGCTGATTCACTGATTCAAAGGTTCTCTTATTCTTCTGTAGTCAATAACAGCTCGTACAGAATAGCGTTATAAATATTAATAAGAACAACATGTGACTTAAAATAAGAGCAAGAAAAACAACAGAATAAAATCATCAATAGCATTCATAATTAAAGGCTTCTTGGAGGGCGAATGTCATGAAAACATGTCTGAATCACATTTCACTACACAGTCAAAATTAAATGTTTTATATTTGTATCATATGTTTATATATACACTGTATATATATGTAAATGTATTACATGTTTATATATACACAGATGAACATTTGAATGTTTTACATATGTATATATATATGTGTATGTATATTGCATAAAAGTCAGTTTTGTGTGATTATTATTTTTTAGCTTTAAATAATATTATTTTACACATATTGTATTACCATAATGTATTTTATTTTATTATTTTTTGTAATTTTGTTGTTATAAGTAGTCATTACTGCAGTTTGCTATGTCACATCATCCTTCAGAAATTCTAAAATGCTGAATTTTCACACAAAGATATTTCCTATTATTAATATTAAAAATAATTGTTATAATTATATATATATAAAAAAAAATAGTAGTATGCTTTCAGGATTCTTTGGTTAGTATGTTCAATAGAACAGCATTTATTTGAAATAGCAAAGTTTTGCAACATTAGAAATATTCTTTTATTAATTTAATGAATCACTGCTGAGTAAAACTGGTTAAAAAAAAAACTCTTACTGACTCCAAATTTACTGTATATATAAATGACTTGAATGCCTTGCCTGTTATTGCCCTCCAGGCTGTAGTATACCGAGTAGGTGACCTCATCTCCGTGTGGTTCAACAGGAAGGCGCCAGGTCAGCTTGATGAAGCGGGTGGAGACCAGGGAGGCCACAACATCACGGGGGGCGGAGGGTGTGGGACCAGCGCTGCCTCTGGAGCCTGGCATTAGACGGTCAGTAGTGGCACGGGTCAGTGAGGTGGGAGGGGGGGAGGGGATGGCTACATCTTTGAGTGCAGACAGTGGGGTGGCGTGAGTGGAGGGGTGAGTGAAAGCAGAAATCAAGGGTGGAGACGCGTGCCAAGTGAAGTCACACAGAAATTCAGGGAGGAAGGGAGGGATGGAGAGCAAAACAAAGGAGGACAGAACAGAGGGAACACATAAAAAGAAAAAAAACAAAACAAAACAAAAACCATAACACAATGGCTTCCATGACAGGAAATCAACAAAACAGTGAAATAATCACAAAGAAACATGAAAAATGCAATCATAATGGAAGAATGTTGGGCGTGTAGTTGGAGAAAAACAGCTGAAGTGGAAAAAATGATGGAAAGCTGAATCGAAGGAGGCATATTTATTTTTACTTTTCACCATACATATATATTAAATATTTCAAATATTAAATGGAACAATACAATTATGTTATTAAGGGTTATAAGAGCCTTGGTTTAAACTTATATGCCACTGTTTCTTGCAGCATATTTGATTGTCATGTGATTTGCATGAAGGTAAGTAAATAAATGATAATAATAAAAAATATTGTGTGAACTACAGAACTATTATTTTCAAGTGGAGCTGGGAAAAATTCAAGCTGATCCAAAAAACACTGAGACACGGAAGCTATCAATTTTAATCACTAACATACGTCTAGAGGTCCAAGGCCTTCCATCTCCACACAGATATGCTAAATATTTGATGCTGAGGCCTCCGTGGTCGGACTGTTGTTTTCTGCCAACTCAAAGCTGCTCTAAAAATGTGTCAAGATTATTTGCTTTTGTGGACTGCAGTAAAGTTGCTCTTTTGGCAACAGCAACTCTTTGAATTAAACAAACTGTGTTTCGTTTGCATCTGCCAAAAGACGCATCTGTGGAAGGACTGAACATCAAGCAAATGCGTGACCCCGGACCACAAAACCAGTCATATGGGTCAGTGTTTTAAAATTGAGATTTATACATTAACTGAAAGCTGAATAAATAAGCTTTCCATTGATGTTTAGTTTGTTAGGATAGAAGAAAATGTGGCTGGAGATAAAAGTATTTGAAAATCTGGAATCTAAGGGTGCAAAAAATCTAAATGTTGAGAAAATTGCCTTTAAAGTTGTCCATTGAAGTTCTTAACAATGGGTCTTACTAAACAAAAAAATATGTTTTGATACATTTACGGTTTCTGGCATAAAAGCAAAAATTATAATTTTGACTACAAATATACAAATAATGGTACTTAAGACTGGTTTTGTGGTAGAGTCACATATAATATGTATGATTGATGCCCCGTCTGATTCAATTGTGATTCCTTGTCTGTGGTTGATAATAGCATAAGCAGGCAATAAAACGTCTACTATAACAATATATAATATACAAATAATACTATATGGTCCTTTATTTCCTCTATGCCAACCAGACTGAAACCAAATCAGCACCAGAGAAAATATCCCATCTCATCTACATTAAAAAATCATGTCAAAAAGACTAATAAAACTTACGAGCTTCCTGATTCAGATGGCAGAGAATTACTGAAAATGTGCTCGTGGACTCACAGATGAAAACATTAAATCCAAAAAATGGGGAGTGGACAGAAACGGAATTTTACTTAATCCTAAGGAATTTTAGGAGAAACGCAACATAAAATGCATTTCCAATAAGTGTCCTATGAAAGAGCAAACTCTGAACAATAAATGTTCACTTTGCTAGTTAACTGAGGGTTTAAAAGCAACATATAATGCTGAAAAAAGAACGGCGAGATGCATTATGTTCAGATGTGCTCTTCGAATTACTTTCTTATCCTGAACCGCATTCAGCTCTGAACAGACAGTAGGAGAAGAGACTGATAATGCAGACCTGTATAATATACACTAATAGCGCCACTCATTAGCTTATAGCTTCCCCTAAATGACAAGATCCATTAGACGGAGAGCAAATTAAACATTAGTTGTAGCAATTACAGTTTTCCACAAAGACGAGCCATCAATGTTCATCTGTCTAGCCGCAGGGAGAGAAAAAATGATATCATTCAGCATTTATCTGTGGTTCTGCTTTGTGTGGTGCGTGACATTCTCTCAGTAGTTTTTCTTCTCCCTCTGGTTCAGTCAGTTCACTTGGCAGCCATTTTGCAGCTGTTTTCTTGTCATGTATAGTCAAATACAGTTTTTATGTACTTGATTATGGAAAGAATGCCAAAATACTTATTCAAAAACATGTCAAATCATCAATACAATCAACTGTAACATAAAATTAGCGCAAATCAGGCTCTGGCTAATCTGCATTTGCATTCCAGTCTGAGTTCTTTGTTTAATTTAAGGCCTCTTTACATCAACAAGATCAACGCAGAAAAAACAAGTAAGTTGTTTGTAATGTAAGCTCTGCACACTTTTCATTTCTGACTTCAGCTTGACACAGAGAAGAAAGTCAGACAATATTTATATTGTAAGTGTCAATATGTACATATCAACAACACCAAATATACAGTAAGTGTGCAGAGACAAGATAGACATAGTTTTATGTATCTGCAGCATCTCTGGGCATGAGATGAAACAAATCCTATTGGTCGGCCAGTTGTGGTCACAGTACGATGGAAAAGAGATCAGAACATCTCTTAGTAAAAAAAAACTTGCATGTTTGTGTCAGTCTCAACAGACACATTAACAACTATTTATTCAATTGGCAATGTTTATCGTGGCAAATTTGTGCACCGAGCACTCGTCTTGGTATGAACTGGGCTTAAAGAGTGAACTAAAGAGTAAACTACTTTAGGGGTTGTTCACTCGCAACACATTCAAAAACAACACAAGACGCTAAAGTAACAGGCTTATTAAGTTAATAAAAACTAGTCTAGTCTACACAGAAAAACACAAAGCTCATGTTTTAATGACTGAAATGTAGGGGTGTATCATACATACTCATAAAAGTAAATAAACTAAATGTCATATAGCATTTCATTTACCTCAGGAAAGGCATCAGTGTTCATAGCTCGCTAGAGAAATTACGTTTAGAGAAGAGCATCTCATAAAATATTAGACTCATTATATTTTACTTTACCTGTTTGTGATGTCTTCTCTATTTAATTTGTTTAAATAATTCTGTTACGAATAAAGTTATGTCAGCCATTGTATAAATGAATGTATTTTAACAATAAATAGTAATTTTATCACTTAAAAGTCCATTTGAAAACGGCATTATGTGCAATTTACATGTTTGCGTACAACTGACAAGTAATTACATACAATTAAGTTGAGTGTTGATTATAATAGTTATTAAGTAGTTAAAAAATAGTAATGAAGTTTGGTCTCTGTTGGTATTGCAACCTTTTAGTTATCTAACGTAAAATGGGTTCTTATAGTTTAGAGCATAAGCTGAGATAAACCATTGTTTAATAATAATAATAAAACAATTGTATGTTTAGTGATGGTGAACACGGTCGTGTGATGTACGGAGGAGAGCAGTGGAAGATTAATACCGATTATATTTATAGCTGAGAGCAATAGCTGCTGCCATTGGAACAGATGGTGACTTTGCCTTATTAATGATACACACTGAAGCTAAGAAAAAAGGTCACAAGGCCTTTGGTGTAAAATGGAAATGCAAAAGGATTTAACTCCGTGCTTGCTGTAAATCGATGTAATTATGATTTTAATATTAAGCAAATGGTATTTGGGGAATATGCAAATTAAACAGAAATGGCTGCTCAAAGCAATAATGGCTATGTAGTATGTAGGTCACCAAGAATCCGAAATAGAAAACTGCGTATGAGGATATGGGAAAATACATAAATGTTGGAAAGATTGCCTCATTCACCTCCATGTACTTATGATGTCGCTGTCTGAGAGAGGGAGCACAGTGCACTGCTTATGACCACTTAAAAGCTCCAGCTTTCATCTTACATAGATGGGTACGGACATGGTACAAGAGATGCGACATAGTTCCTGCTGCACACATAAAGACTTCATCCAATGGCATTAAATCTTACACCCTTTCTGCTATTGATCCGAGGGAACGTGTTATTATCACAAGGGTCTGGAAGGGGTTGAAGACTTTCTCATATTGTATACGGAGGCATACAAACTGGGTTATTTCATTCATTCTCAGTAAGGTCCGTGTTTTTAATCTATACTCATGTCATAACATGACAGGATTGGCTGCTGCTCAAATGTGGAGCAGCTCTTGATCTACAGACACCGGCTAAAAGCCCCATATAAGTGTTTTGAAGAGGAGAAATGGGCAGCTCAATTATACACACACACACACACACATATATATATAGGTTTTGCTGTTAATGGTCACAACCCTGGCTGGTTTCTTAGACCAATTACAGGATAGTTTTACACATGATAGCGCTGCAACAGGTTCTGGCAACCAGATTTATCTGTGCCAGGGTTATTATCAACTAAAATCCAAACCAAAAACATTTCCGTTGCTTAAAATTAAATAATGTTAACAAAAAGGAAACCAATTTTACATTGGTTAAACAGTTTACATTTACAATCAAATCTACTTTGATATTTTACCAATAACCCATTTTTTTTTGTGCAACACAACACAATGACAAGAAAGCATATATATA
>JAUMHP010000052.1:22968886-23014304 GCA_032361065.1 Enteromius trimaculatus | reverse complement strand
GCAAAAAACATTAACAGATTTCCCTAACATTAGTTAACTTGTTTTTTTTAATGTCACAACAGAACTGAGGAACATCAAAATATATTAAAGTTCTGATAAATAAAATGTATAAAAATACAAACGTAAAGCCCTTCGAACAAAAAGACAAAAACAACAAAATCAAAGTTACCATTTTTAAAAGGCTTCATAAATATAACTTTGAATAGGACTGGAGACAAATTCTGTTAAGTTCTGATAAATAACAACAGAAAAATAATTGCTAACAGTATATGAAGTAGTGTACTTAATCAACAGCTCCAGTCCAGGCAGGTTTTAGTACAAGAATAATTATTTATATTTTATTTTTGAAATATTAATTTATCGGCCATTATAAATGCCGATACCAATAGTTTGGAAAATGCCTAATATCGGCTGATAATATCGGCCTGCCGATAAATCGGTCGGGCTCTATTAAAAATAAAAAACAATTGTAAGAATATTTCTCATTTTAAACTATTTTTGATCAAATAAATGCAGCCTTTATAATGAATAAAAAACTGCTTTCAAAAATCATTTAATTATTGTGATTTAAGTCGCCACACACTTTTTTTCTATTTGCCAGTAACCAGGAACTTTCACCGGTACACACATGCACAAAGCTGACACAAGCTCAGCACAGGTTAATTTTGTTTTTGGCAGCATGTACTCCTTCATTACCAAAGCCAGTGAGCAGTAGATCCTGTTAAACCTTTTTAATTAAAGTGCGATTCTAAAACTAACAACTCTAAACTCCAGAGACAAGCTCCTGATCTAATCTCTCATGGCGGAGTCATTCAGGAAAGTCAACGGCAGAACTACAGCTCATAAACATGCAGGGTAACTGGATGAAATACAAATGCATTTTCTTCCTCTGAAAGAGAAAAGTCAATCCTGTGTTGGGCTAAAAATAAATCAATGACTGTGTTGGCCTTCATTGGCCTTTAACTAAGCAATAAGGTCCAACATTTTAAGTCTAAAGGCCTTGATCGACTTAACGCAGTTACTACATTTGAAAAATATTACGGACTAAATATTTTAATTAAAACAAGTAAAAGTAAACCGCATTCTTCTGAACATACAGCAATAATAACAAAACAGTTGGAATGCTAAACTGACTAATCAGCATCCAGCACCAGAACTGTGCAGTTCAATAGAAAATTCTGTGAGCTGAAGAGAACAAATAAACATTGCGCATGAATTCTTGTTTAGTCATTTCGTAAAACTCTCTTTGATGGCAGCATTATCCTAAGCTGTAGCAGCTCCCTTTTTCCTGGAAGTTGCAAGTTTCGGAAGATAAGTGTCCGAAACTCAAGAACGACTGCAAAGATAAGGTAAACTGAATCCAAGTAGAGCAGTCGTAATTAGTTAGAGCTATTTGTGCTGATGCTATCTATCTGGATCCACTCGTTAAAAGCCGGGCCTGCCGTTCCACTGAGATTCCAAGGAATGGAATTTCTTTTTTTTTTCCTCCATGTCCGGCAGTCGATTCTCTTCTGTTCCCTATTGCATGCCTTTGTTTGCATTTGTTCTGCATGGAAGGTTTTGTGCCACAGAGCTTTGTTTGATCATTGTGCTATGGCCCTGCTGGAAAAACCAAGTCGTACCAGTTTATGGCGGTTAGAGTGTTTTTGGAACATGGTATCTGGTTTGTTGCTCATCCAGAAAGAGCAAACAATCCATCACCATGATGGTCTACTTGGATGAAAAACATCCAGACCAATATAATGACTCTACAATTAATGAGAACAAACAATGTCCTGCAATGACCAACCTCATGTGTGAAGTACTTCTCTTTGTACAGAAGTTATTCACGTGATAGACCCACAGAGATGAGACGAAAAAAAATACATTAAAAATGCTGGGTTAAAAACAACCCAAGTTGGGTTAAATATAGAGAAACTCAGCGACTGGGTTGTTTTGATACAACCATGTGGGTTAAATGTTAAACCCAACCCGCTGGATAGTGATATTGAGCTATTTAACAATTTTAACTATTTTCTTTGACCGTAGGTGGTAAACAGAATCTTTCCACTTCTGACACTCAACCATCACAGAAAAGAAAGAAAGGGAGGTTAAGATTTCTATCGTTGGCTGGTGAGATTCTTGCATTCACTCTATTATTTTTCATTGTTTTGTTTTTTGAACCATCCCTGGGCGTGTGCCCAAAAGTGTGAATCTTATTGGTTGGCCAGTTTTTATTCACAGTATGATGAGAGATTAGATTAGGGACGATGTTCATGCTGGCCTGAACAGCTGTTTATTCTAACTAAATTATTTATCACATGTAAATAGGCCTTTAGTCAGGATCAAGCCATCTAACAGAAATGTAAAATGAGCGATAAAACATTCGCTTTGTGAAATAACTGGTAAATCTGTAACTGGAATTAGGCCATTTGATAGTTAAAATGCCTGTACCAATGTAAAAACCAAATCTGGAGAGAATGACAGATCTATATTTGTTTTTAGCATCTAGATACAGTTTGTCAAATCTTACTAGACAGAAACATGGCTGCAGCTCTGTGTGTTTGCACGCCGGAGGGGGATTTACTTGAAGTGACTGAGATGAGGGATTCTATCTCTCTGTCCTCTATCTACTCGTTGTCATCTCAGTGCCTCTCTCATAAACACAGGAAGGAACACGCTGAAGCTCTTGACACAGATGCCATCAAAAAGCAGTCTTATCTTCAGACCCTGACATGCACAAAAGCTCGCAGCCTAGTCAAGAATATGACCTTCATATCTACAGAAGACACACAGAGATGCCTGTGGAATTGTACAGTGCATGTGTGTTTGCACAATACTGTAGATACCATCATTACAGTATATGTGAGAAGTCTTTTTTGACCTTTTGACAATTTTATGGACAGGTACAGGGATTTATAATGACAAAACAATGGGGAGAAGCAAGGAGAATGAAAATGGGAAAATGTTGTGAGCCAGATTCAAACTCAAATTGCCCATATGAGCACAGAGGCTCAACATATAGCAACACTAACCTTTTTTAATGAACCTTTATTCATTTAATGCTCACTTCCTACCATAACAATATCTATAACCTGGAAGATGCAACCCTAATGAGAGCAAAAATCTATATAAAAAAGGTGGAGGGCTAGATGTATTTAATATTCCCCATACATCATATATAGGGTGGATATTATAAATAATTGATAACATTCCATTGGAATGGGCTGCATGTGCTGCGCAAGGACTTTCAGGTGCCTTCAGCAACATTTAATCAAATGAGTAAATGCAAAAAACAGATGAACTGCTACATACTGCATTTCCGCCCCCACTTGCACTTATTTTCCCATTCAAAAGCAGATGTAGCGATAACACAATACATTTGAGTAGGAGGGAGCCATTTGATAAGAAACTGCGAAGCCTGCCATTTCTCTGTATTCATCAAACGTTAGCCACATCTCTTCTGCATGTGCAGAGCAATCCAACTGCACAGCAAAACTGTCCATCAATACATAGTTGCATCGAGCCTTGTTCAATAAATCCATTTCCTGCTAAGACCTAAAGCTGCCTTATCAAAGTTGAGCAAGGCCAATGCATCCCTACTTGAAGGACATGGTCCACTAATGCAGCGGCAGGCATCCAGGAGAATGATCCTGGACTAATGCTTCACTGTCAAAAGTAAAAAAAATAAATAAAAAGAATTTCTGATTAATGAGACATTGACCTTCAGACATTCCTGAGTGTCTGCTGGGGGCCCTCTCTAATAAATAATTTATCTTTCTTACATTGAATGTTGGTTGCACAACTTGATATCGTTGATAATGACAGCAAGACAAAAAGTTTTTTTTTTTAAAGAATATAATTTTTTAATAAGAATGTAATATATAATAACATTTTATAATATTATATATTTTACAAATATTTTCTTAGTAATATTTTCCTAATAAATAACTTAATATTTGCAAGTAATCCTTCATTATTTTTTTCATAAGACGCAATGCAGCTCTATCACCCTCACAATTTTAACTTAAAAGGCCAAAATAATAATAATAACAACAAAAAACTACTTTCCTTAAGAATTGCTCATTGCAGAAAAAGTATAAATCATTATTATTTTTAATGTACTTCACATTAATTTTTTTTTTTAATCATTAAGTGTGAACTTAATTAATTTAACTAAAACCCATTAAAACATTTTGTATATTGAAATAAATTAAAAATAAAATATAATTTTTTTTAAATTAAATTAAATTAAAATTTTTAATAAAAATAAAAATAATATTTATAAATAAACAGAGATAATTCTAAAGTAATGTTAGCCAATCCATTGTTATTTTTCTCCATAGCATTAAACCTAAATCTAGCATTGGCCTGCTGTGCAAAGAGAAGCCAATGAATCAATGAATCTAAAAACATAACTTTCCAAAGTACATTTGTATGTTAATCTCACATACTTTCTTGTAAGCATTTTTTTTTAATTAAAAAGGACAGGCCACAATGTAACGACCAGATCTTCAGTAGCATGAAGTAAACATGCAGTAGTGAAAGGAAGACACAGATGAACGTGGTTTGGACAGGCAAATACAGAGTCACCCCAGCGTGGCTGCCAATTTGTGTTGTGCCAGCCTCTTCAGAGCTGAAAAAAAGAGGGGAAGGTCACACAGACAGTTCCCCCGCAGCTGTGTTTGCGTGTAAGTTTGTGTGAGTGTCTGGAAAAGAGACACTCTGGCTGAAGCTGGGTAATTATTTGTGTTTTCACAGAGCCCTTCCCTCTAAACACAAGGGTTCTCTGGCCGTGAACCCTTCATACCCTTTACAAGCCTATTTTTATATTGTGTGCATCTGCTTTCATGGCTCTCCACTCTCATGAATGTATAAATACACAAGGAGTCGCTGTTTCTGATTGGTGGGGAGGAGAGCTATTTAAAATGCCTGCAACTACAAGCCCTCTAACCCAGAGCAAGAGCAACTTATGCCGCGTTTGTCTTGTGCCAATTACTCACTCTGTCCCAACTAACCCACGAGGAGAGGCTATTCAAGACATCTAGCTGTAAAATTGACGTCTGTTCTCTGTAATTCAGGAGGAAATGACATAAGAACAAATGGCACGTCCGCAACCGCAAATATGTGAGGAAAAAGCAATCACATCAAAAAAACAAAAATGACAAGCTATAAAACGCTGAGTGGAAAAAAACACCAGTACTATTAACACCAACAAACAATTTTTATATTTAATCATGAAAGGCTCTTTTCACAGCTGGAGAGTTTTTCTCCCCCAGGCCTTGACGTCTCCTCCATCACGCTAAGAGGGTGTGATTAATTATTTACGCAGATCTGCTGAAGGTTAGAGATAGATGCAGCGTCCGCGTGCCGACTACACTCGTCCCCTACTTGTTTACATGTACAGACCTGGCGATGGAGTAAAGGGTACTCCTGGCCTCACGGCAGTACCACATTAACCGCAGAACCGGCGATGGCTTCTCTCACTGCCTTTTTGTGATGGATCTGATGAGGTGGGAGTCAGGGATCACGGCCCTGATTACACACAGATTAGGTAGTGCAGCAAACTATTACAAGCTACAGTGTTGCTATCATTTAACTGGGATTTGGTTGAAAAGAAAAAAAAAATTTAAGATAAGGCTGGAGATGAGGTGCATCTCTTTGACTGATCGTTTGAAAATGAATTCTCTTGATTGTCTTCATCTCTAGACTGCCCATGGGAAATTACTTAATTCTGCTGTTACATATAAATATGTTTCCCAATACTGTTCCATGAGGAACACCAACAACATATATATTATATTATCATTATTCATGTGAGGTAATGCAGCGTCTGGTCTCATGTAGCCAGACCTTCAGACTGACTGCTTAAGGTCTGGAATCCATGGTAGCATTCGTTGGCCAGGGCCTTCTCATGAGACATGCCAAAGTTTTCACAGTCTACACCACTTATCCTTATTCATTATTGCATTTTGCTGGACAAAAATGCTGACTCAGAAAGTGCGAATGGCCAAAACGTAGAGAAAAAGATTGGCAAATGGCAGAATAAAACCCTTTACAGTAGTTTTTATGATTGATAATTAATTAAAATTGTGAATTAAACCGTTTAAGTTAACTAAACACAATACAATAGTGTTTTTTAGTTCAATTTAAATATAGTCGCGGTATTTTAACAAAAAATATCTGCTGAAACGAACAGTGGCACAAAACCATTTTTTTTTTTTGAGTTTATGAAAGGAAGACATTCTGCAGCAAAAAATAGTTATCTTGCCATTGTGGGAGTATTTTGGAGCGTCTGCAGGAAGTGTCAATCAACAGAAAGGTCAAACGAGCAAACTGCCAACCTGTTCACCCACCTCCTCTCCTGCAGATTTTGCATGCTGAAAAACATCTGATGCTGATTGTGAAAAACATACGAGTATTTTTTGCTGTGTTTCATTTTATTTATTTTTTTTTTAAATCAAAATGTAAAATGTGTTCACTTCTATAATAGTGACCACAGAGGTCAAGCTTAAAAGGCATTTAATGGCAAAATTTATGTTTGGAATAGTAAACTGACCAGCTGGTGAAAATACTAGTGTTTACTACTCCTAAAGAGAAGTGAGGTGGTTTGGAGACTTATCCTCGAGTCTCTAGCTTCTTGGAATTGCTTTTTGAATGAAAAGCCTCAACTGAGTCTCCTATAGAGTTTCAGAAGAGATTTAAACAATTTCTCATACTCAGATCTTACAATGCACCAAAGTCTGAAACAATTGTGAATTGTCTAATAATTAACGCATGTCAACCATTGTCTCGTTTCCATTTATTTTTATCTGTCCAAATGAAATTCAGAACATCAATGCCTCTCATGAAAGTATTTCCTCTTTCCTCGCACATCAGTTTAGAAAGAACACAGGCTTGCTTGTTTAAATCAATGACTTAAACAGCAATAGCAGAATCACAGCTAGACCACAGGGCTCCTACAGTGTCCTTTGAGTGGCCTGCTCCTTACACTGACTGAACAAAGGCGGTTGCAGTTTGGCTGCCACTCTCTGAGAAGTGAATAAATCAGCGAAAGCTGGAGAGGGTGACAGGAGGATTTGAATGTCTTAATTCAGTCCTGACAGCATGCTGGGCCGACTCCACAACACCTTTTCATGTCAATTCATGGGGCACCTTTGTTGAAGCACCCAGTCACTGCACACTAGATGATTATGACAGCCAATTTTTCAGGGCTGTTTGGTTATCCCTTCTCTCCTTCTCATTTGTAGACAACACAGACCAAATGAAAGGAAAACATTCAGAGACAGAGAGATTGTGGCTTTTGGAAAGAGTTCCTTGAAATTTCTTTGAATCGTCTTTGTGTGTCAAATAAAATGCACCCATCCTGGCTTTCCCGGCTGTATTCTGACTTGGTCCGTCAGCAGTGTTAAAGGTGGGGGTGCTAATTGGTTCGGCTCCTTTGATCTGCAGATGAACACTGTAATCCGCTTTAATCATATTAACATAACCCCTTCTCGGCAAGATCGGGCCGTCTACATCCACACAACGCAAGAGTCTCAAATCTTGGATGCATTTAAAACACAGATTTTCATTTTCCTTCTCTTCGCTCATGACTGAATTTAGAGGAACTGCATTAACAATAAGAGGCTGCAAAAGCGAGATACAAATGAGCAAAGCCCGTTGAATCGCAACAGAGGATAATAATGTCAGATCAGGGTAAGGCAGAGCCTCATTTTCTTGGAAATCTCCAGAGAACGGCTGGAAGTGTGCGAGCGAGCAGGTGTCAGCTCACCAGGGGGCTAGTCAACAGCAGCATGGGACTGGAGGGCCGACATGTCACTTCCTGTACATCCTCTGCAAATGCAGCATCCTGGCCCCTCGGGAGCATATGGTATCGTTACATGTCTCTGACCTCAGACAGAGCAGCGACCCTGCAGGCGCATCAAGACTGGCTGTTTTAGTGCATAAATCATCAGATCCTTTTGTCAACGAGGGGCAGATTTACTCATATTTATTTTCACTCATAATCAGAACACTAATATTTGGGTTGGCTTCGCACAATCTTGAGCTTTAGTGGTACTGGGTGAATTGCATCATAAGCTGCATTCCCTAGCAGTGATGTGTATGTAATGGTAAAGGGAATAATTAACGTGAAGTCATTTCTACAGTTATTTGGAGGTGGATTAAGCAGCTCTGAATGAATGGCGGGTCTGTTTAATTGGTAATTACTAACAGCATTGATTTAAGGGGAAATCTGTGAAAGATTTGAATTTAAAAAGGTGCATACTGTAATTCTTTCCACATTAAAAAGCCGTAGACAAATTAATAGCACTTCTGAAAAACATGTTTAAAATCATGAACACTCATCACATAAGAAAAGACTCCAGTCAAATCTTAATATAGAAGAGCTTTTAAAAAGAGCGCGTCATGATGGCTGCAGTATTGAAACCACATGACCAGTCGAGTACTAATCAGTTTTACTTCAATACCCCTGAATTATTTAACATGTTATCTTGAGGAAAAAATTAATTATGGATAACAGAGTAGATTCTGCAATGTTATCCGCTGAAAACTTAAAAGTTTCTTTCTCTTCGTTCATGACTGCATTTAGAGGAACTGCATTTCTCTAAAATGAAAATTTGGATTATGTTTTTTTTTTTTTTTTTTTTTTTTTTTAATTGAATACTTTTAAATTATTTTTTTTTTAATTACCAAAAGTGATAGTAAATACACGTATCATGTTCTAAAATATTTCTATTTCAAATAAATTCCATTCTTTTGGAATTTCGGTTCAGAGTATCGTAAAATAAATAATTCAAATGTACACATAATGCCACTGCCTCCGTTATATCTTTGTACCGTTTAAATTCTTTGTCATAAGGCACTGATGGGGAGTACCTCTCCACGGTGTTACAGCTACAGATGTTGTTGGTTGAATACGGCTGTGCTCCAAAGGGTGCGCGCGGCAAAGGTGGTACATCAAGATCGTGGTATTACCAGTCTTGGTGGGAACGACGGTCTTGCATAATATGCAGTTCAGACTTATAATATCCATAAACTGCCATACTTGCGAGCTGACTTCTCCTCTTTTATATACAATTTCCTCACTTGCTGCAAAACTCATTTTCTGCTCATGAAGAGCAATCCAGCAGACCAGCGCGAGACAACGATATGGCGCAACCAAACGCGGTACTATTACATGACCGGCTGTTAGCGTATCACTCCCTATGTTGCTAGTTTACCAGAGAGTGAGTTCCTTTGTTAATGCAACCAAACTAGCTTCGCAACCTCTGTTTTCTTCCGACAAAGAATAAAAAAAAATATTGAACACATTTTTTATTGATATCGATCACGTGCCTATAGCAATACATATCGTTATCGTTTTATCGCCCAGCCCTAGCATCACAGATTCTAAAAATAAAAAAAAGCTAGACCGCAACTGTTTAAGGTTGATAATAATAAGGACCCTTATTAGTAAGTGTGAAAATATTTTTGAAAAAAATAAAAAAATAAATAAATAAGGAAAACTAAAAATAATAGAGAACCAAATAAGCAAATTAAAATGTTTCCATATGACACAAAAGACTAAAGTAATTACATAACATTTTAAATTATAAAAAACATTGTGAAAATTGTGTCATTTCATGGAAATACTGGTTTTACCGTATCTAATGCCTTGGTAACCATACACTCCATACAAAAATCATTTTTAATCAAATTATAGTTTTTTAATGGTCACGAATTAAGTTCCTCATCAAATGTAGTATGTACTATGTGATCTCAGACACAGCTGCTGCCATGGTATTGAATTGTAATAGTATGATATTCAAAATATCATCATACTAACTGATTAACATTTGCATATAATTATATTTGACATGATACATGAAACATTACCATTGCGTCTTTACATAAATGCTTTTGAAACCGCACAAGATGGACATGCTGGGCAAAAGCCGCAGGTCAACCACTGATCATCCTGTTGCAGATCAAACCCGAACCTTCTTTCTCCAACCCCCAACACGCACACACAAACACACACAATCTCTCCTCATCTTCAAACACACAAATGTCTCCAGAGCGCACCCTTATAAGGGGAAGGCGTGGCTTCAATCCATAGTAGCGCCATCCATCATTGCACAATTATACTGTAACAATCTAGCGCACACAATTACTGTCCTGTAAGTCTGCACCGAACACTTCAGTGCAACGCTCACATGCAAATGCATGCAGCCATACCACCACCAACACTCTACGAGCTGTCAAAAACACCCTCACTCTGTCCTTGGCCAACAATAATGTAATATAGTAAGACAGCAAGAGGAGAGAGACGGACAGAGCGAACAAGAGAGAGAGAGAATTTTGTGTGCTGATTGGGGAAAATGGTGAGGGAGGCTGGGGGAAGGTTTGGCATTGTTGTGGGAATCACATACCAGCCGTTACCATGGTGACCTGCTGTCAGTGATGGACTCCTCGCAGTAATGAGCGTGCTGGGTCCCAGAGAGACCCCTCTGACTAACCCCTTAACACTACATCCCCCCCAGCCTCCGACAGAGCCAGGGCTTTGCTCCAAATGGACACGAATCAGTACCTCATCCAGTATTTTCCAAATTTAGAGCGCATAGTTTTGATGGCTTTAAAACCTCAAGGCATGAATGAACAAAGACGTGTGGCGTGACTGACAGGCTGCGCCCCCCCCTCGCTCGCACAGGTGGGTAATGTCTGGTGGGCGGAGCTTGGCGGTCTGCCAGATACGCTTTCACTAAGGTGGGCTGTAGCGGTAATGTGGGCAGCCCCCGCAGACAAACAAAGACGTTTACAGAACAGCTTTTGCGCTGCCAATAATCAGACTGTTTTAGGAAACGTTGCTTTCAAAATAAAACAAAACAGGCCAGAAAGCTTCTGAGGACACTTGCAGGCCACCTCTTTCTAGAGAAACGAATATACACGTGAGGCTGAATTCTGGTACAGGGCCAAAACCAATGGGAATGGTTCATCTGCTGGAAAATCCATCTCAAGGTGGCACTTGGTTTCTGCTTTGGTTGATGTTTTCTAGGTGGTCCATGCTGGTAGAGCATCAACACCCAGCTTGCCATGGCAGCTTTGTCAGTTCTGGAGCGTTGTGGCTGGTTGGGAAACTAATGACCAACTAAAATGATCGGCAATCAATTCAAAACACAGCTTAAGATATATTTTCCATTTTCTTTTAATTTGGCAAGGATGCATCAAATGGATCAAAAGTAGCAGTAAAATCACACATATTCTATTTCAAGTAAATGCTGTTATTTTTATGAAAAAAAAAAAGTATCACCAAAATTAATAATAAAAAGAAGCACCAAATCAGCATATTGGAATGATTTCTGAACAATTCTGCTTTGCAATCACATTAATAAATTGCATTTTTATAAATTACACAATTAGGGCTGTCAAACGATTAATTACAATTAATCAATTAATAAAATTGTATTTATAAATATTCACAGTGTATACTGTATACATATTTTTATTTTGGATGCAAATAAATCACAAGCCCTAATTTTAAAACATATTAATATAGAAAATTATTTTAAATAGTATGAAATCTTACATTTAAGAATAATAAATTGATTTTTTATTTAATTATATTTATTTAATTATATTTAATTTAATATTTTTCCAAATAAATGCAGCCGTGTTATAACGCCCTACTTTCAAAAACATTACTGTAATTTACATAGATCTCATTTTTATGAATTGTTTAATTAAATACAATTATTTAATGCAATTCTATATAAAAACATGAACCGGAGGGTTTAATTGCAGAACCCTTCTAGGTCAAGGTTATTCTGCCACATATAAAAGCACCTTCAGTAACATGTATTACAAAGTCACCTAAGCCTCAGATGTGATTCACTAATATAGTAAGGAAGGACATAAAACCACATGTGCCTCACATTCATCTCCTTCTATGAGACTCTGCTGTGAAGAAAAAACACTTTTCCTGGCCACAAGAAGAATCCATTATTAACTGAAGGCAGAATATCACACAACCTCATAAGAAACCGAGCTCTGCCTAAATTTGAGATCATGGCAGGTATTTTTAACGTAATCCAAGAAGGGTGTATTGCTGTGATATAGATCGGCCTTATCGAGACCATAAGAGAGTGTCTTCCTGTGTTCTTCAATAACAAAGGCCGTTTAGCACCTGAGAGCAGCTCTAATAACAGTGTTACGCTCTAGTGAGCTGTGACTATTTGCACATTTCATCTATTGTGCAGGTAAGAAGCTGTCCTCCCACAGACACGTGTTACAAAAAGAGCGAGAGAAAATGAGGGTAGAATGCTGCTCCGACAGGCACACAAACACACAAATGCAGTCTAGCATTTTGTTCTCATTGAAAGCATTCAAGGCATGTTTCCTGAGACAAATGGGAGAGGAAAAACACTACGACTTGAGCAACTTACTCACTCCCCCCGCTGAAAAGACTTTCCAGGGAGAGTCGCATTTCAGTTTAATTACAGGTCTCATGTAGGCCAGATCTTTCTCCAAAAGCTCTAAATTGGAGGGAGGAGGTTTTGAACGGTCATATCGGCAGCTCCGTTCCCGGTGGTTTTTAGAAGATTATAGTTACAAGAAAATACGAGAAGAAAAATTCATTTCAGTGCACTGAAACCGAATTCAAGAGATGCTTCCTAATTAAATAAACCCCTTAACCTACGTATTAAACCTTACATCCTGTTTGTGCCGATACCTTAAAGAGACAGTTCCCACAAAAAGGACAATTCTACTATTATTCACTCATCAAGTCATTTCAAATTTGTATGTTTTTCATGAAGGCACTTTGAATATTGGAAACCACACGTTTTCAATGCTGGTAACCAAACCAACCAGTTTGAGTTCACAGTGACTTCCATTGTATTTCTGACCATACAAGCAAAGTTGGAAAGAACAGAAACTATGTAGTTACCCACATATCATATTTTAGGCCCATGCAGAAGACCAAAATGCACCCAGCTTTACATACTATGACTTTAAATCATGTATCTTGTTCTTTACACTGTAGTTAACAGAGCTATGTATCAAAGCTAGTGAAAAGTGTCCTGCTTTCTAAACAATGGTGATGGAGACGGATAACAGCCTTGTCCTGAAGCTCCTCTGAGATTCGCAACAGTGCAAAATAAACATGTCTGCACAGAGCAAACCTCTGCTAGATGTCTTCATTTCTGTCAGCGGGAGCCATACAGCCTGTCCTAGTTCCGGATCGGACCACTTTAGCTCTGCTCCGATCAGCCAGTTAATACATCAAACCACGTGTCATTGAGTGCACACTGTCCCACTTGAAAGCACTTAGAAACAAATGTTTGAAAAAGAGGTTTCAAACCCATTTGAAATCTGTAGTGTTATCTATTTCAGACTGAAACATTCAATGGCCAAAAATACAGGTCAGGACTTGACTTTGTTGAAAAATGAGAGGACTCCTGTCATGTCGGCCAAAAACGTAAGCTGTTTATGAGTCAGAACAATCTTTTTTTTTGGGAGCATTTTTCTTTTGGAACAGCACACACCAATGAATCACCATGTATTAAGAGACTAAATAAGGTCAATTATGACTTTATGTTGACTTATGTCAGGTGGGTACAGGTATATCCACCCATATCTGTGAGAAATGAGAGCCATGGACCGGTTTTGCCACTTTAAGAAGACATATTTTGAAATATGTATACAGTATATGGGAAAACGATATTCCCTTTGGGTTTCTAAGCTTGATTTCGAAGAGTTTGACCTACTATAGTCAATCATATGAATGATTATGAAGAGGGGGATATAAACGTGATTAAAATTACTTAATAGCTTCTGAATAATAGTGAAGCTATTAAAGCTATGAAATAATACAGTAAAGCTTCAGTATATGGAGGTTGCAGTAATACTCACTAAGAACTAGTTGCTTAGTAACATGCCTATTATTAACATATTGGCTGTTTATTAAAATAATCAAATACTTTGTGTTGAGTGCTTCTTGGTATCCACATTGTGCATTAAAATCATTAAATGCATTATCCCTTACTTATAAAGCACATATTCTGCCTGACGCAGAATTCTACTTTGCTTATGCAAAACCTAAACTTAACTACCTCACTAACTATTCATAAGCAAGCTTGAGGCAAAAGTCATAGTTAAAGTTAATGTTAATTTGTTAATAGTGAAAATTTGACATCAAAATAAAGTGAGACCAATAACACAAATGTAAACAAGGATATTTCAAATCGACGTACTGTACAATATATGACGCAACTTACGAGTTTTAGGTCAGCCAAGAAGCCAGAATATATCAGATTTATGGAGCCTTTTATGGAGATTTATGGCCTTTCCTAATAATGTGCTAATTAGCACGTTTCACTATGAACACGGCTAAAAAAAGATCCTCCAAAGGTGCCTTGGAAAAGAGGGGCGGAGTCAGCGGAGCTCGTGGAGATTTAAAGGGGAAGTTCACAGAACAGAGTGATTTCTAAAAGAGCCGTTTATGACAGGGTTTTTTTTTATTTTTGACAAAATTTTATTAAAATAAATGACAAAATAATTTTAAACAAACTATATTACAAACTTTCCATTAAGACTCAAAAAAAATCATATTAGCTTGTGGGAAATTGGCTTTGTATGACTCCCTTAAAAATACTGTGTTCGTCTGAAAAAAGAAAGTCATACACACCTAGGATGGCTTTGGGGGGAGTAAACGATGGGGTAATTTTAATTTTTGGGTCAACATTTCCTTTAATGCATTCATGTCACCTGTAAGCAGCATAAACCATCAGTGTAAAGACACCTAAACTAACTTTAGATCAAAGGCTTTTATGAACTTACTATGCAACTGTCTTGAACATATCTACAACATTAGAATGCTTGAAATCAAACAGCTTAATCTAACATCTAACACCATATTGATCTGACTTATTATCACATCAATATGGTGACAAGCATCAAACTAAACAGTGAGAAATGAGCTGTCCCGAGCTGAACCACACTGTAAATCTTAAGTATCCCCAGGCCACAGAGCACCACAGGACCTCGGAAAACTCGACTGGCAGTGATGTGTCAATGGAATGCGTCTTTGTGTGGCACCTCCAGCTGAGTTTGTTGCTCCCAGCAGAGAGATCTGTTAGTCTGTAGGGCATCCTTCTCAGTCCGCTGCCTTTTGTGACTCCTGGTCCTGAATTCTCAAAGCACTCTTATTTGCATCTCATTTTCGAATGACAAAGCGACAGGGGTTAAACTTCTGGTGTGGAACTGATTGCTTCCTGCTGAGGTCTTGGGCATGTATGCTGATCATAGACGCTCTTCTCAAAGAACTGAATCACTTGTACTTCTATGACAAAATAAACACCCTTTCCTTTTCCTTTTCAATCAAGCAACACAAATGCAAATTTTCGATAGCAGAAGAATGCCAGTAAAGCTAATAATGTAAAACATGTCAACAACAGAAAAACTGAATTTGCATCTCCTCTAAGAAATACCAGTGTTTGCAAGAAATTCTACAGGCCATGCATTAGGCCCTCTCTGAAACTGAATACTCTCCGAGTTGGTACTTCTATTGAATAAATAATTGCTTCGCCAACATTCAGAAAAGTATGTTTTCTATAGTATGACTTTTATGGTATGAATATAATCTTTACATACAGTAGAACATTCGTCATGTTTGCTACTGTCATGTGACTTACCAATGTCAGTCGTGTAGCTACACTGCCATTCGCAAAACCTCTTCCATGGCCAATTGGAATACCCATTTGGCGCAAACGTTGTACGATGTTCTGTGTCAACCACAACACAAGGATACATTTTCTGTATCAATTTATGCTTTCATTTGAGTGAAAATCGCGTATACTTGTGTCATGGCTCACAGAGAACATTGTACAAAATTTGCGCCCAATCAAAATTCTCCAAAATGGTTCTATGATGACACAGAAGAGACGAATTGTTGAAGAAAGTTGTTATTTTTGTTTTTCTTTCCAATGATGGGTATTCTCGTTGCTTCATAATGTTATGGTTGAACCACTGATGGCAGATGGACTATTCTGATGATGTCTTTCATACTTTTCTGGACCTTGACATTGACTTGTTCATTACTTGGCAGTCAATGGGACACTCACAAGCCTCGCGATTTCCATTCAAACTATCTTAGATTGTCTTCCGAAGATGAACAAAGGTTTGGAACGACATAGGTGTAAATGATTAATGACAAAATGTAAATTATGGGGTGGAGTAACCCTTTAACTATCACGATTTTTTAAGCTTCAATAATTTATTTTGTGTAGAGTTTGAAGTAAATAACAAATCTAAGACCAGAGCCACAGCAACCACCATGACCTACTCACTTTTAGAAATGACCATGTTAGTTGTAACACAAAGAATAAACGCAGGCGTTGTTACTGTGTTTTTTCTGCATTGGTCTAAACAGACAATTTGCATATGAAAATCAGACTAAATGTTTTGTGCAAAAAAAAATTGTGAACATGCCTTAAAACTGCAACATGCATAATTCAATTTGCATAGAACTTTTTGCAATGAATCGCAAGATTCTGAACTGCAAGTCTAAATTATTTGCACAAAACTGCAATATATAAGGATAAAAAAAAAAAAAAAAATGTAGAATGTGGTAATTATCCACTGTAAAGTGTGACTGCAAGTGCGAGAGTAGGACACAGAGGCCGTGTGGGACAAGTATTAATTGAGACATTACCAGGATAGCCAGAGGGGCCAAAACACAGGCCTGGTGGCCGCTGGAACAAAGAACATTCGCAGTGGATTTGACATTGTCCAGACACGGCATGCTGGTGGCAGGGGAGGAGTTGCAGGTTAAGTGAGCGCATACGAGCTCTGTCCAAACACTCTGACATCATGTGCACATTCATGCATATCCGACACCCCCCTTCACGCCACACACATTCACACAAATGTTCTCAAAGTGCACAAAGACCCTAGATAGAAACGACACACTTTCTTTTTCCAAAGGTTCAAGGTACATTGTTATTCTACATTCATACTGACAACCAGGCAAAATCCCTTCAACAAAGACACTTCCTGAAGAGGCTGGACAATGTGTACAGCTGAAAAGAAACCGCTTTTGAGAAAGACAGAAAGAATGCGGCACCCAAACACAAAGAGCACAGTAATAGTTTGTTGGATTGGACCTGGAGACCACTGCTGAAAGACCTCAATCTAAGATCTAGAATGACATGCACGGAATCTGAATAACTTCATTGACTGAATCATCCGAACATTCCTGATTTCAGAAAGTCAATCAATCAAGATTATGTTGAAGCACAAAAACAGAGCCACTTTATTACTCACTTCATCATATAAAGCAGAATTAGACAGAATTAGACTTTTTAGCAAGTGGATTAAACTTTGGTTCAATGCTAGCATGTTTTCCAGGGTGTTTTAGGAGGTGGTTTCTTACTGGTCAAAAGAATAGTTTAAAATTCAGTCATTATTTACTCTCCCTCAAGTAGCTTCTTTGTTCTGCCGAACACAAAGGAAGATTTATATATATATATATATATGTTTTATAATTTATATTTATATAATTATCATTATTATTATAAACCTTAAGACTTCATATTTGAGAACTAAATCTGTTGCTGTTATGTTAAAATGTGGTGAATGCAGTTAAGTGGATATCTTTCAAAAATACTTGAATCCAGAGTGCTGCATCTGACCAATCAGTTTCATATCCAGAGAGCCGTGTAATAAATTATGGTAAGTAACGAGATTCAACATTAGTCAGGCCCGTGAGGAGGTACTGGAGGGTAGATGTCTGTCACAGTTCCAGGGGCTCATAAAAGAGCAGCCTGATCCCCATCCACAGCAGCATTTATCTTCATTCTCCATACATGGGTGGGATAGTCACTGATGGGGGGGAGTGGAGGCTCTGACTGATTACAGCCGCCTCTCCGCCCTCTATGACTGCACGGCAGGGTGGGATGGGGGACATTCAGCGATTAAGGGGTGCCTTCGTTCGCCAACATCCTCCCCTGGGTAAATCACAGGCTGGAAGGTGCATGTTGAGGCTATAAGTAGAGCAAATACAGGCTAATTGTTTATTGCGGCCTTGGACAACTGTTATGGGGCAAAGGGTGCGAGAAATAATCAATAAAAACATGACTGTGTGGGGCTGTCAGTTCCTGAGGCAGCATCTGTACAGCGCCGAGCCAAACAGCATGATGGTTCCCTCACACAGTCAATTAGCCGTATTAATTAACTGTCCAATACATATCATTTAAAATCAATTTAGCCCTCTTTATGGACTCTCACAGGCGCAATTTCAGGCCAAATAAAGCTGAAATAAACACAGTCATTACTCATGTACAAAGAGGTCTGATATCGCAGACTTTCTATCCTATTTCAGAAGAATAACAAGATGATAATCAAATCAAATACATATCGATCCTTAGGGGGGAAAAAAGAACTTAGTCACTACTTTATGCAAATATTTAACTTTAAGTACTTGTTAAAACATTTACCATACATGCTAAAAAATGGGTATTTGTTTTATTTATCTGCACTTTTGACTTTTAAATTGTATTTTAATGTTAATTTATTGTAATTTAATTCAGTAATGAAATGATGTTACTGTTATATAGTAACTGTAGTTACTAAATTTAGTTTTAATTTGCTGTTGCTAGATTGCACTGTATACTGTATCTCAGTTGAGAAATACAGATTTCAGCATTATTAGTAATCTGTGGGTGCATTTTCCTTCATAACAAGTAAGTTGAGTCAAACCACTTATATATCGTATCGCAAATCACAATTTTGACCTTAATAATCACAATGTGACATTTTTCTCAAATCGTGCAGCCCTGCTGTGAAGCGAAGCTGCTGTAAATCAGCGAAGCCACGGAGAAAACAGCAGTGCCATCCACACAGCAGCACTAATGCTCTTCACGGAGAGACTCTGTCTACTGGCCAAACTTAACTGCTAAGACTGACACCGATTTGCACAAAGACAACCGACAGTGCCTCAGGAGCAAAGCCTTGCTGTCAGATCTCATAGAGCCCTGTACCAGCATTGTGTGGAAATGTCAGCGATGGTCTCTGCTGAGAAAACATTCATCCTAAGACACTATTCAAATAGCACTTACTTGCATTATGCAATGCCCAGAGAGGGAGAAACAACCATTTGTCTATAAGCCCATTCAAAATGCTTTCAGGCTTTCTGTGTTTCTCAAAAAGAGAGACAATAACTTCAAACAAATCTCTTATGGGATCATGCAAATCGTGATTGAATTATCTTTTATGTTTAAAATAGGTTTGCTACTGTTTCTGCTGTGCAGAAGTGCTGTTTTGTCTTGTTTTGTCTCTCTGCAGACCCAACTCGTGCGAATATGCCTCTGCTTCATTAAGCTCCGTATTATCCTACCCAGAATTCCTCTCAGCATTCCACTGAGCTTCAGCATAGTTCATTCTTCCGGTTTCACGGCCAAACTAGCATACAACTAACATGAAAATGGTATTTTTAATGAACAATACTACTATGTCTGAAGATATGATAGAATATATCAATATATGAAGATATGAAGTTTCGTAAGACTTTAGGATAGGTAACACTTGTTGACTACGAACTACCACTTTTTTGCTGCTTATTAAAGGAACACTCTACTTTTTTTGAAAATAGGCTCATTCTCCGGCTCCCCCAGAGTTAAAAAGATGCTTCTGGTGTAATCAGATTCAATGATCTATGCTAAGCTATGATAAAAGTGCTATCGTCAGACTCAGAGATCGCCTGAATGGATTCAAAAACTGTAAAACTCAACTTTTTAACTTTTTAAACTTTTTTTTTTTTAAATGTTAGTAAGGTAGTTGTTAGGTTTAGATATTGGGTATGACTAGGAATGCAGAATAAGGTCATGTAGAATAAGGCATTATTATGTGCTTAATTAGAACTAATAAATGGCTAATATTTAATAATAAGTAATACGCATGCTAAAAAGCAACCAATAAAAGGCCACTTTAATAGCACAGAAAACTTTCCTTTATTCATGAACAGGTGCCAATAAATGTGTTTGTGAAAAAAAAAAAAAAAAGGTTCAAATAAAATAGATTAATGTTGAAGATATTCTAAAAGCCTTTTAAGACTAATAGTATAAAACCATCTAGGGGAATATTTGAATCTTAAAGACTTAAGAGATTGTGAATAAGTAATGAAAGAAAATCTTTGAAACCGGCGCTTTTGAGGCAGCGAGAGATTTCAAATCAAATCTATTTTACATTTTTGCCTTAAACAAAATATTGCCCCAAAAAAAGACAAGTACCAAGCAAAGTAAAAAGAAATGAGCACGGCCAGGAAGAAGAAAGAAGATGGCAAAGATCAAGGGTTTTTCGGTACAAAGACCAAACGTGTACATAAAATATTGGAAAGGACCTGAGGAGGATACACACACTCAGAGTGAGAGAGAGGTGTCTTTGGATCATGAACTGCTCCAAACCTGCATAGTAAAGGTCTTGCGGTGTGAATTCCTAAACAGGGAGCCAGGACTAAGGATGAATTATTTATGGTGGCCCTTTGCTCCATGTCAGCGGCTCCACAGGATGAAATGATATTTATGAAGTCCCATGGGCAGGGGCAGTTAAAGCGAGGGGGGAGAGGCTTCCTCTTCCGATGGGAGAAAACCAGCCACTGATTGAGAAGATGCTAATAAATGTCTATGGGAGACAGAGGAACATGCATTCATCAAGGATGGATTGAGAAAAATGACCATACGGGCTGTGCATAGTATGGACAAATAATTGGTCATGCACCAAAAAAAACAAACAAATAAAAAAAATCATGGGCATGACTGGCTTGGAAAGCATTGCACAACAGCACATCCTCTTATTTTTGTCACAGTTAATTTATCAGCCTAATAGAGCAGACTGCCAGCAAGGATTGTCTGCCTGAAACAAAAATCATGCATGCATTTGTCTCACTTCCTGCAAAACTGTTTTTTGCTTTACTTACTCATGTGGTTTTAAACTAGTATGAGTTCATGTCTTGGTACGCATTTCTTAACAGTCAGTGACATTGTGAAATATTATTACAATTTAAAGGGACTGTTTCTATTTGAATATATTTTGAAGCAAAGCTGTATTTGCAGAGCCATTACTCCAGGCTTCAGTGTCACATGATCCTTGAGAAAATCAATTTTCTAATCTGGGCTCAGGAAAAAAAACACATATAATAATACAATAATACAATAATACAATACAAAGAAACGAGTTTTAGAAATCTTTGTCAACTGAAAAGTATGAGCATGTGCAGCACTCAATAGCCCAGGTTGCTCTGATAGTGGCCTTCAGCTCTTCTGCATTGTTGGGTCTGGCATATCTTCACAATAGCCCATAAATCTTCTATGGGGTTAAGATTAGGCGAGTTTGCTGTCTGTGGGTAGTGGTTCTTGAAGCACTGACTCCAAGCGGCAGTCCCCTCTTTGTGAATCTCCCCCACATATTTGAATGGGTTTTGTTTCACAATTCCCTCCAGGGTGCTGTTATCCCTATTGCTTGTACACTTTTTTCAACCACGTCTTTCCCTCCCTTCGCTTCTCTGTTAAAGTGCTTGGACGCAGAGCTTTGTGAACAGCCAGCCTCTTTTGCAATCACCTTTTGCGTCTTGCCCCCCTTGTGCAAGGTGTCAATGATCGTCTTTTGGACAACTGTCAAATCAGCAGTCTTCCCCATGATTGTGTAGCCTACAGAACTAGACTGAGACACCACTTAAAAGCCTTCGTGGGTTAATTAGCTGAGTAGAGTGTGGCACCAGGTGTGTTCAATACTGAACCTTTTCACAATATTCTAATTTTCTGAAATACCGAATTTGGGGTTTTCATTAGTTGTCGGTTATAATCATCAGAATGAAAAGAAATAAACACTTGAAATCAGTGTGAAATGAATGTATACATTATACAAGTTTCACTTCTTGAAAGGAATTAGTGAAATAAATCAACTTTTTGAAGATATTCTAATTATATGACCAGTACCTGTATAAAAGTTAGGATTATTTATACTTTTTTTAAAGTAATCGTTTATGGAATTTGCTTTGCCATTACATTAATAAATTACTTTAAAATGTATTGAATTACAGTACATGTATTAAATTATAATTGTATTTCACAATATCACTGTTTTACTGTATTTTTGTCATCAAATAAAGGCAGACTTGAAGAGCCATTTAAAAAACATTTAAAAAAAAATCTTAATTATAGTTTGTATAATATATCAGTTATATTACTTACATGTTCCATTACTTCTTTATTTATTTTTTAATGTAATATCAAGTTCCACAGAGTCATCATTAGAAATGAATTCTTGGATTGTGTGCTTGCCACAGTTTGAAATCTTGTGGTTTCTTTCCACGATCTTCTTTTTTTTTTCCCCCATAGCTGAGCATAACATCTACATTATCACCACATTTCCAAACTCTCAGAGTGGGAGGTGTCAGTCTAAATGTAACAGATTGCAAACGTTCAAACTCGACATGTAAAAATATCCAAGACCACACAAGGTACGCTTAATTAAAGAGTGTAAAGATTATAATTTACCCTTGCAATCCCTTTAAAAACCTCCATGCTTGCTAAAAGTCTGCTGGAAAAGTAAAAATGCCGCCAAGCCACTGACCAACACCAACACACAATAAAAAATAGAAATCATCTCAAAATAAAGCTCATTTGATTCCCTTTGAACATTTATGTGCTGCGTGAATGAGAGTTTACATGACCATATTCCTTCTTTAAACAACATTTGGGCCGTTTTCTTGATCAGCAACCAGACAAAATGGGTCTCAGTCAGTACAACTAAATATAGGGAGAAATGTATTCACAGCAGTGGCTGAAAGATGTCATTTCCTATTTCTTTCTCAAGTCATTTCTGATCAAAATCAGATTTTTGTTCCAGACATAATGCTTTACGTAAAGAGCATCAAAACAAAAGCCTCAAAAATGCACTTTTACCCCTGGGTGGAGAAACGCTCATATCTGAGAACTAATGTAATAATGTCTTCCTTGTCTTTTATGACACCATCTCATAACATGATCATTTTTTACAGCAGACACAGATGTAGACATCTGATATGCAGTATACAATCATTATTCATGCACTATTCATGCGCATCTCTCATAATAACATATAACACTGCTTATGCCAGCCGCTTATGAAAAATATTCACGTCTGTGGTTGCAGCTGAAATATTTGCTTTAACAGCAGTTGTACAGAAGCAATTAGCATATTTCATGGCAATAGGCAAATAACACTGCTATGAAAGGTGCTTCACACACACAGTCTTCTCTAACAGTGATTGGTAAGAATTCTTTGAGTAGCTTTTGAGGTTTACCAGCGTTAACAATAATTACTAAGCGCAATCATCATTAAAAAAAAAAAAAAAAAAAAAAAAAAGATAGTTCTCAGTTTTGTTGCCACAGGCCTGGTCTCCATATATCAAGAGTTCTGCTTGTTTGTTCACTCTCTGCGGTCACATCTGTTGTCCAGGTGTTTAATATTGTACTATAGCTGTTGCTTAGGTATTAGAACGCAAACTTTGATTAGGTATATTCTCTCCCTAAGAATTAAAGTGCCCCTATTGTGGATCTTTGAAAATGACAACATTGTGATGTCTATTAGCCAATGGTGATGCCATCGTCTATCAGCCCAACACGTGAGCGAACACATCCTGCAAAGTTTAAAATCTGAAAGTGCACAGTATAAAGTTATTGTCTCTCAAAAGAAACAGTCTACTCTGAATCACTGAAGCGTTGTCGTTTTTAAAACGAGTCCCAAGCCAATGTTAAACATTAGCATGTTGCCCACCCGCTTGTTGGTCTTTTCGCGTTGGTCTGAACAAAAATGCTAATTGATTCTTAGCCACTACGTGCAACTTTTGGAGCATTTAAAGCTCACAAACACTGACTCTAATATCTGTGATTTTACCAATTTCGGATGGAACTAGCATCTCCGTGTTTATTACAGAGGTGGGAGATCTGGGCTTTGCAGAGACTATATTACATATAGTCATTTAAATTAAAAGCATAACCAAAGTTTTACTACGAATACTGTGGTGTATCCATATGGCTAGTATAGCAAAAACACGGTTAATTGATTGATACGCAATATTGCATTCAGTATATCGCAAATGAATCACCTGTGAAACTAAATGTGATATTGCGTAGCTTGTCAGTGATCTATGGCTCTGTGTATCAAGTGCCACTTCATTTAAAAACAGCTGATGGAGATTTACCCCTAATCAAAGAACCGGCTTTACTGATGAGATGCGCATGAATATATCATGCGATATACTGCCCAGCCCTAACACACAAACAAAAAACATGGTTAGTATAGTTTTACTATAATAAAACCATGGTTCATTTTCACAAGGCTTAATAAGCAACACCTAGGCTAAATAACTAAAATTAAAATGACAAGCGCATACAATTACAAAAACTAATGAAAATAATATATATATAATATAAAAATATATAAATGAAAGCTAACTCAAAGCATGAATAAATACTATAACAGCATATAAATAATACTGTTCAAAGTCCCAACCAATACCTAAATCCATACAATGTCAAAAGGACAGAAAGACCTTCTACATTCCCAATAGTAACAATGAATTAAGCAAGTGAACAAAATGGAGGTAAATTCTCCAGAGTGTTCATAATCTCTGTGTCGAGAGAAAACGATTCCAGTGCTATTTTAGCACATTCTCAATGTCAAACATCAAGAACTCCTCCCATCTCCTTTTCAGCAGCCTTTTCTACATATTCATGACTAACAGGGATCAATGAGATGACAGAAAGACTGATGGACAGCAGAAATCACCTTTAGGATGACACACACCCTCGAAACCCTGGAAATAATTTAAACTCTTGTGTTATGACTAAAAAGTAATGGAGCGATTTAAACTGAACTTCAAATGAAAGAAAAGGAGATTCACAAAGCAAAACCAGAAGTTAAATCAGTGACACGCAATGAGCGGATGAATTATCAAATGAAGAAACTGCTCTGTAGACAGAGCCTTCAGATAATTTTCATAATTTGCAAAGTTCAAGCAGGTGGTGTTTACACACATTACTAAACAAGCGCTGTCAGCATTCACTAACAACGACTTCTAAAATCAAGTTTTAATAAGCTCCTAAAAGAGCGTAACTCAGGCAGAAAAACACCTGTTTGGGCAAAGATCTTTAAAGCGTGGGGCTGAAGAGATGTGATTCAGACCACATCCAGACAGAAGAGCTCTTTCTCTAACAATTACAGTTAATGGTGGTGGTGTGATGGACATCTGAACACTGGCCTAACATAATTCAGGTTCTGCTACTGACAGAAATGGGAAAAAGTGAACATATGTTCTCCAGAAGCCCACTCAACTATGCCAGATCAATCCAGGCACCACTGTACAGCAAGATATTACAGACTAGCTCCTCAACGGATGAGTAAACCTCTCAGCATATCCTCATACACATCTCTTGCCTCCCATTTCAGTGGCAGCAGAGCTTCTGAGGATTATGGGTAATGCTGGTATGTGATCAAATGAGGCGGATGTGTTATTAGATTGAGAAGGTGGTAGTAAACAATCTGGCTGAAATCAAGCTGGTCTAGATGAGAACTACAACCTGAAAGTCTTAGTTTCAACTGCTGTAGATGATCTTCGGCAGCATTTGTTTTTCAAATCCTTGAGGCACAGTCATTTATTTAGATATCACTTTAATTCATCGAGTTTTAAAGCAGCTTTACGTTAATAAACTGAAAAAAATGTTGAATAATGATTTAAACAACCTTAAACTGGAGATATTTGCAAAGGTTTAATAGACAAGTTATGTAAAATGTTATATTACGTTAAAAAGAAAAAAAACAAAACAAAACATTAGTTTGCTATATCAGTACACATGCAATGATGAAAAATAATTAAAAAAATTGTTTCAAAGCGTTATTATTATTCTCAGTTAATCTTAATTAAAATTGTCACTAGTATATTATTAAAATCAAAAGTTGTGTCCAACAATATTATTTAATAGACCTGAACTATCTTGAACAAACAGCTAGCCGCGTTTTCACTAGATTTGCGCAAAACTTTGGCGATATTTGAGAAATGTTGCTAAGTATTGCAAAATGATGCCGTTTTCATTAACCAACGTTATGTGGCTAAAACATAACCTTTTGCCTTTCGCGATAAGTCATCTGTCGTGACAGAAGCAGCATGGATTGATTCTTAAGAAATGTGCAGAGCGAGGCTGGAAAAAACACAAGCATAAACCGAATGGACGCAAACAGCTTCAATGTCGTTTCAGAACCAAACGGCAACGCCAAACGGTTTAAAATTTCTAAGCATTGAATGCCAGGAAAAGCCCCTTAAACACGAGAACGAATACGTATTGTGTGTTTCTTGGAAGTTATAACTCATTGATAAATGATCATATGACTTTTTACACATGCAATGTGACCTGTAAAGCGAAAAAACTTTGCCATTGTATAAACTACCTGCTATTGAACCCACAACACCTAGATATGACCTCCAACAAACCAGCGTATTCCACTGCATGGTATGACCTAGTTTTTTCCCCCAGGATTCAGAGTTCTGAATCAGATCACCATGAGGCATGCTTTCATTTTACTCATTGATTCATCACTTTCTTCATTCGCTGTGGCAGTGGGAGTAAGCCTGGCCAGTTTCTTACATCATACACTTGGCATGTCTCACAGCTTTCCTCTTCAACTCTAAACTAGCTATAAATCTCCAGCGCTCATGCAGCCCCTGACCCCTCCGCATTGTGCCACTGCTAAAAGAGAAGGATAAAAAAAACCACATGGCTCCTTGAGCACAGCATGTAGGTATCTGAAGCATTGTCCAGTGTGACCTCAACAAAAGAGAGCAGCATTTCTATTAAAATGTCATCTCTTGGCAGTTGGCTTTGTAACACAACAAAGCAGACACCTCCTGATGCACTTGGCTAAACCAACAATAGGAGTAAGTCAGAGCACGATATGATGTATAAGCTCAGCCCTGAACCTAACCGGGATAGTCAATGATGGGAACCACAGTGGAGCAATGTGGGGGGCTGGGAGGGGGAATTTGTGCCCTGCAGGACTCCGATGGGGGAGAAACTAGCATCTATTATTAATGGAAGTCGGCTGCAAGGGGAAATGGATCAAATGTGGCTTTCGGTGGAGCTACTACCTGAAAAACATGAATTATTTGTCGTTCATCTGGCAAGCTTTGTCCTTCTCGTTCTCCTTAAATGTCTTTTTACACACTGTCGGCTACAATCTCATTTCAAAGACCGCTCAGTTGGTATCACACCGCAGAGAGCGAAAAGATTCGGCGCCATATGGAAAGGTAGAGAAACTGCAGAATTAGCATTTCCCAGTATGCGATGCATTTGTAAGAAACACACGGTGTCAAGAGCGGAATAATTCAATCACACATTATGGTAAATACCCATAAAACATATGGCTGGTTAATGGAGTCCAGGAGACAATTATGCTCGTGAAGCCCGTGGAGTGAATGACATGGGCTAAAGGCGCAATGTTGCTGCCACAGCACATTTAATTCAATATAGCAAACTAAGGTGTGGTAAATGTGACAGCACATGATGAAGTGACACACAGCAGAGATAGGGAGGGAGGTAGGGAGGGGGTTAATATTGATTGTACCACCTCCAGTCTGAGATCAGCACGAGCTAGCTGGAGACGTGTTTGCAAGCCCAGCGGCTGGCAGTTTACAGCATGTGCCCCCTGGGACGCCAGCGGACACAAATGAGCCTCAAATGAGTCTCCGTTGGTCACGCCACATATTCCAGCTCACCTCCATCCCCCCCATGCCTTCACATAACAACACATCAAGCGCTGATTGAAATTCAAATAGGAAAAGCGCACAACGGGATACACATAGCGAGGCATTGCGGAGGTTCTCAGGGGCCCAATACAGCACAGCTCCATAACCACTTAACTACTAGTCAATTTTCCAGTGAGGTTCTGGAGTGATGGTTGGCGATATGTGATTTCATGGGTGATCAATGCTCCGTGTAACATTTCTGGTGAAGATATGCAAAGTGCATCATTCATTTTCTTGGTATTTGCCACGCACCAGAAACACACAACCTTAACGGTCACATTTTCTTGTTCATTAGCGGAAAGAACTCGCCGGATGAAAATGGACAGCAAGGCTTGAAATTATATTAGGAAAGGTTTACCTTGAGTAATTCAGTTACAAGGGTTCGATAACAACAACCTGAATGAGTTCCAGAGCTCGTCAAGTACCCAAAATCAATTTGTGCAGAACAAAGCATTAGAAATAAACCAAGGTTTATATTAGATAAATCTCGTTCTGAAGATCATCGCTCTCAGTACACTTAAATTACGCAGACTCTCGGTTCTCCAAAGCAGGCTAGAAACTGAACATCAGTCAAAAAAATAGATTTTTTTTTTATTATTTGCAATCAATGTTTTAGGTCCTCCAAAACTATTTTGAAAAAAATCTTTTTTTTTTTGCAAGAATAAAAATTTAGAGCACCGAAGCAACTACATATTAATATGATTTATGTAGGCAAACACTCATAATGAAAACACAAAATAACCAAAACTCTATTTTGCCTCAGAGAACACTTTGATTCATTTCATTTGATCAGGTTTTGTTGTTCATTTTACAATAAAAACATTTCTTCACTAGCACTAAAGCTCATCCACAGCGCTTCCACGAGGGGCTGGATGTGATGTGAGGCCCACACTTCCTAATGGCTTCCTGTACTTCACAGTACAGTTTCCTCTCAGGAAATTTTATCAACACAAGCCGCTTCAGCACTGACCCAAAACCACAATACACAAGTCACCTACTTAAATTAAAAGCAATTGAACGTGCTGACGGCGATCTTCCACTAAGAGCAATGAAATAGAAAGAAAGAGAGTAACTATATAAAAAATGAATTGAATGGGGATAAGTTTATTAAACTAGAACCAAGAGTGCAAAAAACTCCATTTTGTCCAAAGACAAATCTTTTTCATATCGCCATATTGCGAAATGAAACTGTTGAAAAGCTACTAGGAGAAATTACAGACATCATAAAGCAGAATGGAACTTTTGACCTACTGGAGAATATTACACACTCTTTAAATAAATGGGGCATAGAAGAATATGTCTGGAGCCTGTGGGCTCAATGCAGGCTGGCACAAGCGAGTGGTCCAACCCTCATTAGAAATTAATTACCACTGTAGTCAGCGTGGGGCAGCTGTACAGTCACTATCTATCTAAGGCTTTACCCAGGGGGAGCAATTGAACCCCTGACCCCCCTCTTTTCGGCAAGCAATGTGCGACACCACCCTGACCGTGAGTTACTGGCCTAGCCATGCTGGGAATGCAGGCAGCAGCAGTAAAGCTAAGAAGCGGGCTGGTATGGGTGGGTCGGCCTGGTCCACTGCTCAACAGAGAGGTTTCACTTCTTTCTTTGTGAATTACTCGGTGAAACCTGATTTTCTATTTTGCCCCATAAAAGATGTAAGGGGTAATGACTGTTATATCATCTGATTGCATCTGCTAATTATCCAATCATCAAGTTATTGTGTACACGATTCTGCTTAGGCTAATTCAGATGAAGTGGGGCGATTGTGTAAGTGTCTAGAGGTGAGAAATGGAAGATAAAAGTAGTATTTTGTATAATTACAATACTTAAAAAAAAAAAAAAAAAAAAAAAAAAAAAAGATCCCGGAAAAGTGGCTTCCTGTAATTGCTTTTTGATGAACATAATGGGCCCGATACCGCTGCAGAAAATCATGGGCGAATGCTATCTCTTCCAATATTGTCCAATTACCAAAATCAAACATTATTATAAAGGTGAGAGACAACAGAAACAAGATAAATATTGTTTGTTTACCTTTGATAAAAAGAAGGCCCTGGAAGGTTTTCCATCTGCTTTGGGGGGAAAAAAAGCATTCTTGAATCTAGTCAAATATTAAATGTTTCCCAGCTAATTTGTTTTATTTCCATGTACCTAAAAGAAAAGGGGCAGATTTGCATAGGTCTGTGGCAACAACTACTTATTTCAAGGACCATATCTAATCCGCAGAAACTGCTAAACTCTTAACAGTAGCTGAAAGTTACTAGTGAACTTTAGAACTTTTTTAAAAAGAAAATTTACTTTTGAATTACCATTTAAAATGTTGGATAAAGGAAAAAAATAAAAATGGAATGAATTTTGCAATTTAACGTTTTGGTGAAATTGCCATTTTCTTGAAACCTGTGAAGCTTTCTGTGGATTTCCTGTAGATTCCAGATTCCACGTAGGCATACTTATTCCACAGCTAGTTGGTCAAGTAAGCATTTTTATGAAGTATTTTCCAAAAACAGCTCATTAGACATCTACAGTACCAGCTGGCCTCCCTTTAATGATGCCTCCTTCCATACAAACACACTTGGTGGGATCATGTGACACGTGTCCAAGGGTCCAGTGCTGGAATGTCAGGCCTACTCTGCAGGTGCTTTTCAGGCTTTATCTTCTTCCCCTGGCTGTTTTTTCTCTAGTTGCATTTATCCATCATAGGGTCAGAGGTCAATTCTTGAGGTCAGGGGCCCAGAGCAGCTGGTTTCCATCATTCCCGCTGATACTAACCATCGGGAGGAAATTCTTCATATCTCATATTGCAAGCACTGCAGCTGCAAGACCATCTACAAGTTATAAATGGAAACAAGACGACTCTAGAAACCACCCAAACTGCCTTAGACTAGAACAAAGAGTAGGAAATATAAAAATCAGCATCAATTTCAGCACGATGTGAAACATCATGAAAGTTAAGTGAAGCACCTCACACACAACTGTATCCACCGGACTTCTTTCAAAGACTCATTTCAGTCAAGATACATAGTACACAATATAATAACAAACAGATATTTTGTAAACGTTCCAACAATGAAATGCCTAATTAGGATGCATTCTAACAGAAAAGCATCTTAAGAAACCTTTTTTTTGTTATGAAAACCTTGACACATCCTGCCTCTATTTGTCAAGTATTCAGAGAATATTCCATCATTTGTTTCACTCCTATGTCGTTCTTCTTCAAAGCTTGCAGCTCCAGTTTGCATTCATTGTAATATGAAAAAAAAGGTTATTATTCACATTTTCCAATTTGGTAACTTGCAGAAACAAAGAAGGAATATAGATTTTTATAACATGGTCAGAATAAAATATTTTTAAATGTGAATTTTCTAACTAGCTACACCTTTAATGATTACTGACAACTGGAAAATTCAGGTTACTAATTTACATTTAAGACATGAGCAAATACTGCTCTATTTAAATTTCCAGTCCAAGTGTTCCGTTTTCCACACTTCCTTGGTTGAGCAAAGGACGGATTGTTTGCTTTTCAAGCAGGCATGTATGACGAGCCCTTTCCGGACCTTTGCGATAAACCAAAAGCCAACCTCGAGAAGATCTTAAGCACTTCTTGAGCTGCCAAGAGCAACAGGCAGACTGGCACTGAGCGTACTCACAATCCATCTTCAGTGATACATCCACAGACTACAGCTCTCTGCCACACTGGGGCCTTATGTAGAGCCGTAAGGGAACAGCCCCTGCAGTGCCCGTCATCAGCGTTCAAGCAATGTGCAAGTACAACAGGGTGCTACAATCACCTTCAATGATTTCCCAGCTTTGGTCTGCTGGGACGCTTGGCACAGATATCAGTTCATGCTGTCGTTACTCACATATAACATTTACTGGTGAGAACAGGGAACCGAATCTAGGGAACTACAGAACAAGTTCGCTTGTCAGCATATTCAGCAGGTGTGTGGAGACTGTAATGACTGGTTCTTTCAGATTTCTGTGATTAACTGAAATGCTACACAACAGGCCATAAAGAAAGCAGACCCCATTTCATGACAGCTCAACTAGCAGCCCAGGAAGATGGAGAGAGAACAATGCTAATTAATTTTGTAGTGCATGTGAGCAACCAAGCTGCCCGTGCATTGTAGCAAAGAAGAACGAAATCTAAACTTTCCAAACTAACTGGGTCAGCAATAAATGGGTTTATTTGGACTGAGCAGAGAACGGACTGGTATTTCACATGGAAAAATGGTTTCTCGAAACTGAGAGCTCTTATGTGCTCTAGTTCAGCGTTTGGGATCAGCGGTGCTGACTGTGAAATACGCGGAACATAACGTTGCGGAGAAATCACAAGGAAACAAAGAAAAATATTTTGAAGAAAGTTTGTAACCAGGCTGTTTTGGGTCACCATTTTACCAGGCGCACAATTTATGGCGGGACATTTGCTACATTTTGATTGGATCTTGATGGACTAACATATGCAAACTGTCCAACGCCATCAGATATAGCCTAGGACAACGGCCAGACACCTCTTAGAGGGCAAGAAGAAGACCTTTGGAACAAAGCCCAGGAAGGACAGTGCGTCACATTGGTCAAGGTTTCTGCCCTTCACCCACCTACGGATTGACTCCTAAGGTTTTGATTGCCATATAAATTCCTTAGGATCTCTGGATGCAGCAGCAGTAGGTGAAACAAAGAGAGATCACAAAGTTCCCTCCAAATCCATTCATGACTATGTTCTCAAACCTTAAGCTGATGCAAACTGCAACACACACATCTTATACTTTTTCAGAAAAATAAGTAATTCTCAATGACAGCGACGTGTAGTGCAACATCTTACACAAACTCAGCTGTTAATGGACAAACGAATGAATGCATGACTGTTTAATCTTCTTCCATCATGTTTAGACTTAATGTGTTTTTAACATTGCTAAATGTATTCTGCTTGTGGTTTGGTGAGTGAGAAATGCACCAGTTAAACTTTAGTGACACTTTTCTAACTTTGTGTTTGGACTATGCAAATAAGTTTCACAGGAGGAAAGAAGGGTGGGCCACACCCCATCCCCCTGCTCTGATGAAAGTAGCCAATAACAGCATGCAAATGGAGAAGCGCCAAATTACAATCCCCTCCTCATTGTGAAGAGATAAAAGTACCTTTCCCAAAAGACACTCCTCGTTCTGAGTCCGAGTCCTACCATGGAAAAGACGTTTACCGAATACAAGTTCTGAGTCTGAGCCCTGTCACAAGGAACGCAGCAATAGCAACAACCGTTCTGAGTCTCCAGTCCTGTCAATGAGAGGACTGCAACAGAGCAACCACAGTTCTGAGTCTGAGTCCCGTAAGGGAATAGACACTAACCGAAACACCATCGTTCTGAACCTCTGGCCTCTCTGAGCTTTCAGACTGCGAGGAAAGGGATAATCTACGTTCAGACTTCTTTCGGAGTCTTCGTCCAGCGAGACAGATGCAGCACATCCGGAGTCTCCCTCCTTGAGAGACAAAGCGGTTCGACCAAGTTCTAAGTCTCTAGCTCAGAGAGGCAGAGGACATACAGACATTTGCAACAAGGTTAAGCTTCGACGAGCAAACCTTCTCCCCGAGGCACCTTTGCTTGCGTGTTTCAGGGACCTGCTCCAGGGCCATATCTGCGTGTTCCAGATCTTAGGGCCCTTTGGTGCTCCAGGAGATCAGCATCCTCAAGCTCTTTGTGTTCAAGGCTGTCGAAACGGATTCCTGCTCCTTTCCCCACTGCATTGTTACCAACACAACCAGTGGATGAAGTCACCGCTACCGGACTGCTCACTCGACTACAGAGAACGTAACTTATCCAAACCTTGTGTATTATCAGTATATGATTTTCTAATTTACATTGCATATTATATAGCTGATAACAAATAATATGTCCATATTTGTTTGATGCATAAGGTTCACCTTATTTCTTTCAGAGTAGCAACAGTTTATCTTTCCAGGTAACGTAACTCTGACATAGCAACACCCAACCTGATCGCTTCCATCTTGCTTTATGCATCTTATTGCACTTAATTCCTATTTCATTTATAGTGTTCATTTAGTAGTTGTGATTGTGTTAATAATAACACACTTGTGTCTTCCTTGCAGTCCCTTTTCTGTATCAACAACACAAGTTAAAGATCCCACCAATCCTTCTTATAACTCATAACCACACCCTAAGTGACATGTGATCCAAATACCACAAGGTCATTGGTGACGCAAGTACCCATCACTACACAATTTTGCACCCTAGGTTTGGCGAAAGTGAAATTCACAACACCATTACCATCCATAGTTGGAAAAAAAGTTTACATCTGCAAAACAGCTGATGCATGACGTTTTACCAAGTTTGTTACCCTACATATGTATACTAATAGTGTTGCACGTAATAAAAAAAGATACTCTAAAGCTACTCATAACAGGAGCTATTCAAACACAGTATAATATTAGCCTAATTCTAGATTTGTGAAGGAGAACACGATCACACCAAAAGGAAGAAACTGCAAATGTTTATTAAAACCTCTAGTTGGATTTTGCTACACTTTACCAAGAGCAAGATTTCATATCACACATGCATCATAATCTTCTCCAGCTGCTGAGGCTGGCAAGAGACACGGCAGTATGAATTCACCAGCAGACAGAGATCCACTGGGACCTGCAACCACTCAGATCCCAAATGAGGGTGTTGACCACCAAACATTCCGTAGGCATGACCATTTCATCGGAATTCCTTCAACAACAACAAAAGGCTGTATGCTACCTCATGTGTATTTGCGCAGACTGGTCATTTTCTCAAATGCTACACTAAAATAGTGCACTCAGTACATAATGATACACTACTGATGGTAATGGTGCAGAATTGAGCAGAGCTGGCTCAGAAATCTTTCCAATAATCTCATACAGCGGAAGCTCACCATTTCAATAATTGGACTCACGTTTTTTTCACAAGTAGCTCTAACCATTCAAACCTCAATTTAGAGACCTCCAAATAAAAAATGCTGGTGAGCAGACTGTACTGATGTTAAGGCTTTCTGGCACAGCCAATATAGTAAAGGCAAGCTTAGAAAGGAATAATTGAGCTTACTTATACACTGTGCACTATACTGTACTATTTTTTTAAATAATTGAAACAGCATGTAACATTGAACATTTCAAACTGAAGTGCGCCAAATTGTTGCCATATGATCTCACTACGTGGCATATTTAAAAACCACGACTTTCATTGCGTCACTGAAACAAAATATGATAATTTACACTCCAATTCTGAGTTACTGTCACTGTCTGATCTAATGGCAAATCAAGAAACAGATTATATTGACCATCCATGTCGATAGCAGGAAAAGTTGAGTGCATTGCATTCTGGGATACCGTATCCTATGAAGTGTGCTCTGATTGTATCCTCTTTTTAGTGAATGTATTGGTGCATCCATTCAATTTCATTTAAATCAAATCCAATTTTTGCGTAACATACTATGAAATAATAAGTACACGCCCTCCGAAACATACCTACACAATGCCATATCACCTAATACAAAAGACAATTAAAGGGTTGGATTTCCTCACAAAGAATCTCAAATTATGTTGACAAATATCAGGTCAAATTATTAACCAGCACTTTTGCCGCAAGTGCAATAAACAAATAACTCCATCAATCATAATCCATTTACATGCTACTATCAAGCCTTCATTTGCACATTAGGCAATTAGCCAAGGGCCCATTGTCCATCTAAATTAATAAAGAACTCTGAAGGCTAGATCTCTCAGCTGGAGCTTATTGCGACGCCCTATTTCCAGCGAGATTCAATTGCTGACAATACTCAATTTGTTACTGTGATATTGATCCTCTTTGTTCCTTGACATCTGAAAACATGCAGCTGCAACAGTAATGATGACTTTGGATAATAATTATAATGCACAAAAACGCGCTGCTCTATGAAAAACAGGCAATTGCACTGACAGGATATTACCAGAAAAGGCATCGATTTATCTTTGATAAAAATATATCTCTCTACATTCTTAAAACAAGTTAAATACAGCACTTTGCTGGTACCAATGTCCAGTGATACCATTAAAAAGATGCCATGGCACTGAATAATAAAAAAAAAAACAATAGTAGTTTTTGCTGCTGTTTTGGCTTTCTAGGGCATTTACAGTTATTGAAACTTTGGTGATATATACTAACAACAACTTTATTACTACACTAACCTTACAATGATGTGAAATAGGTAGTAATTTCAGCATTATTAAGCTTTCTAATGAGGCATTTAAAAAAAATATTAAATTATTTTATTTGTAAAACCAAATTTTTAATCAACCAGGTATAAAAAAAAAAAAACAACTTTGTTAGAAAAACACAGATTCTTTTTGTTGAGGTACTGCTAAGGTCTGTGCAATGAAGGCCTCTGCGAAGGAAGTAGATCGCTTACAGCGCTGAGTGGTTGCAGACAAGGTTGTGAGGGTGTTTATACAGTTTAGCATGATGTTTACATTGCCCACAGGGAAGCCATCAGCACACAATTCTCTCCAAGCAGGATTATGCTGATAAAATGGGATGTAAAAAAAGATGCAACTTTCACAACAAAACTCTCACATGAAGACATGCCTATTTCCAGCACAATGAAAAGTTGGAATGCCGTTATCAGTGAGATGTAGGTCACCTGAACTTTCAAAACTGTGTGTTTCGGGACCTCAAAAAAAACATGTTTCAAATAAAACACATATTTTCGGAAGGGGACCCCACAATTAGTAACTTGAAACTCGCTCTCCGCATGTAGGTCCAATTCTCTGGAATCAATCAAAACTCCCAAAGGAACTCCCTGTTCCCCCCTTAATCTCCTGGTTTTATTACTTTCCAGACAGAGTCTGCCCATTCCACCCAGCCCCCCATTCCTCTCTTTTGTACTGATCTCCAGCAAAGCCTGTGATTTTTTACCACAGCACATTGCTTTTCATGCAGCAGAGCAGCTTTAATCAGCCTCCGCACGCAAGACAGCCCAGCCGCAAACTCCACTACGGCCTGCTCTCACCGTACGTGATCCTAATAAACAAGCTCACGGATCCAAACTGGTGAAAGCACGCTGCCAATACTAATGAAAGAGTTAAATGATGCATCACGCAAATTAAACGTGAGCCTTTTCATATTCAATTTAAACAAATGTTATGAATGCACTAACAAATGATGGATAGATTCAATTCGCAATCACCTTCTCTTAAAGCATATTTACACAGCTGAGTTAAGGCTGCTCCATGCTGGATCCGTATTCTGTGCCAGAATGCAATGGAACGGCACATAAAACTAAAAAAATGTGGTAGCTCTGATCCTGCTCAGTCCCTGTATCAGAGGCACCTCTGTTGCTGCATTGCCTATTTGTAAATGAAACGCAATCTTTCACTTTACTATTGTCATATACATTATTCGTAACAGTCATTTAATTATTTACAAAGTTTTAGAATCTATAATCAGAGTAAATGCATTAATGTTGCCTATGTGCAGCGTTAGCCAATCTGTATAAATGCACCTTTTTCAGGTATATATATATGTAGCTTCTGTTCTGTCTTTCCCGTGTAAATATTATGCATGCAAGCAATGGTTTTCGTCACAGGTATTCTCTTTTGGTTCAAGCTGAGGAAAGTATAATCACTTTCACTCTTCAACCCAGAATTGTACAGCCACCACAATAGGATAGATGTTCTTCCCAAAACACATGTTTCTCTTTTTTCTCGCTCTCTCTCTTTCAAGTGTGCAGTGAAAACAAATATCATATTAGACTTATGCCCTCTAACATTTTGGATTAACCGCTTGTTTTTGCAAAATATGATGCAAAAGATCTATGACTTATTACAGCGTCTAAGCGTTATGACATTCCAACAGTGCGTGAAAAGCACTGTTTCCCACAGAAATTAGGTTATTAGCCTATAATTAACGAGATTTAATTTACTTATTTTCCAAGAGGCCAGTTCGGCGACTTATTCTATAATAAAGCTATGAGGTTTTCTATCCAGGTGAAAATGTGAAGGTGTTAATGGCAGGTCACACCTCAGCAGCCAATGAGCCTATTCAGGGCAAGCATAAAGATTAAAAAGCCATATTACACCTATGTTTTGATTTATGCGTCTGTCTGAACAGAGCGTGTTCTATGAACTGCAGAAAATCCTCGATTTTGTGTTAGTTGTACAAGTTATTAGATGTTAGTCACACAAAGCCTTACACAGATTCACACACATTTGTCACTTTCACACTCACAGACGGCGGGTCGCGCTACAGAAAGTTTTAATGCTCGTGAATCTTACCTTTTTCAGCATGTGAAACTGTGATCGTGAGGCAGAAAAGAGAGAGGAGCAGCCGGGCTCCCCGCTCCGCCATCACTTTAAACACAAATAAAAGAAGTGTGAAAAGCCTCGAACTCGATCCGTATTTAAAATCCCTCCGATCGCGCGCACGGATCAGTTCAACAGTGTGGACACATCCGGAACGAGTTACTTCCGAAAGTTGCCGAGGGAAACATGAAGCTCGCTGCTGAGCAGAGGCACGACCAGCCCGAGAAATGCGCTTTAAAACTTCAACAGGCGACCGAGGAAAATCAAAGTCAATCCATATTTCCGAGATTAAACCAACGCCGCGCTGGACAGGAGCGAAACGAGAAGCGTCAGCGCAGACATAATGTGTAAAGGTGAGGAGAGAGAGAGAAAGCCAGTCTGGACGGTTGGAGATATTTTTCACTGATCTCAGAGAGAGAGAGAAAGAGCAGCAGGAATTCAGATCGGACCCTGAGAAAACCGGAACTGGATCACAAAGAGATCAGGAATCATCTCACGTGGCCACCCCAAAAGCCTGAAGTGGCTTTAACCTTTTATCCATTTTGAACACTATTTGAAGTCGTGATTATTGTGTATATTAAACAATTAAATGCTTTAGATTTAAATTCAAAACCATATGTTTGAAATACAACACACAATGATCTACCGCATCCTTGAGCTAGCATGTTTTTGCTAACATTATATAACGTACACTTGTAAAGCTTAACTTAAAAACGAACTAATGAATACACAACATTTAGGAGGAAAAAAACATAACTTAAAACTTTACTTGAAATAGCCTAATTTGTGGCCAAACAGACATTAAGGCATCCAGCTAATGCACAAGTTCTTGAGGGAAAAACAAACACACATCCAATGCCACAAATTAGCTAGTATTTCATAGTTTGTTAATTAAAGAGTTATGTTGGGATGTTGTGCCAAACATTCCCATGGGGATGTTATGTTGTGCCAACCGTCTGTACTCACACTTCTATATGATGTTTGCCAAGTGGCATAATTTATCACAGGCTTTCAAATACTATATCAAAATGTAACTGGTTACGGTGCTATAGGCCTATTTTAATATTCTCTCTAAAGTATTTTTAGAATATATTTCATGGAAAGGCTTTTTTGTTGTTGTTTTTTTACGTTAAAAATTGAAAAGTCTTCAACACTTTCAACGACTTCTGTAAAAATCTGTTCAATTCAACTGCCACTGAAAAATGCAACACGTTTTCATTCCTGCTCTGGAAACATTCACTTGGAAGAGCTCCATCTACTGGGAGATTTACTCAATTAAACGTGGTCAAGTGATAGTAATACCATGGTAATGAATGATTACCATTTTCATGTGCCGTTGGGTTATTTCAATCTAATTGAAATGGAGCATGTCTGCAAAACATTATTACATGGTCCTTTTTTGGTGGTTTCTTCTGACTGATTTCTCCTTAATCGGTTTTCTGTTTTGTAAAGGAAGGCGAGTAAATTTCTCAGTGTAAATGCTGTGTATATATTTTCATCCTTTGGGTGTGAACGGGATATTAGAGGCAATTCTCACATTAACCATGCACTGCTCACCTCAGTAACATTACATCCTTTTTAATCTGCATAAACAATTATTATTATTCACCATTTACCTCTTGTGTATTACACAACATTTGCTGTGGTGAAATTGCAGCAATGTACAGGATGTACACATGAGGTGCTGGCTGTTATTTTATGCTAATAGTGCTATGAGATCTCTTACCACTCGCAGCTGAACATGCTACCCTTGATTAGTTTAAACCTTTGGGATTGCCTCGGCGTGTTCCTTAGCCAAAAAACTGAGATCCTCGCTTTTTGCAAGCGCCTTGCGTGGATTTCAAGAGCCTCTGTTTGAAAGTTGGAATGATGGACAGAAGCGAACCGTACATCTGCACAGCTACTTTCGAAATTTTCTCACTTGGTGGCTGAAGGATTAAAGCACTTGGCAGTGAAACTGCTGAGGATTACAGGGATTAGTACAGGTTTAGAAAACGCTGGCGGAATTAATCTGATCACTGTAAGCACTGAACCCTATTAATTTAAGGCAGATTATTTGGTTGTGGACGGGGACATTGCATGTCATATGGACACTAGTGATTGCTGAATTGTCAGTATTACAGCCCCCAGACTCATCCTGACTGATGCAGGGTAGTATATCTTCACCTTCTATGCGTTTTGTGTTGTTGATATTACATCTACTCTTTTCTTTCTAAGTGTTTTTATGTTCACCTGTTACCATTTACTCACTATCATGTCTCTCCAATGCTAGGACACATTTTGAAGAATTTTTCAAACTGTAGAAAAGATGCAAAAGCACTATAATGGTATTATAAAAGCGGTCTATTTAACATTATGTTCCAAGGCTTCTGTGAGAGAAACTGACTAATGTTTATGCATTTAGTTACTTATAATCACACTCTCCAGCAAGCTATTAGCCAGATCAATAAGCACAATGGACACTTTTTACAAAACATGTCCCAAACATTATTTCAAATGAAAGTTTATTGCATTTTAAAATATTAACAACATATACTGTTCAAAGTTAAATGTTTTCCGCTTGTGCAATGAACTTGTACAATTCTGTTTGTTTGCAGTTGTAACCTTTTTTGCTAATGCAGATGTGAGTGAGCAAATGCTGGTCACTATATCAAAATGTCACGGTATTACTGGTATGATCGTCAAACGTCTAGTTTTTTAATGAAATTATTTCTAAAACAAAAAAGTTGTCTTTAAAATGCATTTGCCCCTGTACCTAACCCCTAAATCAATACACAAAAACAATTATTAAGAGCACACATTCACATATTAGTGATTGTACCACAAACTTTTTTGTCGTCGTTTTTGAAAGACTTCGTGTACAGCCAGCAACTCTGCCAAAATGTTGACACTGATCTGCAAAGAATGGCCAAAATGCAGAACGCCAGGCAATTAGTTGGCAATGTCACTTTGTAAAGAAACGGCTCTCCAACCTTTACCTGCGGGCATAGACTGAACACATAATACGCATGCAAACAATGTCACCTTTTTCAGACACAGACATGATAACAGTATAATATTTAATATCTTAAAATCCTGTTTTTAAAGATTTGTGTTTTCAGGTCCCAAAAAAGCTGTTGTAATGTAAATAAATGACCAAACAACTTAAAAAGTATCCATTTCTAGCCAGAAAATGATTTAATAGAGCATTCCTAATGGGGTTCAGCTGGACCAAATGCCTGATTACCAACCAGACCTGATTACTGCCAGCCATGTTCAGTTAAATCAACACTACTCACACAACTTTGTCAAAAACGTAAAGTTGGTTAAATGGTTAAACATACTAACGCACTGTGTCAGAAAAATACCATAAATGATAACAGTTATCAGAAGTATTTGGTTTCAGTTATTGGCACAAGCAGATTTTAAATTCAGGGGGCAATTAATTTTTTTAGATGGATGATGACTTGTTTTGGATGTTTACACATCAACAATATATATATAAAAAAAGTGAAATTTCATGTAACTACATGGCTGAAATGCATAAAACATTTAGTTGTACTAAACAGGGCAAATTAGCAATAAATAAATAAGCCACAGTGCATTGAAAAGAACTGGAGGATAAAAAAATGAAGGTTTGCTAGAAGTTTTGGTTGACCTCCCTGCTGAAAAAAAAATAGCATATGCTGGTCAGGTAGGTTTTTTAAGCTGGCACATGACCAGTTTAAACCAGCAAAGGACCAGCATAAACCAGTATAAACCAGCATCACAGCTTTAAAAACCTACCTAACCAGCATGCTTTTTTTCAGCAGGATGGTATTGTGTGATTAATGGTTGAGGGTTTCAAGTCTTTTACTTACTAAAGCAAATTAAAAATAACATGTCTTGCCAAACGATATGATATGTTCAGATAATAGGTCCTAGCAACATTTTGCATTATTTTTAAGCGCAAAATAGTCTAAGATGTGCCTTTTTGGGGTTACTGTGCCTTTTTTTGCTAACTAAATGCGCAAAAGTGTTAGTAAATCTTGTTGCATGATTAATTTTAATACTCTCTAGTGTTTGAAAGGGAAACTCATAGAAATGTATATTGAACAGAAATAACTGTGTCCACAGTAAAACCTGACAGTACTATTTTAACTATTTTTGTGGTGCCAACTGTTAGTAAAACTGGCCCTTAATACTGGATTTCTCATATATATTTGTATTTATATGTTTCATATATCAGTTTTGTGTTCATAGATTAAAGCTTAAATTCAATAAGTTAAAACAATAAATTCTTTAAATAATGCTATTTTTCAATAATATGTAAGGTTTGTGTTTTTGGAGCCAATATTCTCTCTCGATTTAACACACCAAAGATTTCTCTCATGATACTCCGGGGGCTGCAGGTAGTGAATTCTCTTTGGAGTGGCACTTGAAAGCATGCTACAACAAGGCAGTGGTTATGACACAAATCCCTTTATACTTCTCAGAGTGGCTTATGAAAACGATCTTAGATCTTAGAAAAACAGAACTTTCCAAACAGTAAATCCTTAAATTTGTCTTAACTTGAAAGCATTTCAAAGCAGAGAACAGTTCATTTGGGTGGAAGATTAAAAAAATCAGAAATGTAGAGAGCACAGACTAATGATCTTAAGTGGGTCGGTCATCTGTCACCCCACCGGGGGGCTTAGCATGTGGAGGCTGACTTGTCCCGCAGCACAGCAGGGGAGCCATACCAAGATGGAATGCCCAAAAATTGCCTGCCACAAATTCAGAACAAATTCCGGGTGTCTTGTGCATCGCATAGCCAAAGCCTCTTAGTTTGTCAAGGAAAAAAATGACTACCACATTTGTGAAAAGAAAGTGTTTCATTTCACAAATGATAGTGTTATTGATAGACTACTTAATAACAAAGTAAAACAAGATGGAATGCTGCACTTTAATTAAAGAATATACCATGGAATGATTGATTACTGTAGTTTTTGAACATAATTGAATAATTGATGTGAAAGGCTTTAATGTAAGAAGTTTATTTAACCAATTGTTACGCATATAAAATGAGCACAATGAAACAGCACTTTTTGAACGCACAGCTCTTTAATTCTGAAAGGCAAAAATGGCCGCATTTCCACATTCTCCCAGCAGGAGCGTGTGGTTAAGAGCTTTCTTCCTGACAGAGGAGGTGGGCCGTTGTTGTTGGAATGAATGTGATCACTTAAAGGGGTTCTTTCAATCGTAGTAACCGCATAAACTTGCAGGACAACAATGAGGGATTATGAAAAACCCATATCTGTTTATCTATCTGTCTGTCTGTCTTTCTATCTATTACGTGTACTATAAAATAAAAACATCCAGTAAAAGGGTTTGAGTAAAACTGAGAGCAAATGTGGAAGTAATTATGCTTTTTAAATTATGTGCAATCATACATTGTAGCAATTAGTTTTGGAAAGTCATATGCATATGCATGTACTCTGTTTCTCTGTTTTCCTTGAAGTCACTGACCTTGGACTCTCTGGAACTGTGTCTTTCACTTCGCTGGCCATTATTTATGTTTATTTATACATGTTCTTGGCAAAAAGCTTGCTTGCCAAAGCAAATTTTCAGAAAACACAGATACTGTGCTGTGTTCAAGTATCCAAGTCAAGTATTTGGATGAAAAAATGCTGTAGTGGGCTGGGAGTTGGGAAATTAGAAAGATATGAAAAGTGGGACGTGAAAGATATGAACTACCAAGAATTACACAAGATGTTGAAAAGGTTCAATCTGGGAAATCATGAACTGACTTTAGTCCCTTGACAGTGAGGGAGATGAAAGAGTCTTGGTAATACTTGGGTTCCAGATGTTTATGCAATAGGAAACCAAGCTAAATTGAATTGTCAGGACCCACATTATACTTGGAGATAAATCTACTGTCAGTGTGTAAACATTCATATTTGTAGTGTGATGGATCTCCCAGATGTGCGTTCAGCTCACCATCAATAAACACTGTGAATGGCTCACTCTAAACAACCTGACTAACAAACCTAAATATTCTGCTAAAGAAATGTTGATCAGTCTCAACAAACGGTGAATTCCAAAACATGAAAATGAGCGTGATAATCTGTTCTGCCGAGAGGAAGCTGCACTGTGCAGTAATCAGAAGAAAGGAATTGCTCTTTAGTCTACAATAATGTAAAATAATATAGAGAATACATTTACATAATCTATACAATTTTGCTTTATTCTGAGGGTTTAGAGTTTTGTTATAGGCGAGGAACTTACTGAGGAACATGCGAGCAAACTTCCTTGAACAATGGAATGCTGTTATCGGTTAAGATTACTTAAGCACACATTTAGACCCACCTGCACTAATGATAAACTGGGTTAATTACAAATGCCAACTTTGTCAAGCTCATTTCCTTACATTTAAGGATATCTGATATCTGTAGGTTTTCTCCTTACACATTTAAAAATAATTGCATATTATAAGAAAATGACCTTTTGGGCTTTTATGCATGTCAACCTCTTGCTTGGGACTCCCAAATCTAAAATATTAAACTTTCATTATCCATAATAAGGACAATTTAACATTTTGCTCAATGTCAATTTCTTTGATAACTGTGGTTCACAAGACAATATTTGGGGGAATTCTTTTGGTCTAACATGTTTTATATAGATACAGATAATTCATCTATAGTAACAGTTTCCAAACTGGAAATTCAATTTATTTATAGACTTGTTAGTTTCTTATAAAGGCACATAGCTTATCTATTTATATAAATATATATTAATATCCATCCTATGTTCTATTTTTCCATTCTCAGTCAATTTGTATAATTTGCATAAATGTATATATGTAGTGTAACAATTGTCATATCAGAAAAAAATGTAGACAGAGCATTATCTTGAGATCAGATCATTTGTTGCCAGCTGCTTCAAGCTGAACATTTCAGAAATAACACATCTGTTTGAAGCTGTGACTGATTGTCAGGAAAACTATATATAATCACTATATAATTACTAATCTGTCTGAATCCATTGATGCATTTACGCGGTTGTATTCATGTTGTATCACTGAAGGCATCTGACACTCTTCGATCTCTGTCAGGATTTCTGTATATAGATCAATGTTTAGCCATGCTTTAACCAACACAATTCAATATTTATTAATATGTAAAGATTTTGTGCAGCAGAATGGTAACATAGCCTACTTCTTTCTAATTTCATTCTTCTGTGAATACCTTTATTTTCTAGCATTCTCGGATCTTATAATAGTAGTTTTCTACGTTGGCCAAGAAACTCAACGCGCTGCAATTTAAAAATAACACATGCAAACAGAAAAAAACGGCTGCAACTTCTTCATCAATTCACTGCA
>JAUMHP010000052.1:22887097-22912676 GCA_032361065.1 Enteromius trimaculatus | reverse complement strand
TCACTCAGATGTCGGGAGTAAATGACTACTGCTATGTTCATTAATACATTCAACAACAAAACACCTCAATCTCTTAGAAGTCTTGCATGTCTCTGCGTCTCGGTCTGATGACGGCTCACTCGAGGGTCAGAGGTAAGACACCAGTTCAGTCTGTGTGACTCGCTGCTGTCAATCAACTATTGTGGGAGTGGCCTCTGTCGTGTGACGCCATGCATTTGAGAATGGCTTGAATTCAGAAGGGGCGACTTATTTTTATTATATTAAAAGAAAACTACTGGTGGATCTTTGTAGGGTGGTTGTGTACACACACTCCCAGCACACATTTCAGTCCAAACAGCTTGTAAAAGTGAATGTGGCACCGGATGACCCCTTTAATGAAGGATTTGTTTATTACAAACATGCATCATACCTTATATGATGCTAACTGATAAACTGATGGAATCGTAATGTTTTTATCAGGCATCTGAACTTTCTGCTGGCATCCCTTTATTATAGAGGATCCATTGGTGAGAAGGTGATATGATGCTAAATTTATTTACATCTGTCCCTAAAAAAATGGATGGCCGGCAGGTGAATAAAAATTCAGCATAGCTCAACTATACCTTTAAAGTAGACATATTATGCCCCTTTTTTACAAAACGTAATATAAGTCTCTGTTGTCCCAAGAATGTGTCTATGAAAATACTCTACAGATCATTTATTATTCTGAAAATGACTATTTTGAGTGGAAGCAGAACGAAATGAAATCATTTTAAACCATATTAGTTTAAACTTCTGATCAACGGTTTTCTGAGTGGATACATACAAAGCGCATGGACAGAAAGCAGCTGTTACTGCACGTGAGTACTAAGTTCTCATTCACACACAAGTTACAAATACAGTTGGTTACTATATGAGTGAAGGTAAACAGCTAGAAAAGAAATCAAGAAATACAATAAATAAATCAATACTGTTAGCGTATTTTGCTCAAACTTTTGCCACTGTATTACACCTGCTACACCTTTGTTGCTTGTGAAATCAAAATGATGATGCAGCAGGTAGAAACTTACAGATTAAGGGGGGTATTATTATAATGAGATCCCTTTGCAATGTAACAAGGTGGAGTGATATCAGAGGCGCTTGTTTTTTCAGACACATGGAGAAAAAGTCTAAAACAAAGTTACTGGGTTACTCTTTTTCCTTGGTTTTCTTTTTCCTTGGTTGGTAGATAAACTTTAAAAAGTAGTAGGCACTTAAAACCTGAAAAGGTCACCTTTTAGTGGATGGATTTTTGTTTGTTTGTTCTTCTAAATTTCTTTTCTAAAAAGGCTTATGCTTAAAAGCATATCAATTTAATTTGAAACTAATATAAATGCTGTCTAGAAAAAGATTTAATAAAATATGTACATTTTTAAAAAGGACAGCTGATTAAGTGATTGCACGAAAAAAATATTTTGCCATGAATTTTGTATGCATTATACATAAACAGTCTAAAAAATATGTAATTTATCACAAAATAATTAATAAAATAATAGTGACACTGTAGCCTAATTAAATATCTTATGACTGTGAGGAAAACCCACACCTTTAAAGGAAACACATGTAAACTCCACACACAAAAGCCTTCTGACTCAATCAACAGGAAGTCACCCACCAACATTAACCACTAAAACACTTTCAACTTTCAAAACTGTTTAAAACCAGAGGCGAAGTTGAGTCTACTTTAACAGTCAAGCCACAACTTGCCTGAAGTGCATGTCATCGTCCTTTGAGGGCTCTGACTGATCGTGAGGCGCTAGGAGCCCGACATCTTCAGCCTGATCCTGATGATCACTCATGGTCTTAGGCCTGCAATACATACACAAACAAAACCACACATCACTCACAGTTGAACATTTTGTCTTTTCCCACTGCAAAAAAAGCCCCTGCTATTTCTGGAGTGCAATTAAAAAGGTGTTATAAATGGACCGCTGCTGCACTACTGTCACATTAACACTGAATGCTGCTTGGGCCTATTCTCTCCCTTGTTATGTTTAATTGGGAAGCTTCATTAGGCTGAAGTCTGAGTCATCTGTGTGTGTGCACTGACAGACCGTTTCCTGTTTTTGAAGGTCACACCATTTGATCCGCTGCTTAATGCACCCCAGAGAATTAACGCATGCTGCTACGTCGCACATACGCAGCTGGTGTGCTACACCTCCAAATCGCTTAACTAGCAGTTATCCTGCTGGCATAGTGCTAATGCATCTACAGGACAGAAATGAGAGAAGGCCAAAGTGCAAAGATTGCAAACCCATGTTTTTAAAAATACACAGAGAAATACAGAGACAAGAGGATTAAACAGGCAGCGCATGATAATGGTAAAAAGATGACAGTTACCCAGATGATGTTTCATCTGCTTTAAGGGGTGTCATGATGTGATATTATGCACAAGGGGCAGAAGGATGATTTAAAATAAGACAAAAATGAATAAAAAATCGAGATCTGACAATTTTATTATTTTAATTTGTTTCATAAGGGTGTGTGTTTTAGTAACAGTTCACACATCTTTGGAAAACCTGGATATACAAGATATAAATTAGTGTTAATTGAAATTTAAAAAAGAATAAACTTAGTCTGTGTCTTTAGCAAGGTGACAAAGTTTGTCAAATTTCAAAATTTTGCTTAGTTTACTAAGAATAACATACTAAATATAAATAAGACTAAAGATTAAACCTTAATTTAAAAAAACAAATTCTCCCCCCGCATATGGCACGTGTGCGCCCTGGAGACACGCCAGGCTTTATTGCACAACATCTGATATATGGCAAGAGATCTGTGCATCAGTCTGAATGCAGCCTGATAAAGTCGCCACCGTCTATGATTTCATCAGAAACAAACAAACGGCAATAATGCAGAGGAAAAAAAAGAAAAACCCACAACTATTCACTGCAACCTTTCGGATACTCAAACAGCACTTATTTAAAATTAGTAATTGTTTTAAAACGTAGTCTGCTTATATAATGATAAACAAGTAAATTTGATTTAAAATATATATGAAAATGCAGCCATGTGCAGCAATATTGAGAACTGAGAATGTGATATTCTCTGAATTTAGTTAGCCCCAGACTAAAATGCATGTTTGGGCTGTCTCAACTGAAAATATCTTGCTCTGACATATCTTAAAATATGTCAATGTCATTGTTCTGTGTTAAGATGCACACCTGTAATGTAAGCGCATTTTGTAAAAGTTGCTTAAATATCTTAATTTAACTAAGGCCTACTCTGGGTTTAAGATAAACCATGTTTGTGAAACCGGGCCATTGAGTTGATAATAATAATCACAGTTGAATTGAACTGTGAAACCGAGATTCACACCCCTACTTTTAAGATGGCGGTACTGACACAGATATTCCAGCTATAAACAATAATAATAAAAAAAATAATAATTTAAAAAAAAAAATAATAATAATAATAAAATAAATAAAAGCTGAAAATAAATAAAAATAAAAATAAACAGCTTTTTAATTACTGCAGAATAACCAGAAACATCTACATATGGGCCTGGAGTTAAAAAGATGAATCACTACTGATATAAATTATAGTGTACATTATTTGTACCCTGATAAACAGCACAGCTACATTTCTGAAGAGCTTTCAGAGGAAGCTATGATTTATGTGTAATCCTAAAAGCGATAACAATTGCGGGACGGGCCAGAACAGGCATCACTGACATCTCAAAGGACAGTCATGTGTTGATGTATTTGTCTGGTGCTGGAGGTCAGTTTGCTTCAACAGATCCTATAGCTCCAAACTTTCCTTTCATGGCACTGTTTTATTTATTTATTTATTTAATGACAGAGCTGTCCTTAATGCGGAAGGTAAATCACAGCTCCTCTTCTTTCCCTCTATATATTAGTGTGTGTTTACTAAACTGTAACATCACGGGATAACTGCTAATCCACTTTGCCAAATCAACTTTAGCCTACAGGCACAGAAGCCTCTCTTAAAGGCACACCGTCAATTTTTTTGAAACCTGGCAACAACACTGATTGCAAAATTGGCACATGCTGAAAAAAAGAGAGGAAGGAAAGCTTGAGAAGGAAGCATTTAACTAATATAGTTTTGCACGTGTTTTACAACTCTTAAGGTACAATAAGCCACAAGCCATAGTAACTAAAATACTCAAAAATAAATAAAAAAAAACAATAAAAGAAGTGCTATAATTTGTTCGTGTTAATAGTTTACAGCGAGCAATGACAGGAGGTTGGCTGTATTTGTGTAATGGGCCCTCAGGGGGGTTCACAGCAATAACAGAGAGGCAGCTGTACTGCAGGAGGCTAATGGGCCCATTCTCATGTACATCTGCAGGCTGTAACTGCACCCCAGGCAGTTGACACACAAGAGAGCTTTCTGATGGATACTTTGCAAGCCATTCACGCTGCATTATTCCATTTTTTGTATCCACATTTTATTGTGAGGACATGCAAGTTGGAAGACACCTGTGTGATGTGTTTTGTTAGTAACAATCAACAGTCAAACTGAGGACAGCCGCTCTTTCTTTCATTTTGACAATGCTGGAACACCTTCAAAAACATTTAGCTTCCTCTGCCCTTATAAGCATGCGATCATATTTTCTGCCAAAATACAACAGTTACTGTATTTATTGTTTTTGCTGTAAAGCCATATCCAGAATAGGCGAAACCTTATTTTCTATTTTACAAGTTCTTGAAACATTGAAATGTCATATCTCACATATGGTGACATTACTGTAAAGAATTTAGCAGACTCTGTGGACTCTCCCTGTGAGTGACCTACATTACCGTCTTAACTCAGCCTTAGCTCCTGCGGGCCTGCTCCACTGCCCTTTCCATTTATAAACATATAGTGCTATCAGATTTGTATAGAGTGGATTAGTGATTAGTTAAAATGAAAAAATATTTCTGTCCAGTGTTTAGCACAGACTTAAGCAGAGAAATGTATGGTGTTTAATTGTACAGTAAAACTAACTAGGTATACCCAGATGAGACACATCCACAGGCACAACTGATATGATATGAGTTATAAATAGGCTTAACAGTTCTATAGCAACCTACACTTCTAAAATCACTAATGCAACGCTTCCGAGCGAATTCCCTATGTAATAAACGTCAAATGATTATTGTTGATAATTATTAATTATTAATTAATATTATTATTAATAACATTTAATAACAAATAAAATAAAATAAATCGCGTGCTTGACTGCCAAGCAATGTTGCAACTTGGCACATAAACATAGCTAACATTAATTAACTTAATTAGTGTCCAGTCACAGATGTATAGTCTCTGTGGCTTGGCTCAGACTTTGGAGTTGGAACTAAATTTAGGAATTTTACTCGCGTGGAATGAGGTCAAGGCTAATATGTCACACTGGTCAGATAATTTGGCTATTATCCACACACATCAAACCAATAAGTCTAACAACCTAACAAAATCCAAGTGAACAACCATCTCAGCGTGTGCGCGCGCAAACAATATTTGCGCATTCAAAACAGAAGACGTCACAGCGCTAGTTAACACGTACCTGACGGACAGGAAATATCCAAACCTTCGCTCAACGTATCCCATAGAGGTGTCAGTGTGAAGAAAAAGCCATCACATCGGTGTTATAATAGTCCGAGCTCATAAAGGGTCATAGGTGTGGTGATGTCTTATGTGAGCCGTTAGCGTCAGCAGCATTAGAGACTCGTGGTGTTATTAGGAAGCTTCAGGAACTCTCGCTGGATTTACTTCTCGGTATGAACGCACACAAACACACATTACACTGGCTGACTGACTGACTAGATGAAAGAATCTGAATAAACACCCATTTACTCGTTAAAGCATTAGTTTTCCTATTCCAGCACCTTTCGACAAGGGTTGACAAATTATGATAATCACTAGTTATCGCCCTAAGCTTGTGTTTAACATTTCACACCAGAGGTTGCTTTTGAAAAGGTTTAATGCAGCTTAGCAAAAATGATTTTAAAAATAAGGCTTTTTCATTTAGGAAATATATTTTTACGTAAATTAAGATTTAAAACCTAGAAAACAAATGTACACGGTAAAGAAGGTGTTAACTGAAACGTTCGGACATCAAAACCAAAGTGAAAATGCACAAAAATTGAGAACTGAAAAGCACACAGAAGTACAGCCTGGTGTGTTCCAGCACGAAACTACAGAGATCAGTTAAACTTTTAATAGCTTAAAGTTCAGTATTAGTAAAAGATACATTTACAGGCCAACGGCCAGTACACATACTATTATGCATCTGAGCAACAGAGTCATTGAAAAACACAAGGCTCTTGGGACATTGTGGCCTCACCGGTGACGGGTGCGACAGGTCCTGGTGCTGTGACCATGGGGGCGTCTCTGTGGCTCAGGCCCCTCCGCTGAAGGAGCCTCAGAACTGGCTGCATATATAGTGCATCCCATGAAATCCCAGATGTCCAATGCAGACTTGCTAAGCAGCAAGAAGAAAAGTGTACTTCCATGCCCTTGCAGGATATCAGAGGAAAAGTCATTGCCTCAGCATCTCCCTGCCTCCCTCCCCTCCCCCTCGCAGCAGCGATAATCAGATTTTACATTTACACTCCACAAAATCATCCCCGCATAATCTCCACTTCTGCATCACGTTGCATATAAAAGCGCCTTTTGTTAGAGACAAAGCACTTTACACAAGCTGAAAGGGCTTTATGGTTCTTACTGTGCAAATACTCAGATGATTCAAAACAATTACCCTTTCAGACATTTCATTGTTGTCATATGACAGTCTAACAGCATTAGAGCAAGTGAATTAAAATGCTAGGGATTTGGAATTTCATGCATCCAAGATATTTATTGGTGAAGCTTTTTCAATACTCGCAGCAACCGAGCAAAAAAAAACCTGCAGATTTTATGGAGAATAATTCAGTGCATATAGTTTTCTAGAGTTTCATTCACTAACCTTTATTGCACAACCTCTATAGAAGGCTTTTTAAAAACCATTGTCCAGAATTCATTAACAAGTGGGGAAAAATATTATTAGTTCTAATTATTAAAAATGTACGCATAAATAAACGCATTTAAAAACAAAACACTGATACAGTGGAATTGAGTGTCCTCTAGTGGTAACTTTATCTTACAGTGTTCAATACAATAATTTACATGAAAAAGGTCTTGATGCAAAACATCAAGAGATAACAAAAACTGTAAGACAACAAAAACCTTTATATTAAAAAGTAAACTAAAAGGGTTATTAAATGATTATAAAACAGAAGAGAGGCACGCAATGACAGATGTGATTGTCTCATAAAAAGATTTATTTTTTTTTGCCTAAATGTACAAAGGCAAGTTACAGTATTGTATAAAAAAAGAAACGTGGTAATGTACACTTTACATAAGAGAAACAGTCCAAGAAAGAACAGGAGGAATTGGGTGATACAGCCAAAAAAAAAAAAAAAGCCATTAAAAAAAATGTAAACATTCTTTAAGTACCGGGGCCTGATACTGTGATAAATTGTCTTTAGAGAAACACTTGGGATGAAGCGCAACAGGAAAGAGGTGTTAGTTCATCGTGTAAATGACGCAAAGCATGCAACAGTGCACTGCATTCAATTTCCAACAAATCGCAGGAAGTCAACTGAGCACCATTTGAAACTAGCACTGACAATTTTCTTGATTCGTACTGAGAATCTTAACTGCCAAAAACCATGAGAATAACATTTTTCAGGTTTGAATGATTCATAAAGTTGTTCTGTGTGGCTCAAACATCCCAATGTACCTAATAACATGATGATGGATAAACTTAAAGCCCATTTCTCTTAGCATTCAGTGTACCATGGTGCTGCATGCTGCTGTTGCCATTGTTTTCATAGCCACTTTACACACGAGAGAGTGCACAAACCAACATAATCCTCCAAACACCTGTCTTTCGTCTCTCATTCCATCAGAGCCTGTTAAAAAAACAACTACCCACCTGTGTAAAATATGTCCCAAAATCAGCAGCAAACGACCAGGAAACTGCCCGAGATCCACCGAGAGCTGCATCTAATTGAGATTTTAAGATTGAGAGACTCCCAAGCCTCATTTAACGGTTTCACGGACCTAGTGAATGTTAAAAAAACAAACAAAAAAACCCCCAGCAAGCATCGTGACAGCAAGCCAATACAAAGCTATGAAAGAATAAAGCAAAGGACAACACCGAAGAGGAAAAGAAAAACATACCCTAGGGACAGATATCCAAACAAAAAGTAATCCGATTGGTTTCTTGATTGCATTTTAAAACAGTTCCTCTGTACATCATATACAGACATCACATAGTGTGTGCAACCAAGAATATCGACAGCATTTGGTGCAGAACCAAAGTTTGCTTTGCCTGAGGAGAGACACTGTTTAAAGTCACATTTCTAGTGCTATAGTACACCATGCTGGACGACACATGAAATACACAGAGCATGACGGGCCATGAAAGCATGTTCGGGTCAAACGCTCACTTGGTTTCAGAAAACACGCTGGAGTTACCACAACACTTCCACAATAAGTGTTCAGGGATAGAGTGGCCCCATGCAAGAATTCAGAACAATTAGAACGAAACTACTGGGCCTCTGGTGTCACGCACCCCATACTGCTGCAGCAGCGTCTCTCTAAAAGAACTCACTATATCGGTCACATTGACAAACATCCATTTTTAAGAACCGTAGCCATAAATCGGAAATTCTGTTTGCGATGAGGTAAGGTAGCCAAGACGGGAACGAGGAAATTTGAAATTCAAGTTGAAGGATAACCAAGTGGAATCGAAGAGAATTCCCTGGAGTAAACGGACCTCGGCCAGTGATGTTCTAATGAAACAGTGCTTGCTGAAATTGTGTCTCGCGAATGAATCTGGAAGTGAAATGTCTTGCTGAAAGCAGCTGTGTGAGGACAGGTATGTGTCTTAAAACACGTTCCTGGATTCCTAGTCCACTGGATGGTACTGTTAAAAAAACAGCATGATGTTACCAGAACATAGTACAGTTTTTTTGTTTGTTTGTTTTTTTTAAAAAAAGGTAGTAATAAAATAAGACATTGATTGATAATGCTCTTTACATGGAACGATTCTGATGATAGAAAAGAGAAATGGGGTGAAGAAAAGAAAAAAAAAGAGCAGTCTTGAGGCATTTGGCGATGACAACCGTTTAGGAACCACTGGCAGAAAGACAGAGTTATGAGACAATGCTAGATAATATCTGCAGCTTTCAACGGTGGTATCTAGAGAACAACAATTTAAAAACCGTGGGTCAAACCGATTTCTTTTTTCAGTGAGGATGCCAACTAAAATAAAAAAGGGAAACAACTTTAGTTATCTCAGTGTGATAAAACTATTTTCAGTCTTTGTGTTCTTATGTCCTCTCGAGCCCTTGCCTCTTGTCCGGTCACAGCCTGCACGGGGTGAGTGGAATGACAGTCCTTGCTTTTCAATCATCCCTCACCAGTTCACAGGCATAGTTCAGTGGCCAGCTGGGGCTTTGAGCAGAGCAGGATGGCTTTGAACCTGGTCTCACAGTCTGTAGTGGGGTACGAGGTACAGATACTAGGAAAACATCAATCTGCCACACATTCCGGCAGAAAAACTAAAAATATAGAAACACCATTCAACTGATGTCTAAATGAACTCCATATACTTCCCCATGTGATCCAGTCACATGATTATTTGTAAAGAAGGGGCGAGAGAATCAGGTTTCCCTAAAGAAAGAAAGAAGAACGCACTGGTTAGAATAAAGAATAAATGGTTAATCTCTGAATTCGTTATTTAGTGTATTACATAGTAAATGGAAATAGTTTTATACGTTAAATATGAACATAAGGAAAAAACTCTGTATAGTTCTTACAATATATTTATCACTTATTAAACATGTCTCGCCATCTTTCTGATGTTACTACAAAAGTCTCCACCAGAGGTCACTACAGGCTTCTGAAGAGATGTTGCTGTACTAAAAGCTCTAGCCTCAATCTAAGGGGCCTTAAATAAGCATAATGCTCTAAAACAGATGGCAGACAACAAAACCTTTAGAGAGAAGGGCCTCGAAGAAAGTGGAGCAATTATAAAAACTTATTTGTAAGCTTGGGTATCAAAAAAAGCTTTTACATTACACAATATGAAAGCAGAAATGGGGATACACATCTTTCACTGTGATTTATGTTTTTAACACAATCCAAATCTCCTTTTCTTGATCTTTGTTTTCTCTTACCATTCTCACCTCCGTGCTGGTGGGTACAGGGAAGGGGCTGAGGCTTGCTGACTGGCAACAATCGCTGACGATGAAAGGCCTGCAATTAAGGAACATCTTCGTTTTCTTCATGGAATTTCCATGTTTTATAGCAGCAATATTTAGTTTTTCCCCTTAAACTCATGAGATGTGGCATTTGAAATCTCATTAAGATGTGCTGGTTCACATTATACCCCCCAAAACAATCTTTAAAAAAAAAATCGAATTTTCAGAAAATAAATCGTAATGATTTCAATGTTAAGGTAATGTAGTAATGCACAATATATTACTATAAAATTGTGAAATAAATGTTTAATGTAATGTTTTTGCTTGGCGGTACATCTCAAAACCATCATAATTTCAGGTAATAAGTAATTATAAGTTAATGTGTAAGAGTACTAGACTGCTGACCTGTGGCATAAGACAGATCATACTGCCCGGCTACAAGAGGATAGCCTAGGTGGTGATGGGATGGCATTATGCGCTGGGAAGGAGATGAACGCGGTCGATCCATTTCTCTCTCTCTTTCCCGTTCTCGGTCTCCTCCTCGCTCCCTTTCATGGGAAGGCTTGTCGGCAACAGTGGGTGATTTGCTCTTGTACTGGTTGGCGTGTTGGTGTAGTATGTCCAAGGCCTTGGATTCTGAAGCCGATTTGCTACCGACTGTGGGGCTCGAGCGAGATTTTTCTCCCTCCTCTCCACTGCCCACTTTACTGCCGTAAGGGGAGAAAGGGTATCCCGCTGGCAGATAGGACCCTGAAGATTAGAAGACAATACTGTTTTTCTATTTTAAAAGGAGTGCTATTATGCACTTTTTATGCACATTGAGGTTCAAAACATGCTTTATGCTACACGAATGCCAACACTTTTTTTTTTAAAAACATCATTGTGTTCCAAAATGCATTTAACAAAGCAACGGAAGTATGTGTTGCACTCTCAGTGTTGCCACAAGGGGCATTATCATCATTAGTGGCCAGTTTTCGTTTTTAGGTCAACAAAAAGGACAAATCTAGCTAAACTGTTGACAAGTATACAGCTAGATACCCTGAGTTATAACAAATAAAAAAATATTTAAAAAGTAACTGCCACAATAATGCAATGTAAAATGTAATCCTTTTTGTAACTTGCATTGAGTATGTTGATGGGCAAACCAATTATGCAACATAGTTTACAAAACTTTTTTTAATAATATGCTTTAACATCGTATGAAAATCACAATTCAAACGTGATTATTTGTCTTACCTGGGTAGTTTTGCATCATGACAGAGGACATGCCTCTGTATCCAGGATGGTTGGGATCGTAGCTTTGCCCAAAAGGATATCCATGCATGTAATGCAGGTAGGGTTGGTGCTGTGCTAAGGGGGAGCTGAAAGGTATGTGGGCATTGGGCCGGGATTCTTTCCCACTGTTTCGCTGGTCCTCAGAGCTGGGAGGACACAAACCATCAGTTCCATCTTTACTATCTTCTTTGGAGCTGTTGTCTTTCAGTCTTGGCCTGTCATCTTTGCCTTTTCTGTCTCGTTCCCGGTCTCTGTCCTCATCTGGCGGTCTCTGACTGTCAGGGTACTGGAAACAGAAAAAAGAAAGACGTTAAGGTTTTGAGAGGTTGTAAACTAAGTCACACATAGGAAGACTGTTTTCCGAGTACATGTTCATTTGTGGGTGAATTATCCCATTCTAGCGAACTGTGCAGACGTTTAGTTAATGTTTGCCTCACCTGTCTGTACCACATGCCTTGCTCCATACCCAGCCTGGCAGACTCCACACTTGCCTTTGAGTCATCCTTTCCATGATGGCCAGCTTCACTGAGCTTCATTTTAAGCCCCTCAGCCTGCTGTGGCTGCAGCTTGACCTCCTCCCCTTTAGGAATGATGACTGACTTGGCAGGTTCAGAGGAAGTGTCTCTCTGTTTGCCAGGGGCCTGTGGCTTTCCCAGGTCTGAAAGGCTGGGGGCTTTTGTTAGGCCAGGAGGAACAGGGCCCTTCTGTTTCCAGTCCTCCTTCAGTGAGGCCTCTCTGTCCTTTAAACCTGAATCAGGCTTTTTCTCAACAGACCTGTGCTGCTCAGACATGAGTCTTTGCCTTTCCTCATACTGCTGCCTATATGATGGATTAGTGTTCATGAGGTGGTTGTGATAAACCTGATCTGGGTATCCATATGGCGGGACGTAGTATTGGTTGTAATAGAGTGGCTGCATGTACATATTGGAGCGCTGCTGAATGACAGAGGCTTGCTGTTGGTGTGGCTGACTTGAAGCGACCTCAGCTTTGCGCTCATCCTGCACGTCCACCTTCGTCTTCTCCTCTGGCGATTCTTGCTCATCTTCTTTTTTCAGTTTCAGAGCTTGTCCTTCCGGCAGAGGCCCACCAGCAGTGGCGCCACCAGGGCTAGAGTGGGTGTAACTGGGAGAGTAGTAGTTGTCATAGTTAGCATAATATGCAGATTCCTTGGAGGATGCCTGAGAGGGAAATAGTGCCTTCTTCGCGCCGTCCCTGCCTGACTGATCTTCCACTTTACCTTTGACCCCTTCCATTTTGCCTTCACCATCTTCCCCGGCATCAGATATGTCAGAGTATGCAGGGCTGTTTGTCTTTACCGAGGAGCTATCAGCCCCATTCTGGGTGACGGCATGAAGGGGAGTGAGAGGCTGTCCGCTACTATCCACACGACTGGCCACCCCGATGGATGGACTGGGAGCATTATCCGTAAAGCTGTATATCTTATCCGCCTCTGCTTTCATGCTAGCAAGGCGGCTTTGATGAGGGTCTGAGGAGCCATTGAGATGACCCTCACTCCTGCTTCCTGGGTCAGAGGACTCAGAGTATGGGCTTTTTCCCTCTTCGGTTTTCCCACTCTTTCCTGGGAGCTTGGGACTGTCTGCATCCTTGCCCAAATCTTTCTTTTTCTTGTCCTTTTTCTTTTTGTCCTTGGAGCTGCTCAAGGCTGGATTAATTGGCGATGATTCCCCAGTTACACCCAACTTAGACTGAATGCCTTTAAGCTGGGGACTCTTGGGGATGCCCTGCAACATGTTAGCCATCCCTGGAGGATGGTTGGGGCTTCCGCCACTAAATGGTGTTGGCTGCAAAGAGTACATCTGCTGAGAAGGGAGGGATGGAGCCATGGGTCTGGAAGACTTCATGTTCTTCTGGGACAGCTTGTCAGACTTCACACTGCTGCTTGGCTTTTTGGACTTCCTGTCGTCTATGCCATCATTGCTAGCCTCGTCAGCAGTGACGCAAGGCCCATCCTCGCAACCCTCCATAGGTGTGCCACAAACATCTGCTTCAGCATCACCATTCTTTTTCTTTGACTTGGAGCCAAACTTTCCAGGAGAAGGAGATGGACTCTGAGCATCAAAACCTCTTCCTTTTGGTGTGACAGAACGTGCTGGGGAGAGAGAACCTTTTTGCGTAATCGAAGCTCCGTTGCAACTTCCGGGCTCTGGGTGGAGAGAGGATTCTTCCCCATATTCGCTGTCTCCGTCCATGTCCAGCTTAATATCGTCATCGTTATGAGCACGAGCCTGATGGTACTTCAGGCCATTGATGTGCTTGTACTTCTTGTTGCAATTGGGATGCGGGCAGTCAATCAGTACAGGTGAGGGACAGGTTCGGTCTAAAGGTGGAGGAAGGGTCTCAGTTTTGATGATGGGAATTGGGAGTGAAGAGGAGGTCATTCCACCATTTGAATTTGTGCGCATACGCTTGTTGCCTTTAGAATCCTCAGAGCTAGAGTTGGGCTCCATGTCTGACGCAGGCTTGTTCTTGCGCTTATTAGCTGAGGAGGGACTGGCTTTTATGTCCTCAGTGTTGCTGTTGGGCGGAGTCCTGCGCTCAGAGGAGTTTTGGCTTCCGCGCCGGCCCTTACTGTTAGAACTTGCTCTGGTCTTGCTGTTGTTGCTGCCCTTGTTATCAGACGAGTTGCTGTTCTCGTTGACTGGGGTGTTGCTATTGGGTCGCATTCTTTTACCACGGCCACGTCCGTTTCTCATTTCTAGGTCGCTTGTGGGAGAGTCGCAGAACCTTAAAGAAAAATAAAGATTATTTATAAGTTCTTCACAATTACCTAAATAGTATTCATTTCCCACTTTGATATTGATTAAAAGTATTTAAAAATATAAGCCTTTAATAATACAAAAGTCATTCCTAACAACCAAGACATTGATTTAAAGACTGATTTAAATATTCAAATTCCCAAATTAAACTTATACTATTTAGATTCTTGCAAATAGCCAAAAGTGAGATTCTATTTTTTATCCCTTCATAGGCTTGATGATGCGCATGTTTTTAATAGTGTGGCTTTTCCCTAAGGGTTATGATATGATATACCTGGCTTCCTACAAGTCCAGAGGGAGTACTGATGTTGTCCTAAGAAAAGGGGGCTGACAAGCAGAGACTAGTATCCTAGAGAGGAATATTTAATTTTCTTGATTTCGTGAAAGCACTTCACGTACCTTGGAGGGGCCCAGTCATGACGGGTACAATCCAAAAGTGTTCCGACATACGTTTTGTTCCGCCAAGTAACATTGACCACAAGCATACCTGTAAAACATAAAGAGGACAAGATTATCTCCATTATCTATACAGTCAATGACATTATAAGTCAATGACACAGTAGTACAGCAGAGTTATAATGTCAGTTTTCTGATTCATGAGCAATACTCATCTGGTTGCTTCTCCACCTCATTACTAATATTCCAAACACAGTCCTTGCAGAAGCCACAGCTCCCATTTAAATAGTGCAAAAGGAGGTTTTCCTAAGGCCAGCACTCTCAAAGCAGCCCTGCTATTTTTACGGTGTACTTCATGATCACACCAGCTAAAAGCTGTAAGGAGCAGAGTTTGTTGATTCCGGGAGAAAAATTGTTTGATGGTGTCCTCCATCTGACTTTGCAGTACTGTGAGCCGCCTCTGCAAATGGTTTTGCAATTGTGTGAAAACAGCTGAAGCAAATGAAAATGCTTGTATCTGGCAGTGATTCAGAGGTTTCGCTGCAGAAGCTCAGACAGGTAAGTGGACGTTTCAAACTGGATGTTTCTGTGATTTTGCACTGCCATAATAGCAGGCAAAAATCAATAACACATTACAATAATATGCTCTTAATAGGTCATGAAAGGCACAGTTATAATGTGCAGTGCTGATAAGCCTGGCTCAGTCAGGCTAATACATTTAAGATAAGTCTTTATGGTGTTAAATCTTTTGAGTATACTGAAACTTTAGTATACTACTTAGTATACAAAATTAATATTTTAGTGCTGTCAAATGATTAATCATATCCTAAATAAAAGTTTTTTATTTACATAATATGCGTGTTTATTTATTATGTTTATATTAAAACACACACATACAGTATATATTTAGAAAGAATTTACAATGTAAATGCATTTATATATTTATTTTCTTATATTTGATATTATATCTAAATACATTTAATATATAAACATAACATATTTTCATTAAATATATACATGCATGTGTTTGTATTTATATATACTTAATAAATATACACAGTACATTCAAATATATTATATAAAGAAAAACTTTAATTTTGTCATGATTAATAATCATGATTAATCCTTTGACAGCACTATAATATTTTCAATTGAATGAAATTAACAAACAAAATACTTCTGCAGAATATTTCTTTGTACGCTTTTTAGTCATTGTTTTTACTTACTAAAGAAATAGTAGGCCTAAATATTGTTTTCAACCAAACATCATAGCGTGGGCCTCCAAATGTGAGAGCTGAATTCATGAACGTTCCTTTGAAAAATGTCAGTGGAGGTCAGTCGAAGAGCACATTAGCAGGGCCCCTTCCTATTTCACTTGCAGTCATTAGCGGTTCTCTGGCCACCTGTCTGAACCCAGGCTAAATGAGGCTAAATGGCAGGCATTTCACCTCTGATGCCCTTCAGTAGCCAAAGTGAAACAAACAGAAGCCTGGCATGTGTGCTGCTGCACTCTTACAATTCATTAAAACAGCTCTATTGGAGTTTAAAGGCTAAACTAACGCTACATAAATTTGTCATGATTGTTTTTTTTTTTTTTAGCTGGACATGACACCAGCTTAACCCTTAAAAAAAAACCCATCAAGCAAGGATAAAACAATTGCAATTATACCATACGGTTTGTTGTGAAAATATAATGGCTTATGGCTGATGTTACATAACTAAAGCCTAGTGATAAAAACAAGGGAGTTGCCATCCACAAACATTCCATTTCAAAAGGAAATACATCAGCACAGGAAAAAACTGGTTGTGCTGATATTGCACGGGTTCTTTAAAAAGTCTGAAATCATCAAGAGAAAGATTTGATTTACTAAGATGCACTTTATTGACCTCAGAGCGAAATCCAAGAATAGCCAAGTGCGCAAATTCAAAGAAAGAAAGATACTGAAGAAATCAACTAGGGCCTCCGTTTTCCTTGAACCAACAGCTAATTCAGGCAATAAAATAACACATTGATCGAATAGCTTGTTGAGGTGGCCTTGGAAAGAGGGTTGAATCAGGATACTGGCATATGAGCCTTGCCGTTTGGCACGGTTAAGTTTGCTGGCACCGAGCCCTTCATAGTCTGTGGGTGAGGGCTTTCTGGGCTCTACTTCAAGAGCAATAAACTTTCAGAAGATTTAGGGCTGACATTTGGAGGCATCAGCATGCATGGCTTGTGAGAGTGGACGCCACACCAACACGACCCTGGTCCGCTTCCAGCGTCCTGTAGAGGGGATTTGTGTCAGAGTGATGCCTAGAAATATTGCTCCAATCTGCCTCTGACTGTTTCATCATGAACTGAGAGCTGTCTGCCCTTAACCTCCTGCCATTCTGGGATTCACGCACTCGGCTGAAACATGAGCAAGTCAGTATGTCCATCAGCAAATAAAAGGTTGCAGTACACTAGATAAGATTTCCACACTGGGCTTTGGATGAAATAAAGCACGCCACTGTTAATTTGGAGAAGTCAGGGGAGGACACTGCAACTCAGCAACAACTTGATCTGCAATAAGTCATGGAAGATAGATGCTCTGTTCCAAAGCTCAGCGTGCTTCCTAGGCAACATTTGTTGTTTTACTAGGTGTGCTCCTGACACGAATGCCACTCTAAATTATGCTCCCCAACAGGACGCCTTGCTTTTGGCCGAAAAGGTAGCACTGAATGCATCTTTAGTGGAGGCAACACATTATGCAATGCTACGACTATATATTTCTAAAATGGAAAATTGAGGAATGCTCAAGTATTTCATTAATTACGTAAAATTATTGATTACTAAGTGCAATAATAATAAATAGCATGAGGAAGAGATGGAGCACTCATAGAACAATGAATAGGAGATAACAGTACAGCTGCTACATAAATTGAAGTCAATCTGGGGCAATCTGAAGAATTCTCATTTTTGTCATTTTATGCCCTCTGTTCTTAAAAACAACTATTTATTGTTTGAACTGTCCTACAAGCAACAAACTATTATTAGTAAAAGACGAACAAAACAAAAGCATGGCAATACTGTAGGGTGTCTAGATAGCCCAGCTGCACTGCATATTTTAGTTGTCTCATTTCTAACCACTTTACATCGAGGAGCAGTCTTCTAACAAGTTAATGAGTTAAATCAGGTGTGCTAAATAAGGGCGATCCAAAATAAGAATGTATTGGCAAGTCAACTGCGTGCTCAATCCTTCAAGTCATGTCAGAAAGATTGTATTTACGAGTTGAATGCACATGAACGTCACCACAAAATTGTAATTATCAGTAGGGAACTTTGGATATTGAGCCCTGCATTTCCGACTTCCGAGTCATGTCCGTGAGGAAAAATGTCCAACACAATGGGTCTTATTTACTACATGAACGTACAACAGGAAATTGGGCTTGCAGTCAGTTTCTACACAAAACATGGAATTTATCAATATGGGCGTGAACGGTGGCTATGATCAATTCCATGGAATTACGCTGTTTTTTTTTGGACGGGTTTTGTTTCTCGGTGTCGTAAACGTCTAAACCGGCTTCTAAACCTGGGTGTTTTAGGGGCGTGATTTTCAAATAACGACTGTTTTCTGTTGCCACATTTATCAACATGCAATCATTCGTACAATGAGATTGGTGGCATGCAAATGTTTTATGAATCACGTGTGAAATCTGTCGTAAGTTGATTTGTGCTCGTTTCTATGTTAGATTGATAAATGATGACCACTGGAAGCAATATTAATGTTGATTTTGTTAAATAATATATATATATATATATATATATATATATATAAAACATAAAAAAGCATACAAAATGCCATTGAAATTATGAAATATGCTGAATTTATAGCACTTTTATACATTGAATAAAAAAATTAAAAAAAAACACCTGATGCACATTAACTAATCATTTTGTGGAGTAAAAAAAATAAAAAAGAACTTGAATTTTATGCAGAAAAGGCACATCACCATCTGGCTCTAATCTGAGTTATCAACACACCTGCTGTCATAATTACGACTTCCCAGCTATGTACTTGAACACACCAGTAGATATTTTCCAACCTGCAAAGTCAACTCTAACACACCTGTAACTTTTAACAAACCCCCAAAACCTTCATCATCAGATGTGTTTGATTAAAGTTGGATCTGAACTCTGCGGAAAGGCAGATCCTCTTTGCCATAGAGATTCAAAACCAAAATAAACGTAACACATTGGCAGCGATAGGACTTAGGAAGTCATCTTTATGAGAAGTGTGGGTGGACTGTCTGCAACATCTTTAAGAGAGTGCAGCACAGCGGAAAGACATCTCAAAGTGGTTGAGAGATGTGTTCCCTGCCACGGGATCTTGCTGCTCTACTTTCCACCCACACAAAGTGTCACCAGGAAACAGATCTGTCCAACACCCCGATGAGAAAAAATAACACTTCAAAAGGAGAGATGCACACCAGTGGAACCATCCCATAGAGAGTGAGAGAGGGTGTGGATAACACCTGCACACCAATGGTTCCCTCTCTAAAGTGAAAAGAGCAGATGATTGGAGCTGTCCTGCAAAAAGATTAAGCTGATGTTGTGGAAGTGTGGCACTGGCTGTGGCAAGGCTGTGAATGGCCACACAAACGCTCTTGTTTTTCTCTTCCTCTTGACCCTTCAACTACGTCCCATCTCCATGTCAGAGACACACACGCACCAGAGTGGCCACAGAGGAGCAGGGTGAATCAGACACACTGTGCCCATGGCAAGAGGAATAGAAAACACTTAGACAGCCAATGCGCTCTGAATGTTGATGAGGCAGCCCTTTATATGGCGGCACTGGGAGGATGACAGCAGGCAAAGTGTGGGCGGCACATACTCCACTGCCTACCCATAGCCTAGATATGCTCTCATTTAGGGATTTGAGGAAGATTTTTCCTTTTCATGCTCGAGAATAAAGACTGAGGATGCAGAGAGCAGAACGCACGGACGTTTCTGCATTGGGCTATGATTAGATGAATAAAAATTTGATGAAAATAAATAAATAAGACAGAATAAATTAATCTACAAGAGTTAGGCACCATGTACTTCTCTGGCTAAGAAGCTGTTAACAGAACAAGGGGCTGAAATCATTAGGAAGCAGGTGTTTTCAACTAAGATATATAGGATAGATGTACTTTATTGATCCCTGGGGGGAAATTTAGGAAGAGACTAATATGTAAATGAGGACAGGAACTAATCACTTCGGTATTTGTGTACTGTACGGACTGCTCGTATAATTGCTCTTGAACAGAACGGGCAGGCTTATTTATGCAAATACAATGTATTTTTCATTTGAATATAAAACAATTTTAATAAGTTAATTCTAAATTAATTATTACTTTAATTAAAAATGAATAATAACTATCCTAAGACCTAAGCTTTTCTACACCCTTATTTGTCATTTTCAGCTCTTTTACTATTTTTACTAAGATGTTATCGTTCCTCATACCTGTTGGTTAAACATGGAAGCTATTTCGAGACTCGTATGCTCAAAAACCATAATCTATTGTATAGACCTCATATGTCACATTGTAATGGATGATGTTAAAAATATCCCAGATCTAAAACCATCAATAATTCTATTTGAATCCAATGCTTGTGCACTGCTACAGAATATTAACCATTTAAAACTTGAACACACATTTCCAGTTTTGGAGACTGTATACATGATGTGATGAATGCATATGTAATATATGGATAATGATTATATGTTATTTGAGTGCTCCATTAACAACAGTGGGATATTTAATTCGGTATGTCTGGAAAATGGCGTGTACACAATTCATTGTCCATCTTTTCATACAGCATTTTCTATAACCCTACCAAACTGATTTGAGCTGAATAACACCTTTTGCAGAACTGCTTGTATCTGATCAACTTAATATTATTTATCTGAATTAAACTGCGTTGAGCTAAATGATGGCACTACGCTGCAAAATCTGAACCGTACCCATAGCAGAGTTTCCAAAATTGATTGTATAAAATCATAATGTATTATAATTGTGAATTGTACAAGTCTATGATGTAATATTTTGGCTAAACACTAGTAATGTGCAATTAAATAGATGGCTTAACAAAATAGACACACCCCTCAGTAAGGTGGTCAACCCATCATCTTCTAAACACAGACTCAAAACAGGTTTTGATTCCCTATGACTTTTCCCTATTCCCTTATGAGCTTTACCATCTCAGAAACTGTGCTGTTCTGAAACACCACAATTTTCTGACTTGCTGGAGGCTGACAAATAGAAAACTTTAAACATCTAATTATGCGAACAGTGTTTTAATTCAGGAATCAACAATCATTTTCTGCTACTCTTCACTGGTTATAGTTGCTTTTTTTAACTAATGAACACTTAAAATTGCGTGTTAATAGTACTATGGATCTTTGACCCAATTCATTTGTTTTTTCATCTTTGAATCTCTTTTTTTATCTACTCATTGTGCCAACAAAGATACTTGCTTGTATGCATACAAAATATGATTGCCTTGTTTTTCATCATTCCACTCTGAAACTCTTATTCTCTGTTGATACAATGAGCTCTGAGGAACACCAACTCACTGTGGTAAGTTAGTAACAAACATTTTACTAGAGGGACCTAGATAAGTGTTAAAATATAATATTTCTTGATGGACACTGGACAAATTGAGATTTTTTTTCACATTTTCTTTACAACCAATCATGGCCATGTATATGTAGTTATGTATATATTTACTTTCCCTTATGTACTTCTTTACCATCCCCAGCTTGGCTGCTTCACATGTCAACCAGACTGTCTCTTGCTCTTCACAAGTTCAATTTGAAGTCTGTCTACTGAACATCTGAACATCACAAGCTCCAAAAACGGCATATTTTCTTACCGTCCTCAGTTTCTTGCCACACAATGCCCTCGAGGTTGACGCTGGTGCCTGGCTCGCAGGGTCCCAGGCACTCTGGCTCAGTGGACAGGGCCACGTCAGATGTGTTGACAGCCACAGAGCGTGTTCGCACCATGAGCTGCTCACAAGGTGAGGCGATGTCACTGTTTCCCATAGAGGCGAGGAGGTGAAGCGGCGGTGGGGCCGGGGTGGAGACCGGAGACTCCATCTGAAGAAAAATAGCAAGAGAGACAAAAACAAGGAAGATAAGAGCTGGTGAATCTCTGACAGGAAATAAATGACACTTGGAGAATATCTGCAAACATGCCCTTAAGGTGGACTCTATTTTGTGAAGGCAGAGGAGCTGACCTGCACCCTGCTGGACGGTGGAGCTCATTAAGAGCCAGGGATGCTTTGAGCTACTTAAGCCTCACTCCAGGGAAACGGGGCCTACACAGCATGCTCACTGACACCACATCATCTCACCGTGTGAACGTCGGCTTGTTTATTCAATTAAGGGCCTGTAGCTGTGTGGTCAGGCGCTCTAATCGACCCTACCTGCATTCAGGGGCCACGATGGACACCAGCCAGGTAAACAGACAGAAATAGTCCAGTATGAATAGGGCATGCTGGTTCACATGGCAGCAAAAGTTCACCTGGTGGCCTTCGCGATGCAACTGTGTCTGAGGTCATGCGTCATTATAATAATTTCTTTAATAAGTTTGGGTAAAATCTAATTGTTGTTTTCCCCCCCCCATCTCATTTTTTAATTGTTTTGTTACCACTAATGTTGCTTTTAAAAAGGATGAATTGGATGATCCGATGATATTTAACTCCGGCTCATGACCAATGCGAAGAAAACCCCATAAAAAAAGCAAATTAAAAATTATATCAAATGTATTTTGCAATGCAATTTAATTTATCTTAAAATGCTATATTATGTATATGTAATATATATTTCATCCTCAAAAACAGGGTGTTGCACTTCTATGCAATAAAAAAAAAACAGGCAAGGAAAAAAATAAAAGATGACTGTGTATTTATAACCAGGATTCATCAACATCAGGGTATGTGTGCCACCACTGGCACGTGGAAGAGTAAACACTGGTGCACAAACCAAAACGGAGAGAGGGGAATATTACATGATTGTAATTATATTTAGTTGTTTACTTTAGAAACACTGAAGTCAGGGTCCAAAATTAACAGAAGCTAGGCAGCAAATGAGAGGCTTTTGTGAGTAATGTGAATAAAAAAAATTACATGATTCAAGTCGAATGTATACAAACCGCCTACTAAAGAAAAGATTCGGTGTCACGTGTTTTCCTCCAGGACTCATGTGGAATATTCCTGACATAAAGTCACCAAATATGAGGAAGAAAACCAAAAACTGATGCACACTGCAGTGGGTCACAAAAGTAAATGTTTATCTGGGAAAATAAGTATGATTCGTATCTATAATAGTGTTGCTATAATGCTGATGGGAATGTATATTTAAAAAAAATAAATAAAGTAGCATCAATATTAGGTAGTACACGTGTTTTCAACATTTACCGTTTTCAGATCAGCCAATACAGTTTCACGACCAATTAGCACGTATTCATATGAGGTGGAAAATTTGTGTTAAATCATAAATATTTTCTTATGACCTTTTTGTACGATTTGTCTAAATCCCAGCGATGGGTAGGTTTAAGGGCAGGGTTATGTGAAGGTCATTCGTACAAATTCATACGAATTGGCAACTCTGCATATTGGTAAAATATGTACAATTTAGCAAAAATCATATGAATTCGTAAGAGTGAGTTTGTACAAATTTATATGAATTAACCCCCTCGTAAAATATGTATGAATTACTGTGAGACTGGGCTGGATCAGCATATTAGAATGATTTTTCCAAGGATCTTGTGACACTGAAGACAGGAGTAACAGCTGCTGGAAAAGTAGCCGTCTATACAGAACAAAATAATTTAAAGAAAATATTTAAATCAGTTCGGGGCAACGATTAATCGCATGCAAAATAAATGTTTTTATGTAGATAATATATGTCTGTGTATTGTGTATATTATTGATACATATATACATACACACACACATGTATATTTTTAAGAAAAACATGCTATGTTTATATATTAAAATAATAAAAATATAATAAAATAGAAAATTATTTTGTTATGAATATACACATTTAACACACTGTGTGTGTCTTTATATATAAATAATAATAATAAAAAAAATACAAAAATAAAATATTTTGAGCAATCTTCGCAAAAAAAAAAAAAAAAATCCAACCCTAAATTTTTCTTGTATTTTTTAAATAATGAAACTCGCTATTGCCTTATGTATTATTCTGAATATAGTATACTTAGAAATCAACTTTTAAAACAGATCCCAAACCTGATCTAAATAAAGGGCCCTCATTACGAGGAGGATCATGTGAAAAATTGTAAAGCATGTTTGAATTGTGCCTAATGACCTGTTATCACTTGATAACAGATTGAGATGATAACAGGTTCAGAAGCTCCACAACTGTTTTTACCTCCTGCATGAAACATCACACCAGCGAGAGAAGCTCGTGTCATCTCAAACGCCTGCTGATTTATGATTATGCGTGACTCGCCAGTGTAGTAGCTGGTGCGCTGACACAACAGACGAGCAAACATCCAGCTGTCAGCTCTCCCAGAAAACACACAGACATGCTCAAACACACTACAGGCCGCTCAAATATACTTAGAGTCCTAATATCCGCCGTAGCACATTCATCAAGCCATTACCTCGCAGGATCTGGACGTGCTCTGCTGTACATCAGCGAGCACATTCATGACTTTTAATAGTGACCAATACTGAGGAGCACATCGCACAGATCGCTGACACTGACACACGAGCCTTTAAAATGCACATGAAAAAAACGTTGAAGTGGTTTTGATGCCAAGTGCCACAAACTAGCTGCATTGCCAGCAGATCTTTGGCAGAAAACAACTGTCATGTGTATACAGACAAGGGTAGGAACGAATGAGAGCCTGGAATGAAATAAAAATTTCCAGTTCTTCATCTTAATCTTTTCCTGAGATGGGAATTCAATGTGATTTATAAATCTTGCCCAAACGTCAGTCATATTTGTTAAGCACAGATGCTTTTAATACTCCTGCAAAACACCAACATAGGCTAAAACAAGATAGAAGAAGTGAAAGAGACGTGAAGAAAATACCCTGAAACTCTTAAAATGATGATAAAGAGCCTATTCTTCAGCCATCGGCACACCCACGGGCCGCCTACAGTCCGTTTGCTGAGCGTCTAAAGCATTTATGCTTATAAAGCTGGAATGTACTTTTCTGATCTTATAAGCTTTAATCTGATTGGTAGTTATGGGTACACAGTGCCTTTCTTCACTACACTGGGAAACAGCCATTATTTCTGAGGAAAAATTTAATTTTTTATATAGGTAAGCATTGAATCTTTAAAGGATACTCTTTCTTTTTTCATAGTTTTTTTTCGTTCGTGTGATATCGATTTCAAATAGATATCTATTCCCCATGAAACAAAGACAACTGTGGTTGAAAGCCTTCTGTTTTGGTCAGACTTAGGTCAGACAGTTCTTTACTGTTTAAATGCATGGTTGCTGACCGAAAGAAGCTAAAATATGAGCAAGACCATGTCATTTAGTCAAAGATGCTTGACTACAGATCAAGATTTTTTCTCTGCATATCTGTAATTACCTAAACTCTGTAATTCTAAACAGTGGTTGCCTACCAAGTTCAAATAAAATAAAAATGTTTATAAAGATTAAAAGACAGATATTAAGATAAACAAATTAAAGAAATCGATTAAAAATATTTTACACAATATTGGTCAAGCAGGGATACTGACCCGTAAAAAAATTCCAAACTATTAGGGTTGGATAATGACTACTCAATGATGAAAATGCATTCATTATTCAATAATTCACAAAGTATTAATTGTGGATATTTAATCCTACATTATTTTGTGTGAAAAAAAAAAGATGAATTAAACAGAAAAAAAATGTATGTATGTATGTATGCATGTATACATAT
>JAUMHP010000052.1:22844599-22856931 GCA_032361065.1 Enteromius trimaculatus | reverse complement strand
ATAATTTGTTGTATTTTGTTAATTTTACAGAAGAATATTTATTTTATTATTTAATAAATGTTTTCATTGGTGATGCTTTTCTTTCAAATGAGAATCGATAAGGGAATCGATAAAGAATCGAATCGTTAAGCAGAATCAAAAATGGAATTGGAATCGTAAAAATCTTATCAATTCCCATCCCTATCGACGATAGTCAAAGATATCGACGATACCAGATGTCTTTGTCGATAGTCAAGGCGATATTGGGCTCATTCTCCTATTAATGTATAAAATTATTATTATTATTATTATTATTAGGCTGCCTATTATTATTGGGCTACCATTATCGAATTGCCCCGCTATTTCACTCAGTTCCGCACATACATACAAATGAGGCTCCTCCTCCTCCTCATTGGAAATGTTTTAAAAACGAGATAACACAACTTTCTTGTTGATTTAAAAACAGCTTACATTAAAGCCAGACTGCCAAAACGACAGTTTGTGAAATGTCCCATTTTATGATATTTATGTGTCTAAACACTGCCTCTACAGAAGATCAATGCCTGCTTCTACATCACTGCCTGTTTGGCACGTAGTATGTAGTAGGTAGATGACAAAAGTAGCAAACGCAGGTGTACGCAGAAACCAAACGATGAACTTTTTTTTCCAGACAACCCAAGTAAGAACTGTTCACTTCATTTTACAACACAGTCATTTACAAACAAGGCACAACTTGACACAGGATTTTCAGGAAGATTGAAATTAAAAACAATGCTATGTGGATTATATTGGATCCAATGTATCCTCAAGAATGTATGCCGCTTTAAATTCTCAAGCGTGTGATAACAGGATTGATTCTGATTGGTTGTCAAAGTTTCTATCCTTCAACAGCTAAAAAAGTAATTGTTCTGAAAATTATTCCAACAACGTTTCTCTGTACCTTTTTTTGCTATAGTTGTGGTGTGGACACTGCTATTCTATAACATTGAGAATGATTTTTAGAACTCTATCGTTACTAGGGGTGGCACGGTTCACAAAACCCACGGTTCGGTTTGTATCACGGTTTTCGGTTCGGTTCTTGTTATTTTTTCTTTTAATCTTTAACACTCCAGAAATGTACTTTCAGCATATGATATGTGGCTTAATTATCCACAGTTTAGGATACAGTATTAAAAATGCTATATCATGTAATCATTCATAAACTGAATTGGATGCGTGTTGCACAATACTTGCATTCAGTCGCAGTTCTATCTATTGTTTTATTTCCGCATAGGTAATAGAGCGTGAATCGGGCTTCATTTTTTTGTCCGAGCCCAGCCCGCATCCGACAGAGCTGTAACTGAATTTTTTTCTCATACTAATGACACATGCACTTTTTTGTGTGGAAAGCCCGCTTCTATTATGCAACTGTAGCAAGGCGTTCGGAAATATCAACGGATGAGAGCATCAGCGCACACGGGGCAAAAAGCACCGTTATAAGTTCAGGTCGGCTCGGTCACATCACATGACATGACCGAGCTGACCTAAACCCGAGCATCCTTTCTAAATATCTGTCCGAAACCGGCTCGGTCGGGTATCCATCCTCTAATAGGTAACATAAAAATCCAAAATGTTCCCACACACCAGATTTATACGACACTGGCGCATCCTCCAACTCCGGCCAGCCTTTCTTTTCTCTCCCACTTGCCATTTCTACACGTACAGTATTGTGACCTGCAGCACTCACTCCACACCGTAGACACTTCAATTCTTTCGCGCGAAAGGGAAACACACTGACGTCACATACAGGGCCCGAGGCTACATTGCGCATGTCATGAACCGTCGAACCGTGCGACGCATGCATGCACCAAACCGAGACAAGCGTACCGAACGGTTCGGGTTTTTTTCATGAACCGTGCCACCCCTAATCGTTATCGTGCTTGGTGTGAACAGGGCTTTAGGCGATGGAATAGCTTTAAGGGTTCAAGGGGGTAAAGTCTTTGTAGAAGAATAGGATCTTGCAATACACTGGAGAAAACCCTGCTGATATTTCACCGAAATGCGAATGTGGTTTTCTCATGTTGTCAGGTTTTAATAAAGAGATGTTTTTTGAGTTTTGCAAACACTAATGAAGTGGCTTACTGGATCAGGAAAGCTGAAACCACAGCATTCCAGACAAACGGAAACTTTTGAAATGCAGTTATTTATATTTATGGCAGGCAGAGCTCTCCAGTAGGAGAGTTCTGCAGTGATTAATATTTAAACATACTCCTTCACACACAAACACAACTGGTGTCAAGTTGGAGCGCAAATTAATTATACAGCACTGTCCAACACTGCCACTAGTGTTTTTACATAATTCATGTCTCAGCCACAAGAAAATTCATGTCCAGCTATTACCGCTTCACAGGCTGCCACTGTGTCAATCAAGCTGACGGTAAACACTCGCCTTAATGCATACTGAACAGGTAATGTTCCTCTCAGACGCAGCAGTGCAAAACTTCCAGAAGCAGCTGGGCAGCGGCCCACAGGGGCTAAAAAAAACGGCGTTGTAATGCATTGATTGGCCTCGTTTAAAAAGATTCACTGAATCAGGATCCTGCTGAACATGCATAAGCAGAATGAAACACTAGCAGGCTTCCAATGGAGCCAGAGCTGGCCGAATTGCAGGTTCTACATTAACTTTCGACAGACCTTCACTTACTGAAAATCATGGCCTAGCGAATGGGGAAAAAAATGTTTCACAAGATGATGATAGATTTTATGAGGTCATTTATTTTGTTGGTAAGATTTATGTAGTCTAAATGTTTTGCTCAGTTTCGGGCCCCTAAGCTTTGCCTATGACCTCACCTTTGAGAATAAACCACAAGCAACGAGAAAACAAGGTCGCCTAAGAATCAACCAGACACTGAGTTAGACACAACAACCCCACTAATATTCTCAAAACAATTTCCGTCAGAGAGCAATGTTAACAGCAGAGACCGCCAGGACTGGTTATGGATGCAGACCAAATTATTTAGCCTCTAGCCTTTTGTTCACTTTGAACGTGTAGCCTATGCATACGATTTCTTGGTGAGCCCTCTAACTGATGAAGACACTTCATCCCATCCCAAATACTCTTCTATTTAACTGTCAGTGTCCAGAGAAGTCAAAACCACCATAATGGACATGCCTATTAGCTTTGAACTCAAGCGCTGCGAAGAGCATATGTGGAACTCTAGCTTTCATTCAAGAAATGATAGCTGCTAAACTGCAAACATAGCAAACCTCATGCCTCCGAGAGGGTTTGACATTGAAACCCAATAAAAATCCCAACTTGGTTTTTCTCAAGAGCGTTATTAAAGGGTTGGCTTTCCATCTGGATCAAAGCTCAGCAGGAAATTCTGCTGTTAAACTTAATGCACTTTTGAAATAAATCTTATCAGCCACACAAATCTCACTTCATCCGTCAACACTGACCATGTCTAGAACTGACAACAGTCTAACAAGCAACCGTTTCTTCACCCAGAGGCCTTGACATGAAGTAAGAGATATGTTTATGAGCGTGTCAGTAACTAGACTTGAATGTTTGCTTTGATTGAGGTTCTGGACCTCAGCCCATCTATGTCTGCTGGAAGCCGTTGCCCTGCGGTGAACTTCCAGTTGCTCCCACAAAGTCCCATAAGAGGAAGACTAACTGGCCACGAGAGGATGCCTTTCATCCGGATACCCCCTGGCTCTACTGACACCTCATTAAACAGACCTGGAGAAATAGCGTATGGGAAAGAGCAGGGAGGGTTCAGCCACAACACGATCAGCTGAACAGGGAAACGGTAGAACAAGCACTAGTTCTGCAGGGCAGTTCATTAGGGAATCCCTTAAAAGAAGGAGGTGTTTTTTTTGAAGAACAGTGCTTAAGAGGGTGCAACATCCCTTCCCGTAAAAGGTGCAGCCCTGACAAGAAACAGGACGAAGGATTAAAGCAGCACATAGTCTTTGATCCAGCGGGGTGGGGTTGGCTTAGAGGGACATGCCTTTCCAGAATAACACAGCCGAGTTTGTACATTCTGACCCACGACACCCTCAGCGGGTCTCTCTGCTCACCCTGTCAGGAAGACGGATGCCTATGGAGCAGCGCTGCAGTGTATGGCTGACGAGGTGAGCTCTGCACAGCCTGTGTCTTTCTCTGACTGACAGCTTCTGGCTCACGACCGCAGGCCGGCTGGGATAAGGGAGGAGAATGTCAGACGCATTAACGCCGCCTCAATTCAGTAGCTGTGGTGCAGGCTGACACCTGCCACTAGCGCTGGGTGGGGGACAGGGCCACAGTTCTTTACCAAACCCAGCTGAGCACCTGCTGGACTCCATTCATGAGGGCAAGTGAAAAACGACCCCTCGCTGACCATAACAACAATCTTTAAAAACATTTTTTTTTTAAATAATCATTCGACCAACTGAAACAATATTGACATAGGACAAAGCACCATCAATTGCGGTTAACACTGATAAATGTTAAATTAAATTAAAGGGCGTAGATTAATTATGGCAATAAAAGCTTTGCCGAAGATAACAGGTCTGGGCTGTTTTCGGCCAATTTGAATGTCCCTTTAATTAATAGTGCAATATCAGGTTTTCACTTTGTACTGCATTTAGTTTATTTTCATTTATTTAATTTTAAAATGCTTTATTTATGTTTTGAAAAACCTCTAAATTTGTCAGCATCCCTCAATTTATCCCAGAACTCCTAATACTGTGACATTTACACACACACATACACATACATATATATATAATTTTTTTTTTTTTTTTTTTTTTTTTTTTCTGATCACATGCTTAAAAAAGGCATATTAATGTTAAGTGTATGTGTGCTTACTGCAATGTGAAGCTAAAGTTCTGATATGAAAAATAAATGAACACATCTTTACAGATTTGTTTTTTTGGCACAAACTACAAAAATATTGATCTTAAATAATGTGATCAAGGCTAATGTTATCAGTGGGGTTTGTTTTCACCAAATTTTGCTTTAAAATTCTCAAACATTTCAACCTTTAAAACATTTGGAATAGTTGAGTGATTGCTGTAGCCTAAAAGAAATGTTTAGAAGGACCCTACCAGAATAATCTAATTTACTGAAATTTTAGGGCTGTCAAAATTAACATGCTAATTGTGCAACTAATTATTTTATTATTATTTTTTTGGTTTGTTTAACACACTAAAAAAAATTTCATACAATTAAAACAGCATTAATTTTTTTCCTGGCATCTTTTCTGATGATAGTCTTACAGTAAACTATATGGAAACACTATTCAAGCATGATGAGGTGCAAAAGAAAACTTAATTGTGTGACACAAAGTGCTGCGAGAGCAATTGAAGAGCATACCAGGCCTAACTTAAAGTAATTTAATATTACAAATAATTACTTTAAAGTGTTAAAAATACCCCAAAGATCATTTCCAACGATACACGGTGTGTGTGGGGGGGGGGTTATAGAATCATGGGTGCTGATATTATAATCAGATGCTTTTGCCACATCACAAGGGGAGCAGAATCAGACATGTTCGTTTTTCAGACGCTTACAGAAAAAGGCCAAAACAAAAGTTACAAGGTTAATCCTTTTCACATTTCTTGGTAGGTAGATGCACCGGGGACCCAATTATAACTTTTCAGATTTTCATGATATGTCACCTTTAAATTATACTGTAACACTATACTAATGGCTGAAATAGAGAAAAATGTATTTAATAGAGACATCAGTAACTAGTTTTACAGTACTGGTATCAATGGCCAAAGTTCATCAGTAATAAAATGCCATTAGACATTTTAAATGTCTAATCTTTATGTTGTTTCTACATTAACTTGGAGATTCGGTGTGAAATTATTACAACATAACTACGTATATTTTTTAATTGACTGACAGACTCAAATCATACAAAAAAATAATAATAATCTGAGGGAGTAAACAATAGCAATTTGCATTTTTGGGTGAACATTTAATTCCCAAATATTTTCGAATAAGCCTGAAATATTTTCAAATAAGTGCTGTAGTAATAAGTCTATCTGAGCTTGTCATATATCATTGTCAGTATGCCCAGTCTCTGGGAACATTCTACCCAGTGCTGCTCTGACCTCTCCAGCACAGCAAAACACCCAGCACAGAGAGAGGGAGGGGGCTTCAAAGCACCTCTTCACACAGCAGATAATGAAGGCAGCTACTGGAGAAATTGAATTCCTAACAACCACATCCTTACACACTATACTGACAGGGAAAAACAATGTCTGCGGGGGGAGGATAGGTAGGGCAATAGAGAGAGAGAGAATATAAGATAGCGTGAGAGAGAAAAAGGACTGTCTCGGTTTGGCTCAGATCCAGTTCAGCCACTCTGGGCGTCTCTCCCACTGGAGGAAGGCTTTTCAGCATATAAATATCACATTACCACACAAGGCAACACAGGCATCAGCTGGCCTTCTAACCTGCACTAACGAGGGCTACCGCCCCCTGCCAACCGGCCACTGTCTTCTTATAAGAGGCAGCTTAACTGTTTTGTTCTGCATCTCCTTTTGCAGCACCGTTTCCAAATAACAACTAGGGCTAATAGATTTAAAAAATCCCAATTAATAGCATGATTTTCTGCAGTTAATATGATTAACCTCTTATTTTGAATTCACTTAAATGTGCATTTTAAAATGCATTGAGATCAAATCTGACAATATTAGAGTCATGAATTTAGCTTCTCTAGCTCAAATCACAAAAAGGTGGCTAATATGGAAGCCGTTTCTGCCAAACTCACAATTCCTAATTATAAAGTCAGAATTGCAATTTTCTTTTTTTCTCTGAATTCTGACTTCATAACTGAAAATTGTGTAATTTAAAGTCACAATTCCAACTTTCTTTTCTCAGAATTGATAATAAAGTCCAATTGTCAGCTGAAAAAGACTGATATGTTCTCACAATTGTGCAATTCTGACTTTCTAACTCAAAATTCCAACTTTTTAACTCAAAATTCTGACTTAATATCTCAAAATTCTGAAAAAAATTCAGAATTGTGAGATAAAAAGGTTGCAATAACCTTTTTTATTTTTTTATTCAGTGGCAGAAACTAGTTTCCGTAGGCTAATGCAACATTCGAGAGCACCTAAAAGAAGAGCAATATTTGCAAAAAAGGATTATTAAAAGCACAAAGAACAAAATTTAATCACAGTCACAATTTAGCGACAACATTTATATTAATTTCTAAAGTTTCAAATATAGGTTTATAGGGTTTTTTTTTAAAACAACAAATCTGACTATCTTAATTAGTGTGTATTTAATCTCATATAAACAACACAGAAAAAAAGATTGCTAGTTATTACACTGAATCAATAAGAACAACAACAAGAAAAAATATTTGACTAAAGAAATAAATAATTATTTACACATTTGAAAGTCATTTGAAAACTCTCTACAAAATAGGACAAGATTTATAGTCATTATGTTATAATTAATCACTATAATGAAATAAAAAATTATAAAACAAATTAATTTATGAATTTTATGATTTATAATTTATGAACACAGCAAGAACATGGAACATTAAAAAGCTGCATTTCAACCTGTTCTGTCATGTCATACCGAGCCAATCTGCAGCATAAACAGCAGCTATTCAACCTAATAAAGCAATGTAGAGCCAAGCCCATTCGTTTACATACACACAGAGACTGCAAATGATGAAGTACTACAACAATACCACAGCTTCTCTCCGGCAGCACAACCTGCCCATGTCAAGTCAATACAGATCAATACAGCACTCAGTTACAGTGGAGGGGAAATTGGTTCTTTTTCACTGCTCATATCTGGCCGACTAAAAAAAGTGCCATGTTGACAGCCAAATGGAGGTGTCTGTAATCATCCCGACACGGCAGCCTACAAAACAGCACTGGACTGACAGATATTAAGGGGGTCTGTGTGTCCAAGGTTTAGATCAATACAATCAAACTGAACAGAGTATGAGATTAAGAAAATAAATGGCTACAGAGGGCTTGCCATTTGTTGTATTAGGACTGAATTTCAAGGTTTTGGTCAACAATTAAACATAATAAGCATGTTTGAAAAAAGAATACATGTGCATCAAGGAAATGTGCAAACTGAAAAAAAATTCATAACAGGAAACCGAGCATGGTTTCATATGATCTTATAACAATAGTCAGATTTTCCCTGTTGTAGGCAAGCTAAAAAAAGATCTACTAAATGAAGGGTCACTCACTTCCAAAACTGTGGTGAGATATTCTTGGCATCAAGCAACCAAAACAAAAATCTAACAAACAAAAATGGCATGTTTTTGTGACAAGTGTTTTGCTGAGACAGGCGGTTTGCGTTCTTTGCCACAAATATGCTTGATGTCTGGTAAATTCCCATTCGTATCATAGCCAGTACATCTTCAGCTAAATGTTCCTTTTAAACCTTGTATGTGGACGTATATTATCAGTCAAAAGTTGGAATAAAAGGTTTTTTTAAATGTTTTTAAAGGCTCACCAAGGCTGAATTTTTTTTTAAAATCAGAAATACAGTTTAAAAAAAATAATAAAATAAAAATTAAAGGGTTACTCCACCCCAAAATGAAAATAAATTTTGTAATTAATCCAAGTGACATAATTACTTTTTGTATGCGAAGAAAACTAAAATAATGACTTAATTGAACAATTCATCTCCCCTGCGTCACCGTAGGGTATTCTCGACACTTCATAACATTCAGATTGAACCGCTGACGGCAGATGGACTATTCTGACAATGTCTTTCATGCTACATACTGACAGTGGTATTTACTTGGCAGTCAAGAGGACAGTCACAAGCCTCCCGGTTTTCATCCAAAATAAAAACAAAGCTTTTACGGGGTTTGGAACGACATGATTACGTAATTACGAAAATTTCCATTTTGGGGTGAAGCAAGCCTTTAACGGTTTTCAACTTTAATACATTAATACATTTTCAGCAGACATGAATTCAGTGTCACAACATTTGATTGTGTTTACTGACTAATTTTTATGTCTTTACTGAATATTTAACATTTGAATAGACATGTGTCATGGTTTCCACAAAAATGTGAAGCAGTACAACCTTTTTGAACATTAATAATCTTATTAATAATCTAATTATCAAAGTTTCTTAAATAGCAAAACGGCATACAACAATGATTTTTTTTAATGACACTACAGCCTGCGGTAATGGACGCTAAAAAATAAAACCTTGATAAAATAAAATACAAAAAATAAATACAAAAAAGTGACCAGTTTTACTGTATGCTTTATGCAGTTTTACTGTCAGCCACATAATTTATATCTCAATCTCCAAAATAAAGCAGGAGGGGCAAGGAGCAGATGACAGTGCCTTCCCACTAATCCTGAGAGTGGGGGGTCGTTGATCAATATCTCAATGCACTCTAATACTGCAAGACTGTTATAATGCCTCCAAACAGATGGGCCACGGTGTATGTGTCTGTGAAAACCTACCCCTGCCAGCGCCCTTCTTTCTTCCCTCCCTCCAGGCTGCCCACTGCTGCTCCAAAGCCAGTTGAGCCTTTTTTCTTTGAGTGGGAGGGGGAACAAACTCCAGCCGGAGAGGCCACATAGCCTGCGCTAATTCTCTTTCAGAGGGGGTGGAGGAGGACAGGATAGAGGGATCCACACTTCTCGTTCAGGCTTTTATGGGAAGCTTTATTTACGCCCAGCGTCTCTCTCTTGCCCTCGCTCTCTCAACCCCCATTCCACCCCCTCCTGCTTCCCAGACTGGATTTATGGTCAGCCTCCGAGCACTCAAACAGAGGATGAAAAGGCCCTCACACTGCCTGTACCTCAAACACAAGCTTTTATGACACTCCACAGGATCAGCGCCGAAAAGCCAGAGAAAACAGCCACTGAGCAAACAAGACAAACGCAAGATATAGGATTCCAAGCAGATTCGGCTTGCGCTGTTATTGCCACAGCCAGACCACAAGCCAGAGGGCTGGAAAAGCAGCCGGGGAGCGACGCGCTTCTCTCTGCGGTAACAATTGTCCGATGACTGGGAAGAAGTTGCTCGGAGCCCTCTCTCCGTAATCACCCTCTGAGTGATCTAAAGGAGAGCAATTACATTTCATCAGTGCTATTTATACATCAGCGGAAAACGAGTGTGCATAATTTAGACACCAGTGTCTGTGTCAATATCTCATTAAAGCTAATGAGACTAAGAGGGTGTGGGAACGCTGGCGGTGGCAGTCACAGATGTTTGCGCTGTCAATTTCGTCTCCAAATAAAACCGCAAGACAAAAGAGGGGCTCTCCGGCTCATGCTCTGAGATTAATACTGTCGCACAATCAATAAGACCTACAAACAATGAAACAATAACCACGCTACACTATTGAATGTTTGATGAATTTATCAAGCAAACAAATTAGACTATCAGCATGCGGTCTGGTCCATTTTGTACGCAAAACCCTTGCACTTAGACAGGAAGACACTTAGTGACCAGAGTCTGCTATAGAGACTAAAAGAACAGTTCATTCATATATAGGAAGGGAATTTATTTTATTTATTTTAAGTTTATTTCGTCATTTGAACAGATTTTGAAAAATGTATCGTCATGTCACATGCTTACTAACTGATCTTATGCAGCGAACGGGTGCTGTCAGAATCCAAACAGCTGGTAAAACATCACAGTTTCTGAAATAACATCATGTGAATAGCTTGTATTTTTTAATAAAACACGTCCATCATTAAGATGTTAAGAAAACTTAAACCTTAAAATTTAAGTCCTCGTATATAATATTGCTTTCACTGGTAAAAAGGTTGCACTGCTTGAATCAGCAGGAGAGAAATATGCATGGATCAAGCACCAATTACTAAGCGAAAATAATCCAAAACATTTTTTAAACAAATAAATGATGTGAGTGTTAAAATGTATTTGTAGATTTGGTAATAAGCAATTGTTTAATTACAAAAATGCTTTGGCGGATTTGTTTCTTATGAACAAATAGCTTTCCACTTCACATGACATAAAATGGTTAGTTCACCCCAAAAATGAAAATTCGGTCATTAATTACTTACCCTCATGTCATTACAAACCTAGAAGATCTTTGTTCATCTTCAGAACACAAATTGAGATATCGCAATACAACTGAAACAATTCCAGGGGGGTATTCCAGAAAGCTTGGTTAACTTACCATTTGGTAAAACATAACCTCTGGGTTGATTAACCCCAAACCCGCATACCATGAGTACGTCGGTTCCAAAACACCTGAGAAGAGTATGTTTAATCAACCTCCTACTGGTTACCCAGAGTTAATGCGCGTACATAAAAACATTTTTAATGGATCACCGATTTCACAAGTCAAAATGGAAAATGACAGGGAAAAAAACGGAGCGGCATATTTCACAGATGCGGAGCTGGAAGTTTTAATGCACGTGTATGAAGAACTGAAGCCAATAAGTATGAATAAAAAGCAATACGACTAAAAAAAATAATAATAATAACGTTATGTGCATTTATGTTCAAGTAAGTTTAGGTGGGTTTGGTTCATTTGCAGCCATTCTAAAAAAGTTTAACTGTTATCATCATGGAAAGAGATGTGTAGGGGACTGACTTGATATTGCAGTGCAGTAAGACTGAAGTTATGTTTGACTGAAAGATGTAACAAGTGCAACTTACTTTTCTGATTGGATGTTTTACTCAAAGTTAACGCATTGATGTTTTCCTATTATCATGTATTGCAAGATACATGCAAACTTGTTTGTTGGTTTAGTTAAATGAAGATACAATAAGGTGCTCATACCAAATCGGCAAAATTAAAAGAAAAAGTTGTGTAAAGATGCATGGTATCAGTATTCCCACGGCTACACGATTAATGCCAAGACCTTACAATAGCTACTATAACTTTGTCATTTAAATTTCTTCTTCTCATCACATATATAAAGTAATCTTTAAAAAAAACAAAACGTAACAGCATACACTATCCTCCAGGGCATCAATCAATTATTGATACAGTATATAACTGTGGGGGGGCTCTCCCAGGGAGTAATTCCATGTAGAACCGCCACTGCACATGCCCACACTGTACAAAAAAATCGTTTTGTTTGTTTTCGCTGTGCTAAGCGCAGATCCAGGGTTTGTGACATTTGCAATATGTGGTCTCAAGAGATGTGTTAAATAAATTAACGAATCTTTTCAAAACCGATAACTAGGGATGGGAATCGAAAACCAGTTCTTGTTGAGAACCGGTTCCCAGCGTTTCAATTCCTTGGAATTCCCTTAACAATTCCAGTGGGCACGAATGACGTCATCATGCGTGTTGAGAAGCTTACGCTCAGACGAAAAGACGAAAATAGGGCAACTTGCAATACTTGCAGCGTAGATATTTCCTCAAAGGGAGGAAATACCACTAACACGC
>JAUMHP010000052.1:22818483-22839468 GCA_032361065.1 Enteromius trimaculatus | reverse complement strand
GGTGAGCAGAAGAGATGTTTTTCAAAGACATAAAAATCTAAAAACTTTTAACAGGTAGTGTAAATAAAATACAGTAAATATGAGTTTGTGGTGTGGTTATATTTCAGTAATCTTGAGAGTCAAAGTTGATGAGCTCTTTTTCATATGATATATATATTTATATATATTAGTGGACATTATTTTCAGTGCAACAAAACATCTTCCGTGGTGCCTGGAACATTTGTGCAGCATTTTAAAATATGACATGCTCTGTTTAAAATATGCTCAGTTCAAGTTAAGATTAATGATACAAAATACATAATGCATTGCATATTTCAGCTCTATGAGGTGTTATTGCCTGCAGAAATATTTTAAATTAAAAGACCACAATGTACAAACTTTGTGATATAGTGACAGCACAGCCTCTCAAGTGGCACTGCATATTTTAATATTTGATTTTGGTCAACTATTTTAAACATTCCATAGATCTTGTACAGTTTTGTGTTTGATTTCATTCTTCTGAAAATTAAATCTGCATATTTTTTGAAAGAGACATTTGTGAGGAAGCTGCTAGATTCTCTAACAGAGATTTGAAACTAATGTTATAGTGGGTTGAAGGCTCTCTGTGAAGGCGCCATAGCATCATGAGAAAGTTTCTAATCAAGTTCCTGAAAAGCCCTGAGGATTTGACCATGCTTAGCTTTATTCTTTGCTTTGAGCACATCATCTGTGTGCAGTGAAGAAAGGATCAGACACCTGGGCAGAGTTCCCACTTGTCTCTTTTTTCCCCTCTCTTATTGAATTATAAATAAAATGTCTGCATGATCAAGTGCAGCTTCTCCTATAAGCCTGGCATTGGCATTTCTTAGAGAATTAAGAACAACCAAGGCCTTGGTGAACATCTATCTTTCCCAACTAATGGTTCCCTTGTTTCTCAGATTCTTGCAAAAACATGTATATATTAATAATTATTAAGACAATGAGAAAAATTGAAATCAGCTAGATGCATACCCAATTACTTTTATAGTTCAATCAAAATCTTTTTTTCTATATCAAAACATATCACTTGATGGTCCCACTGTTGATGCCGTTGAGTGTGTTCAACTGTGTGATATAACCCAGTTTCATAAAGCCTGATCCAACAAGAAAACCTTTTTACCTTGTCATGATGCCATTGTAGAACAATTCTAGCCCCAGAGTTCTTTAGAAAACCATCTCTATAGTCATGTTTTGGACCATATGACAACTGTCACACAGGTCTATCTGCTTCATTCTCAGAGTCATCTAATAAGGCCAAAATAAAGCCATTCTTCAGCAAGCAAGATAATAAGCTTCTTGTTCAGGCCACAGCTCAACTACTGTGACCTTCTCTATAACAACATTCAATCTGATATTCAACATGTGAAAGCATCCAAAATATTGCTGCTTGACTTGACTGCTTGACTTCTGTTTAACCTCCAGAGATTCTGTCATATCACCATTCCGCTCTTGTCGGAATTGTCAGATAATAGAGGGTATTGTTTGCTTTATCCATCCAGACCCTGTAGTACTGAGCACGGCAGCAGGCTGAACTGAATTAGACAGAGAGGTAGTGTCTGGCATACTCAGACACAGTGACACAATAAACGGAGCAGTTCACCTTCTTAACAGACAAAACAGACGAACAATAAGCATTATCAGCATGCAACTATTTTCCTTAATGTGTGTCAATTTATGGCAGTACATGAATGTAATGAGCCCAGAGCTTCTGTTTTTCTTTCACTCCAACAAAAAACATGTAAATATGTTATATGGCATGACAAACTAAAATGCAGAAAATGCTTCACGAGTTTGCGATTCCTCATAATGATAGGGCAAATAATAGTCAAGTTTGGCATGCTGTCCGGGGGGCAAGATGGGAAGACGGCGGACTTCGAGCCCTAGTGATTTGAACCCTAGCAAGGACAGAGCTTGGTGTCCGGCTTGGATTCTGCGTGCCCCCCAAAAAGTCTGGAGGAGGGCAGCAGCCAAATGCGTGCCCCTAAAGAATGCGTTGTAGGAGGATGCTGGACGGGTCAGCTAAAGGTAATTTAGTTTGCGCGCTCTTTGGGGTAGGACTAGTTCCAGGAAGTTTCAACTGGGATGTGCTAGAACCAGGGTGGACTGGGGAACTGGTTCGTCCAGCAACCTGCTGTTAGAGACAGAGACGTGCCATGCTACCTTGCTTCTTGCGATTGAGAAGTTGCAATGCTGGGCTTTGTTTGGCTTCTGGGCTGAAGAAAATGGCGGAGGGGCCGGCGAGTGGTGAGTTGGATTGGATTGCTTTGGCAGATGGCGAGTAGAATGAGATCTAAGAGCTTGCAGGCGTGCGGCCTCGAATAGGAAGCCACGGGCTTCCGCAGGAATTCAGGCTGGCTGGCTGGAAGGGGAGCTGGGTCTTCTTGGCATCTTGCTTGGGAAGTTGTTGCGGGCCGTGTTGTTGTGGTCTCTGCTAGTCGCCACGGGTTCCTGTGGAGGCTTAGACGGGCTGAGGGTTGAGCTTGAGCGGTAGGAGTCTTGTTGGAAGGCAGACTGAGGGATCGGATCCTCACGAAGGTAATGTTAGGAAGATGAGTCAAAGTAAGACGTTGTGTTTGTAGGATGTGTCAATTCCGAAGGATGCACGAAAGGCGAGAAGCGGAGAGGAAGGAAATGGGTTTATTTAGGTAGGTAGAGCAGATCTGATTGGGCAGGAGAAATGAGGAGACTGATTAGGTAATGCGGTGCCAGCTGTGGTTAATTCGTATACGCTCCTTTGAAACACATTATTTGCAAAACGTTACTATAGCTTTTTTTCCCTAGACAAATTATACATCTATGTGTTTACATTAAGTTTAGACATATGTAACAGTAAATTTACACTTAACAATATAAGGCCCCACAGTGATGCGGATGTCACAAACACTACTGAAGGTTTTTTTTAAAGCAATAATCCCTCACTTTTAACTCTGGAAGTACCTAAAGTGACATATAATCAACACTCAGGTTCAGTCATGTGACAATATTAGCATTTCTTGTTGCCATGACAACATTTCCAAAATGGTGGTCTGTCTAGATATAACATGTTGCAGACTCAGCAATTTTTACAAATGTTAGTTTTTGTTACTAAAAATATGTTTCAACCCATGCAACAATTCTAATGTTTTAATAACATATCCTAGATTACACTTAACCTGGTTTTAATGCATTTCTTGAACCAAATGATTTAAAACAAGTTAATAAGATATTGTGGTGATATATATGTCATATCGGGCTGTTAACATTATAACAGTAGGCAGAGTTTTGGTGTGACGTATTTGTCACATTAAGATAAATGGTAATGAGCTGCTTAATTAATTTAGCTGAATCAGTTATTTTGGTGTGGTATATTTTCTGCTGCATATTTCAAAACATTTTAACAAATCTACAAGCATATTTAACACGTTGACCTCAGTGTGAGGTAATTATTTATTTTGTCATAAACGCCCAATGTCACATATATGTAACATTACAGACTTTTCATTCAGTTTGCACATTTTCAAGTTATGAAAAAAAAATCTAAAAATTTATTTCTGGTTAAATCATATACACAAAAAGGTAGAATTTTGATACGTTACAAATGAGTTAAAATGCAATGTAAAAAAGAAAAATGTAATGGTCATAAATGTAGCTTTGAAAAATGTTTCAGCAAAGCAAATAAAATGCAAAAACTGTATTACTTCTTAAAAAGGTTTTTGTTTTATTTTTTTCAGTAAAATAATAATATTGATGTATGTTTTGGTAAAGCAAAAAAGCTCCTATAAAGCAAAAAACTGATAAAATGTATATTTTTCAGTTGAGAAGTAAATACTCAATGTAACAAATATGTAACATCAAAAATGTGTCATCAACGCCCAATGTCACATATATATAACATTACAGATCTCTGACAATGGTTGAATTTTAAAAACAACTGCATAAACATGTTATAATATTTGGTCTGTTTTATATGCCTCATAATTTTCCTATAAGGATAAATTGGTCTGGGTCCTTATGTATTAAGACTTCAGTAAAGAAGGGATTGTTCATCCAAAAATGACAAATTTGTCCCCATGTACTCACTCTTATGTCAATCCAAAACTGTATGAGTTTCTTTTGTTGAACAAAGTTATTTTGAAGAATGCTGTAAATTATACGGTTTATGGTCATCATATTTCTTTCCTTACGATGGAAGTCAATAGAACAAAAAATCTTTAAAAAGAAACAGGTTCGAAATGGCATGAGGGTAAGCAAATGATGACACAATGTCCTTTTTTTGGTGATCTGTTTCTTTAAGAACTGTTCCACAGGTGCATTATTTGTTTATGGTGAGTTGAATAACATTAGATAACTGATCATACCAAACCAAGTGGTAACTTTAAAACAATGATACTAGAGCTTTTGTTAAAACTTATGCACTTTCCTGAGCCATTTTTGAAGTTGAGAACTGGCAAATTACTCTGCTAACACTTGTAATGAATAAAAATGAATGAGTGAATTCAGAAACTGTGTGGCCAAAAAGGTTGAAAGCTGAGACTTGGACATATTTCAGTGCAACCCTAAGTACAAACGCTAAGAGCGTTTTCTAGTGGATAGCCACTGAGTGCATGTCAGTTGTTTTCTGCAGTGCATTATGAAACTGAATGGGTGCACTCAATAATGTGCAATATGATTTCAGACATCTATCACTATCCCACTCAAATAAATAGTACACTATTTATGGGACAGGAAGCAATTTCCCTATAAGTTCACCACCAAAAGTAACCACACGAGTGTAGTTCACATTAATTATAGACATATTTTATTGTATTGCCATCTATAAAATGTTTAAATCTATTTTTCAATCTTCACTGAAGAGTTTTTACAATAATGGCATTTGGCACTTGGATTTCTACTTCATTTTCAATGCATTTTAATAATGTTGCATTTACAGTTATTCTTGATAAAGAATTGATACATTTGACAAATAGGATAAAAATCCTTCGCACTCACATAAAGACTCCATTCATTCTAGAAAAAGTTTTTATTATTCATCAGGGTGGTTTTTCCTTATGCTGGCGTCCTCATTGAGATGAACTAACCAGCTGAATGCCACTCATTTTATCTTAGAACCACCATATACAAAATAAATTAATCATATCACCACAGTCATAAAGTGTGTTTGAGATGATGGATAGCAGCCAGCTAAACAAACTGAGATTACATTTTTGTTTTGCATCTTTAATTGTCAGCTACATTACTGTATTCATTATTTTACCACATTACCTGCAGTATGTAGAGATGACCTAGTTATTTAGTGCATGCTCACTACTGAGACAGAACTCAGAACTCAGCCAGCCAACAATCAGTCCCATTCTGGATCTCCAGATTCAGTGTCAGGGTGGAATTTGGTTTCTCACTCCTCCTTGTTCACTGAAGTCTATAGAAAGGACAGAACAATTAGATACCTCTTGTTTTTGCAGTTTTAAAATGAGAATAAAAATCTACATAGACTATTTCCTAGCAAAGAAGGAAACATTAAACACAGTTGAAGATAAGTAAAGCAGCTAGAAGCTGTTTTGTCAATGTTATTAATGTTATTAAATTGGACCAGTCTTTAAAGTCATGAAGAATATTCAGGCAAATGAGGTATATGAAATATGACAGATAACGGTGGAAAAGGAGCATAAAAAATGTATTTCTCCATAACTCTTGTAGAATAAAAAATTTTATGAATGTTCAGCTGAGTACAGCAGACTAATCTACAAGCATCTACTCGTGTGATTTATATATGTAAGAACAGAGATGGATTAAAACTTACCTTGTCTCCGCCAACATTCATTAGGGCTTCTAATTCCTGCTTCCATCCAAGGAGCTCCACCAGCTTTTTTACCCCACTAACTACGTCACCCAGCTCAGCCACGTCATTGTGACGTTGGGACCCCCAAGCAAACGGCCCCACAAGATCTCGGTTTATCAAAAGCCTTGAAACTGAGCCACGCACGGCACCAGACAAGCTGGCAAAGGGCTCCACCTAACAAATTCAGAAAACAGACCTTTTTAAAACCAGTAACTAGTTAACAGTGACATCTGCTGGGGATATAGTTCCATAACACAAAGATTATTTTCATAAATGATCTAAACATTATACAATCTATCTTCAAATTTCATTCAATACATTTTTTAACTAGGGCTGCAACTAATAATAATAGCTAATAACTAATAGATAAAACAATTGCTCATTTTCATTTATAATCAACTCATAAAATAGAACTTGTCACATGTATACATTTAAACGTACATTTGTGGAACAAGAGATATTGTAGTGCAATGTAAATTTGTCCGAATTGCGTTTTTATTCTGTTTGTCAGGTATACTGTAGTGCTCATTCTGTGCAAAGTAAGTGTAGAGCAACCAGAAATGGTCCACAGACACATAAAATACAGCAACTAATGGGTTTAAATGCATTACAGGGGCTTGGTCTCACACTGCATTTGTTCAGTTTGTACAAATCCAGAGCTAAGCTTTACAAAAAGCTCATTAACAAATCCAGCAGCTTTTCCTCACCTCCAGCGATGTTCCCATGACAATGAGTAAATCTGCGACCGGGAAAGTCTGTAAGGTAAGTGAAGAACTGCTGAGGGAGCTCCTCACCAAAGAACACAATGTCAGGCTTGATGACTCCTTTACAAGTAGGGCATTTGGGTATTGCTCCTTCCATGATATCATTCTAACGGGAGACAGCCATACCATAAACAAACGGCAGAAAAAGGAAATGCTTGTTTATAAATGAGCATTAGGTTATTTGAAGAGCAGTTCCAGGGGTACAAAAATCAATACCGTAGTTCAACGACACATACATACCCTGAGTTCCTCTCCCTTGTAATCCCTTCGGCAAACTGTGCATGTGGCTGTGGCAAATGTTCCATGTGCCTCCACCAACATCTTTGGGGGAATGCCAGCCACTGAAATCAATGAAAGATCAATGGCATAAACGATTTACACGATCATTGACTCTACTTACATTTTTAATAATAATAATAAATAGCATATTTCATAGCCTAATTATTGTATGAATCTGGAGTTGCACCAGTTCTGTGTAGTTACAATGTAGTCATAGGGATACTGTGTTGTGTATTATATGTTTTTAAACTTTGCTTGAACTTATTGAAACGTAACTCTGTGTATGACCTAAATATTAATGGAAGCCTCCGACCAGGAGATTAAAATACCAGATTGATCAAATTGTTTCAGTAAGCTCTTGTTTTACCTGAAAGACAATAAGGTCGATATTTACACTCATTCGACAATATGTCAATTAATTAGTTTGTTAGCAGCCTTTCAACACAAACATGACCTCAATAGCATGTCTCTCCGAGCATCAGTCCATGTTGTGCATGGCAAGTGAAATAATCATAAAAAATAAATGCACGTTTTTGTGTTTCCCTTTGTATCATCAGTGTTTATGTGTATTAATTAAAAATACAGCTATATATAAATGTATTTTGAACATCAGAACTCCACTTACTTCGCTCTAGTCCATCAATGTTTTGCGTGTACATCCTGAGCAGCTGTCCCTTATCATGAAGCAGGCGAATGAAGTAGTGTGTCAGATTGGGTTGGTAATTACCAGGATATAGCTCTTTGGCAAGAGCAAAAAAAGGATTTGGATTGTGATGAAAGTAATTTATTTCAAATATGGCTTCAGCATAGGGCAGATTGTACTGTTGAAGGTTGTCATAAAGACCGCTGCCAGGAGTTCTGTGGGAGAAATATGATTTGAGAGAAGTTGCAACCATCTCAAAGGTGGATTAGGGACAACCGCCCTTTGAATCCTTCTTTACCTGAAGTCTGGGATTCCACTGGGTGTGCTGATACCCGCCCCTGCCATCACCACAATTCTTTTGAACTTGCGTCCTCTGATATTTTCTGCAATGTCCTCCAGAGTCTGCTGGCGAACGGTGCCGCCGCCTCCTCCGAACAGACCTCTTTCGCCACCGCATCTTATGAAGGCAGCTCTATCAGGTCAAAGTGTTTGATTAATATTCAAATCACTGGGAAATGTCTGGGTCCTAACCTGAAAAAAGAAGAAGAAGAAAAAAACAATACTTACGGACAATATAGGAACTGTGAAAGAAATACAGCACCCTTCTGTGCATGAGGGACAAGTGACATTGTCTTATGATGGGCAAGATTTGTCCTTGTCCTTTTTAGATTCTCTCCTAAAACGAGCCAAAAAGAACAGCATTACAGACTAATCACCAAAAAATAAGCTACTTTGCAAACATAAAAATAACATGCATTTTATTAGGACTTCTCTGGTAAATGTGGATTATTATTGTTTTAAGGATGTTGGGATATTTTAACTCGAAAACTACACTAAGACAAATAATATTTTCAGCGCAGAAATAGCAATTCTTCATTAGTGTATCAGTGTAAAAATAAGTGTACCAATGACACTGGCATTCGTAACATGAAGTAGCTACAGCAGAAATATAATAAATATTACAATAATAAGAAAATACTTTGAGTTGTAGACAGTCCTCTTCTCCATAAGAATGTCTCTGTAAAACAGCATCTGCACACATTTAGACCCGTTTTTAAGTACAGCATAATGGACTCTGGCTAGACTCCTACTGTGTCAAAAGGCATACATTATTTTTCGCAGTAGTAAATAAAGACATGCAGGAACAACCAGAGGCAGACCAGTGACGCAATTTTTACCGTAACAGACATATGGAGCTTCCATCAAAATATGTGACAGACGAAAAACGCATTCATTCTCACCTATGTATGCACTAAAATAGATTGTATCCATACAACATGTCTATATTATGGTTATTACAGGCTTTTAAATCATTTTTAAACATAAATGATTTTAGTTCAAGCTTTACATGCGTAATTACTGCAGTACTTACGATTGGATGTCGTAAATGAAGCGTTTCTGATGACAGCTTGTTCATTCTTGTTGAATAAAAACATTTATACGTACAAACATTTAACTACATAAAAAGGTCAGTAATAAGTAAAAAATATAAATTAAAATTCTTTCATTTTTCCTTGTCTTCGATGTGCAGTGTGTATGCAAATAGATTTGCAAGCTAAGCTTAGGTAGGTCAACTTAGATGCAACCAAAGTCCCTTTCAGTCTTTGAGATAACTTACATCGTAACAACTTTTAAAATTTCATTGATAGATTTAATATTCTCATAGTTAACAAAATATACCCCTTTTGGCTTTTAAATTTACCAATTTCTTGTGTATTTTATGATTTTGTCTATTAGCGTAGTAAAGCCTGACTTTAATTTTGCTTTTCTGTATCGCGCAGTGACGTCACTGCAGATGCGCCGCGGACTGGAAGTAAATAAGATTATTTTTAGTGATTTTAGATTAATAAATCGATACAAAATATTTTAAAGGGGTTTAATTTATATTTTAACAAATGTGCTCTAGCAGCATAACAATTTTACGACACCGTCTTGTTTTAGTAATGTTAAATGAACGTGTAAGGAATTCTACATATAGTTCAGTTCATCATAAGGGACCCTTTGGTGCATAAGTATAAACTTTTAACCTATTAGGCCCTGCTCCTAACTTAAAACATATTTGCAGTGACCCAGTGATGTTATAAGATGTTTATATATGTTTGTTTGATTAATTTAAATATAAAACCATTATAAAATGTATAATTGGTATTCATAATAAAATGGTCAAGTTCAATTATTTTTCTTCTACTGGGGTGTTGCAAAATCAGAAAAAGAACTAAATGAAATATATGAAATAAATGTGTCAGTTGGGTGATGCTGTGATATTCAGGGCCGGATTAATATTGCTATCCGAAATGCCAACTCCCTTACAACCTTCAAACGACTTCTGAAAACCCATCTCTTTCAACACTATTTGACATCATAAAAAAAAAAAAATAATAATAATAATTAACCCTACTCTTTCTTTCCCTTTCTTGCCATCACTTATTTGAAGATTGCCTGTTATACGGTATTATGAGCACTTCCTAAGTTGTTTTTGCCTCTGTATGACTAATGCTTGTTGTTTTTCCCCACCTGTAAGTCGCTTTGGATAAAAGTGTCTGCTAAACGAATAAATATAAATGAAAATGTTGAATCTCTGCCTCTCATATAGGCCAGATACCATAAACAAAAGTTACTTCCTTACGTGGGGAAAAAGAGAATTTACTCTTAGATATTGCAACAGATCTTGAAAAGATTAAAAAGAGGTGAAGTAGATTCTGTTCGCATCATAAGTAATCATGCAGTGTTGTTTTCTCACTGAGTGAACATGATGAGCCACTGACACCACGTCTGATCTGCTTGTTCTCTCAGTCTATGTATCCAAGTATATGTGTTGTGGCAGCTATCTGGACCTTGAAATTGGTAAGTGCATGATACACCTGCATATGCCTTGTATTTTAGCCCATGAATCCGACAAGGGATTTCTATAATTGTCATCTTGCTGTGTATTAGCATCTGACAGTATAAAAAGAATTTGGTTGTTTATTTTCACAGGTTTGGTCCATCATACAACAGTTTTCATTAAAGTCACTCCCACAGCAAACTACCAATAAATGCTGAAAGTGTTGCCATTAAAGAAGGTGGTTCAAGCCAGCAGGAATCAAGTGTGGTGTAATAACAATTTCCACATTAAGCTGTAATAAAGATGGATTTTGTTGAAGAGAGACATCAGTGATGCTGAATGATGAAGAGGCTGAAGAACAAAGAGGTTAGCAAATATTGATTTTGATACGTTACTATGATATGTCTCTATGTTTATTTCCAAACTGATGGAAGGAATGTCAAGCACAGAATTCCGTAACTGGTTCACAGACTTGAGAGGGTTTCTCTCATGAAACTACAGAAGCCAAAAATTATTTTGCGTGCAAGCATTGTGTAAAGACCTTTTCACAGAAAGGACACCTGAAGTATCACATAAGAATTCATACTGGTGAAAGACCTTACAATACTTTTACTCAAAAAGGCCACCTTAGGGTCATATAATAACTCATACTGGTGAAAGTGTGGAAAGGGTTTCACGAATAAAGGATGACCACATTAAAAGGGATGCCCGATAGAGGCTTTTCACTCGTCCGCAGTGAAAGACTAACACGTGTAAAGGACACCTTAAGGAACACATAGGATCCCACACTTTTGAGAGATCTTGCGCATGTCCTCGATGTGGAAATTGTTTCAAACATAAAGGAAGTCTTAATATTCACATAAAAGTCACACTAGAGAGTCTATCATTCTCTCTGCAGAAAGTGTTTCCCAGCTAAAGGACATCTTGATAGTCACATAAGAATTCACACTGGAGAGAAGCCTTTCACATGTCCTCGATGTGGGAAGAGCTTCACTCAGCGAGGACATTTGCAGCATCACATAAGACTTCACACAGGTGGGAGACCTTTCTCATGCCATTTGTGTGGTAAAGCTTTCACTCAGACGCAAAGCCTCAAATGTCACCTGCAGTTTCACTCTAGAGAAAAGCCATTTGGCTGTGGTGAGTGTGGTCAAGTCTGTTTGGAGTTGTTGCTGAGAAGACACCTGAGGATGCAGTCAAACGAGCAGCCTTATTTGTGCTCTGTTTATTTAAAACAGCAGCAGAAAATACATATTGGCGTGAAGTCTCATGTTTGCTGTGAATGTGGGAATTCCTTTACGAGAGCCAGGGATTTGGAGCGGCACAAACAAAACACACTGGAGAAGAAACCTTTAAAAGTTTTACAACCTGAAAGTGTGCACACTGGAGAGAAGCCGTGCCACTGCCTTTCATGTGCGAGGAGGTTTGGACAATCACACAGCCTGGCTTGTGTAGAAAACCATTGACAGAGTGTCCAACCTTCAGGCTTCAGTTCCAAACACACTGTGTGAAATTCAAATTTACCCAATGTTGGAATCTGTACAACAGTATTAGGAGTAGACCTGTTCACACAAAGACCGTTCAGTGTGATAAACATTTTAATTTGAATGCACTTATTGTGTCTATTAAGACCAACAAGAACATAAGCATGCAGTGCTAAATGGTAGTAAATATCAGAGAAAGTATGTGTAACTAGCTCTCTTGCCCCTGTACACTATACTGTTTCAAAATTCCGTTCTTCTCTCAAAGTTAATGCAGCGAATTAGCATTTACATTTTGAATGTATGTCATTTAACATATTAACCTGCAAAGGCAAATCACAAAATAAAAATAAATAATGGGGGGAAAAAAAATGTGTTGAACATTCTTTTTTTTTCTTTTTTTTTTCAAATAAAAAACAAATTACGTCATGCCAGATATTTGCTTCTTGTGTGTAGTAAATAATTAGTGTATATGAGACTGGAGAACGATAAATTCAAGTTAATGACATGCAGTACATGCAGAATTGATTGTTAGTGCAGTGAAAGATTTGTTACATCCACTTAAACAACATCTTGTGAATTACAATAAATTAATTTTTGTAAATTATTTTTATGCATTTAGTGCAGTGTATATAAATTGTCCAAAAAGATAGTCCTTGAAATGTATAATTTTCAACCTTAGAAGTAGAAGAACATTATATACTTACTGAGAGAACTGAAATTCTAATTATTGATTATTTTCCCCAACCCCCATTAGTAGCCTCAAAACCATAAAACATACTGAGAGCAGAGAACAAATAGCTTTAGTGAAGGGTTTCAATATTGTATTACCATAGGTCTACAGCATGGTTGAGGTAAAGGTGATGGCAGCATCAAAAGCTGTGTCTATAGTTTGCTAAGAAACCTGTTTTGGTGTATTGGTTTGCAACTGAAATCTGTAAGTCCCCCTTTACAACACCAGATGGAGCAACTGCAGAATTTCATTCCTTAAAGGGATAGTTCACCTAAAATGGAACATTTCTAATTATTTATTTACCCTCATATCCTTCAAAAAGGGTCATTGTGTTATGTGTCCAGATGGAAGTCAATGGCCATGTGAACAAAACTAGTGGTTAGATTAATGAAATTCTTTAAAAGTCGTGCAGGTTTAGAACAACATGAAGGTGAATACATGATGACAAATTTCAGTTTGGGTAAACTATTCATTTTAAGCAAATAAACTAATACAAAAGCGCTTACTTTCAATTATTTATTTCAGTGTTTCAATTAACTTAAATAATTCTATATCTTTCAGTGGCAATTTTACATCAATTGCCTGCAACTAGATGCCACATACAATGAACGAATAAGGTTGTTTTCATTTTTTTTTAAGTAGACGAAACACAGATGTTACTTGCCAGTGGCGAAAATGTGTACTTGGCTCTAATGTACAATTATATCATTAGCAATGTTGCTCCAAAAGCAGTAGGCATAACAAACTACTAGCAAATGGTGCATGTACCATGACAGCGATGCCATAGGTTAGAAGAACCATTTTTGGTTACACAAAGAACTATTCAGTCAAATGGTTCATCTCTTTCTTACCTTTTTATAATCTAAAGAACCTTCTTTTGGTGTAACACCTTTATTTTTAAGAGTGCGCGTCCATCTGCCTGCATGTCAAACATTTTCAAACACTGTTATGTGCATCATATTTACAGTTACTGGCTGTTTTAAGAACTCATCCATGTGAAAGAAGCTAAGTGGGGCAAAAATACATTAACTAAAAGGCCAGTGTCGAATAATAATGATTAAATAAAATTCTCATGCAAACAGCACTCATCGTGCTTAGACTGTCAGTGAAGAACAGCATTCAGACAGGACCCAAAATGGAATTTAGAGGCTGTTTAATAAAATATTGATCTTAGCTCAGTATCTGATTTTTAGTGCTTTTTAGGCATGTGCATGTTGTATAACCTTTAAAGAAAAAGGGCCTTTAAGCATAAGCATAAATTTAAAAAAATTACTCAAGAATACATCTATTTTTTTCTCTCTGGTGAAGGTGAATGTATTTTTGAAAACAGAAAAATCATGTTTAAAATCATTTATCTTTCATGCATTGCAGAATGCATTAATCATTTAAAAAAACATTATCAGTAACATTATCAGCCGGTTCTTCCAGATTTTCAGTTATGTTAAATAGACATAAATGACATAAATATAAATAAACATTTAAATAATACTATTGCTTTAGGTTCACTTTAACTTGATTATGTGTGTTGAGCATGTTTCAAAACAATCTATTTATGCCTATTAAATGCCATCAGAATCTATAATATATTTGCTTTTCTAATCTAATATTTTTGTCAAATAACATTCTGCTTTGATGCAAATCTAATTAGAGAGTATCATAAGGGAAATGTGTGATTAGGGAAGCCATTGTATGCATATGACTTTCTTAGCCTCTATCCCTTTAAGAACAACAAGGAGAGCATGAGTGGGGGAGGGGAATGGGTTGGGGTGGAACAGTCCTGTAATGAGCATATTCTAGAGACACTCAGCATCATATGGCTTCAGACCATCATGGATACCCACCTTTAAATATGCACGTAAACATGAAGGAGGAGAGTACCAAAGAGCAGGACTAAACCGATTTTTGACGCTTTTAACCAGTCTTCCAGGAAAGAAGCTTCACCTCTACACCACAGCAGGAGCGCAGAAGAGAGAGCGAGAGGGAGCAGCATTAGGAAAAATGCTGTGCCAGATTGATCTCATTTAACACATAAGCGAGGAAATACTGTCATTTGATTTGGAAAACATGATCTAGAGGGAGGCCTAAACACCATCCATGTTTTGAGGCTATGGATGTTCTTCTGCGTTTCTGCATTTTTGTGAGCCGGAGCGGTACATTTGGGGGCCGTGTAATGTCTGATTGAGTGTATCAATGCTGCTGCTGTGTGGATCTCTTTGGCTGTGGAAAAAAACTAGGCCTTGTTTGCCTGCTGATCTCCACGCAGGGAACGCGGAGCGCGGCTGTGTGCCTCAGCCTGTTGGGACCGTGCAGAGAGAAAGGGAGAATCTCACCATCTGCATGCCCGTTGGAAGTAGCATGCACAATAAAAACATCCATTACCAAAGGCCATACACAAACAGGCAGGAGCTATAACACCAGGACGGTAGTCTGGTAGACTCTTCTTCACCCCTTTAAATCGTCTGGACTTAAAAGCACTGTTTTTTTCTTCTTCTATACGTTCAAAATCTACTTGAAGGACAGGAGGAATATTGCTGTAACACTTCCTGTCTAGTTGATCGCAGTCTTCCTTTTTTGCTCGCCAATTGCAATTTTTCCACTTGACATTCTAAAGATTTGCCAAAACCTGTTTCATGCATGTCCACTGGAGGCAGGTTTGACTTTGATGATGGGGGGTCGTACTGTGGAGGGTGGGAACAGGGCAAGGCGCATGGCCGAGGGGTCTGCACGGGTCCCCAGGGTCAGGGGGAGTATGCAGGGGCCTGGAGCCATGGATTCGAAGTTCTCGGAGTTTACACTTGGCCCAGCGGGAACAGTTATAAAGGAACCTGGGCGCAGGGGAAGAGGCATGGCATTGGTGTGGAGAGCAAAGGGAGGTGGGAGTACAAGGGGGAATGGACACAAGGGTTCAAAGGCAGGTACGGGAAGTTGGAAAGCACTAGCAGCGGTTCCCGTTATGAAGGCACATGGAGCAATGGCTTACAGGATGGATACGGCTCAGAGACCTATTCAGACGGAGGTCAGATTCTAATAGTATTTGCAGTGTACTAGTACAGTAGCAGTTAAAGCACTAACTAACCATGTTAAATGAATAGGCCTATTTGCTTTTAAAATGCTTCCTGTATTTTTGGGAAGTTGTTCCGTTGTTGTCAAAGCCTGTGCTTTCAATCAAGCCTACAGTATTTTGGCACACATTCATCTGTCATTTGGTATAAGCTAGTTTAATCTGGCAAACGCCCGAAGCAAAACAAGTTGAAAACCACTAATCTTTCCAAGTAACAACTTATATGATTTGTAAATTGACAAGAAACAGCACTTGCATAATGGTTGGAGAAAACAGCCAGGAATTAGTCTATTAAAAAGCAGAAATGAAAAATAGAAAGTGTTTTAAAAGAATGCTTCCACTTATATAACACACATTGAAGTCTAACAGTGAGACTGCTTTGCTTCAGAGAAGTTATGAAACATTTTCTAGGCTGACAGAAAATTATAGCAAAATAACAATTAAAACATGCTCGACAGCATGTGCTTTAAAGCAAAAATTCACCATATGAACTAATTTACCACGCGTATCTGAAGCACAGACGCCTCTGTACAGTAAATCGCCATGGAAACCGACCGACAGCAGGTCATTATGTCACTAGAGACTCTTCGCTGTGCTCGCTGATTGGCTGTTTCACTTTCTTGTATAATCCGCTTCCTGACGTGTTACGGAGAATAATGCGGAAAATAGTGTGATTTGGGCATGATTCATGTCCTTGTACACTAGAACGGATTATTTGGGGAAACAGAAATATGTCCGCGTCACACGACACGCGTCCTCTTTTAGATCGGGTTAGAATTATACCCAAAGCAGAATTCGATGGACACGTATTTAGCAGTTAACCATTTCGCTCGTTGACTAAACAGAGCTTTAATATGTTGCATAAAACACCCAAAAATAGCGAGATAACTTATGTCAAACATTTCAGCACCCTGGACAGTTACTATCGCTACGCAGCATGTTACATTTCAAACTGTCACTGTAACAACATTAAGCTTCGCATTTATTCGAAAACTGATCTCACCTGTTCTCGAACGTTCCAAATTAGTTTATTAAATCATCATGTAATGTCTAAAAGACTAACTGTAGAATGTAAATCACTCTAAGTGGACGTCTATTTACCTGCTACTTGTTAATTTTATTGTTTAATGTGTTTCAAAAGCGGCGACTTTAGAATTAATAACTATTGTTAAGCAGAACAAAATCTTAAAATGAAATAAAAAATAATGTTTATGCATTTTGAAACAGGACATTATATGAAATTAATATTTGCTTATGCACCCATTTATTTCACTTGACAAAGCTTGACATTATTTTATAAGACCAACAGGCTCTGTAATGGCTTTATTTTGTATATGATACAACAAGGTTAAGCCTCCCTTAAGAAAATGAACAAATATGAATAGCTAAAATATGCAAATATAGCAGCAATTAAGATCACAATATATACATTACAATAAGGTAATACTACAAATTGGATCCTATTTCCTGTTCATTTCTGTCACTTTTGACATTTAACAATAAAGCATTCTTGTGGTTTTTTTCTGATTTTAGTAAATGCACAGTGTATAACTTTGAGCTATAGGTCTAATACAGACACAGAATGAATTCCCATTATCCATTCCTTCTGTGGTTCTATTGGTTGGTGTTTTTACAGCAGTACTTCTTAAAAGCTATTGAAAACAATAAAGCTTTATTGATCTGTTGATTGTCTCGTATACAGTAAATTTAATAAGTGTAAGAATTTACTTTATTTTTAAATGACCTCATATTAGCTTTTTGTAATTGTTCACAATGACCTCACGAATCAGTATATTTTGAGATGCAAACAGGTGTTTAGGCAAACATAGGGGTGTTTGTTGTCATTTAGTGTATTGGAGAGAAATTAAATCTAATTCATCTGAATAATGATATGAACTTTGTTCTATCCCTTTTCCTCTTACAGGCACATACCAGGGCCAGTGGTTGAGCGGTATGCGTCATGGCTATGGAGTGCGACAGAGTGTGCCTTATGGCATGGCAGCCATCATCTTCTCTCCTATGTGCACCTCCATAAACTCCCTACGCTCCGATCACAGCGAAGGGGCCCCCACTCCAGAAGATGGCTCTGGTGTCAGTGGGGTATCTGGCAGCCCAGTGGGGCGTAGTGGTTTTGTACTTTGTGCTCACAGTGAAACAGACAGGCACAGAAAGAGGAAAGGCCGCTTCCGACAGTCCATACTGAGTGGTTTGAAGCTGCGGAGGTCTGAGTCCAAGAGCTCTCTGGCCAGCCAGTTAAGCAAGCAGAGTTCCTTCTGCAGCGAAGCAGGTATGAGCACAGTCAGCTCAGCTGCCTCAGACATCAACTCCAACGTCAGCTTAGGTGAAGCGGAGGCAGGGGGCAGTGTGGATGCCACTGTCACCGAAACATATGCTGGCGAATGGAGGAATGACATGCGATCGGGGTGGGGTGTAAGTCATCGCTCTGATGGACTTCACTATGAAGGTGAGTGGTTTGGAAACAAGCGGCACGGCTATGGCTGCACCACTTTTCCAGATGGAACCAAGGAAGAGGGAAAATACAAGCAGAATAATCTGGTGAGTGGAAAGCGGAAAAACCTAATACCACTCCGTACCAGCAAAATCCGTGAAAAGGTGGATCGTGCTGTAGAAGCTGCCGAGAAAGCTGCAGACATAGCCAAGCAGAAGGCTGAGATTGCATTGTCTAGGTAAGATTTAATTGAATAAAACCCCATATTTACTTACATATGTTTAAAAAATGGAGGAAAAATCTTACTTACTTTCTTCAGGATGAGCCATGCTAGAGGAAAAGCAGAGGCTGCAGAAGGAGTCGCACAGAGAGCCCTGGAGGAGTGTCGTCTGGCCAGGGCTATAGCCAAAGAACTTTCCCCCTCTTTCCATCACTATGGGAATGGTCAGTAAAATAAAAGACCTAAATAGAATAGAAAGAAAACGCGTAATCCAATTTAAATGAAATTACTGTATGTACCATACTTCCCCAGATAGCACTATACTGTATTTGTAAATCATATCCACCTTTTTCCTCAACGTTTTTTCTGGTTCTTCAGTTCACCCAAAAATGGAAATTCTGTCATCGTTTACTCACCCTTGAGTAGTTCCAAACCTGTATGAATTTCTTTGTTTTCTTTGTTTAAGTCAATGGTAACCCAAAACAGCCTGGTTACAGACTTTTTTCTAAATATCTTCCTTTGTGTTCGGCAGAACAAAGATATTCATAAAGATATGGATATGGATTGAGGGTGAGTAAATTCTGGCAGAATTTTCATTTTTGGGTGAACTATTCCTTTAAGATAATACATTAAAATAATACACTAAGACACACCAATTGTCAATATCAAGCAGCAAAATGGACTGTTTTGTACAGCTAATAATAGCTGGATGCAGATGAGACTGCAAGCTAGACCCATAGAGTTTACAAATGCACCCAATTTTACATCAAGAAAAAGATGGATAAGAATGGAACTGCGTTTGCTAAACTGTATACTTGCCCAACATCAGCAATGACCAAGTCTTCTTCCATCTTTGCTAATTATGATGTTATTTTAGAATCTGTCACTTAACTTGACCGTGTCTTTATATTTCTGTGTACTAGGACTAGAGTGCCAGAGACCAAAGCATCAGGACAGGAAAGAGAAAGACCTGGAGGTGGTCTCGACTGGTACAGACAGCCCTGAGCTCTGCACACCAGACACAACACCCCCTGCCCAGACGCCTGACCTGAGCCCAGTTCTAAGCAGCCCCTCCTCACCTCCCTGCAGCCCACCTACTCATCGCACTAGGAATGCTTGTTTCATGCGGCAGAGCGCTGTGGATGAACAAGGAGGGGCCGAGATTCAGGTTCTAGTAGAAGGTAGAGGCATAGACAACATGAGAAGTGGGGCCAACAGTTGGACAGCTGAGATGTATCCTCACAGAAGAGGAAGCAAAGGGGAGAGCAGTCGCTCCACAACTCCATCCTTGCTGGAAGAGGAGATCGGCCATGTTAATGGACATGAGAATTCCTCAACTCATCACCCATGGGAGAACGGCTCCTCTAATCACAAGCCCATTGAACATATGGCCCCTGAGAAGGTGTGGGATCAAATGTCCTCCAATCAAAAGCCCTGGAAGCACGTTTCCTTAAATCAAAAATCCAGGGAACATACAATTTCCAGGGAACGCGAGCATAAACCATCCAATCACAAATCTGTTGATTGCGACTCTTCCAAGTTCAAACCACAGGTGCACATATATTCCAATCACAAGTCAGCAGGTCATAATTTGTCCAACCACAAGACCAATGAGCATGCTTCCTCCAATCACAAACCAAAGGAGATTATTTCTGCACATGAAAAACCACACGTTTCTTACCATTATAACCCCCAAGAGCATGTTTCCTCCTATCACAAACAACATGAGCATGTCCACTCCAACCACAAGCCAAGAAAGTCCTTAACCAATCATACGATTGGTGAGTCTAGCTTGAATGCACACCAGCTGTCAGACCGTGGAGCCAATAACTCCACTCTGGAATGGACTGTTGAAAACAATTCCCAGTGGATCTCCTCCCATTCACATCTGCAGGAGAAAGAAGTGGAAAATGATTATCGGGTTGAAATGAGGTTCCAGCCCCTAGACTCTGTTTCCCATCAGAACTTTGGCTCTGGCATGAAATGCTCGGGTCTCCAAGGGCACAATTTGCAGAGACTACGTCAGCGAAACCATGAAGGGAAAGAATGGGGTCTTGCAGCCAGGGAGGGGTCCATGGACTCTGTGCAGATGCTTGACACCTTGAATGTTGGAGTAGACGTGGAGGAATGGCCTTTGCAGAGGGACATTACTCTTTCACCCCCTTTAACGTCTTCTCCGGAACTACTGGAACAAGAAGGAGAGCATCTGAACCTGATGAAGACAAACTCAGTAAGTAAATAGCATGATGTCCTTTGGTAATGAAAGATGACAATGTTCTATATATCTTATGCTATCATTTAATGGAGCATCATATTTTGGTTCTGGTAGTAAAATCACATTCCGCATAGACAAACTTATTTCTAACAACAGAGTTTAAAACTTTCTAGAAAAACCTACTGTGCCGTGAGCTCTGATGTGCTTAAATGATGATATATGCTTAGATGCTGCAAGTGATTTAAAATTGTGTTTAATACAGCAGCACAGTTCTGGGTTTAGAACAACACTACCTCACAATTTCGAAGAGTGCTCCACCAGTCAGAGAAGCTATCCTACAAATACACTAAAAAGTGACCACTCATTTCGATTTCAAGTGTTCACGCTTCCTCATATAATACTGATTGCGGGTTTGGCGTGCTGTCCAGGGAGCGGGCCGGGAGAACGGCGGGCTCGAACCCTAGCGATTAGAACCCTAGCAAG
>JAUMHP010000052.1:22798199-22818337 GCA_032361065.1 Enteromius trimaculatus | reverse complement strand
TAGCTGATTGCTAACAGCTGTGGGCAATTCGTCCAGCGATCCACTCGAACTATGTTATTATCAAAACATTTATTAAAAATTGCAAATTAATCTGACTATTGAGCTATTGAGTTTTTAGCAATAATGTAATGTAATAATGTTTAATTCTGTATTTTTTCTGACAATTCTCATTTGCAGTGCTTCATGGAATGTGTAGTTCATGCCGTTCATAATAAAACAATTACATTTCTGACTCTCTAAGGACTCTGTATGCTGTGCAAAAATACTACATTATGTATATTGCACTTGGAAATATTAGGAAGGAGCAAAGACATATTAATATAATTCTTTTTCATGGTTTAAATATGTTTTAAATGTGCAATACAATGTTTCTAATAAGATATTTTACTCTCTTTCTGCAGGGCTCCAGCTCTGTCCTGGTGGTCATGGTGATATTACTCAACATCGGTGTAGCCATTTTGTTCATTCATTTCTTTATTTAATCATACGGCCTATAGAATGTCAATAACAGCATTGATCATCATCGAGAGTAAGATATGCACACAATGCACACTTAGCACCACTTCTTAATATAAGAAACCCAAAATCACAGTAGTAAATGTCTGTGTAAGTTGGGCAAGTCCATGTAAATTGTAAACTTCTTTTATGGTTCAATTTATTATATAATTCCATTATAATCCATTAGTTAACTTTGCTTACTTTTTCCTCCATTCATAATAAAGGTCCATTTACAATATTCTGTAGAAATGAAGTATTACACGTTTAGGTTTTTTAATATGCAGCTCGTCTGATATGTTTTACCACATATTTAACAGTTACAAAAGATTATTTCACACTTATTTGTTTTCCTTTCAAATGCACATAAGGCCATTATTGAGTAACGAGATTAATGTGCAAAGACGGTCTTGTGGTTTTATGTACTATGATATAGTTGATGTAAGATGCGATTCACTCCTATATATAACCAAGACTACACACCCTTCCTCTGTATTCCAGGGTACAGCCCTATATGATCATTGCAGACGCTCATTACGTCATCTACATACCCCAATCCGACAAACCTAAGTCTGTGGTAACAGCTATCTTAAAGGGCTTCATCATAGTGCATTCCCATTAAACTCATGCCATTTGAATCAGATAAGCCTGCAGAATTCTTCACATGCCTCACTGAATTTCAGCACAATCCTGTCGTGTAGTTCGTTTTGTCTCACCGAAAACACATTCGCCATTGAAACACTGCTATGCCAAACTCACTACTAAAGAACCTTCTGTGTTTTCTTGTACACCACATGATGTCACATCCGCTATGGGACATAAAAGTACAACAGAGGTGCAGCAGTGGCTGAGTATTCCAGCTCATACTCGATAAAGTTTGAGACTGTTATAGTACCTTATGACCACTGCTTTCAATATATATTATTCTATATTACTGAACAGTTAACATATTTTAACAAGTTTGCAAGATATCATTGATATGCTGAGTGCCTTTTTTAATTGAGAAACCATCCCAGCGAGCAGGTTATGTACTGATGACCGCTCATACAGAGGTCACGTGAAATGGTTTGTCTCTCTCCCACCCCACCTTTGAACAAATCAAGTTGGCTTAAGAACTGAGCCTAAGCCTGTGGAGATTTTTACAGCATGTTTGTTAGCCTGTTTTCTTCTGCTGTTAACTGTGTGATTTTCTGCCTGTCTCTCTGTCCAGCAACTTAGATAACAATTGGGACTGAAAGCAGTGTAAAAATACCAGCTTATGTTTCTCAGTGGGACCTGACTGACATTATCTAAATTAATGAATGATAAACTGCTATTGTATATTTTATACTACTCATCCAGTGATATCATGTTGTGAGATCATTGCATGCCTAAGCATGCCCTTTCTTACGCAATGATTTATGAGATTGTTTCCAAGTTATGTGGAAAATTAATAAAATGTTTGAGGTTATGTTGTGACTTATGGTTGTCAAAAAAAACAAAAAACCCCAAAACAAACAAACAAAAAAAGTGTTGCATTTTTACATCAATGATAAAGTTGATAGATCAATGATCGAGCCGAAGAAGATTAGAACCTGTACATACATGAATAGAAGAAATTGTAATGCTAAATATGGAATTTGTAGTTCCACCTTACCAAAATTATTTTTGAAAATAGTATGATGGCTGTAGGACTGAAAGTCTCACCTTACAGTTAAAAGTCTGTCTTATGTTTGTTTATTCTAGTGCGTAAAGTAGCTGAACTGGCCTAAATTTTATTCAGGCCATAACTATTTTGATATTTCATTTTATTATTTTTTGTATAATCTATCCCTAAAAAAACCCCTCTAAACCATTTGGTTACATTCTACATTAGACTATGTTGTCTTTCTGTAAACTTTATGGACTGATTTGTATTTCACCTTACACCAAAGTGTATGGGATTCACTGATCAATGTCCTAATAATAGCCTATACACAGAATAAAACAGATTTAACAATAAGAAATGATATTATATAGGCCTCATAATACATACATGATGGGTTTTCTATATTTTTTAATTAATTCCTGATATAGGAATCCACAAATTCCTTTAGGATTTGTACACTGAGAATATCTACAAGCAAGTATTGTATGTAAACAAAAGTCCTTAAGGAAATTAACCATGATTTTACTGTAGTAAAGTCTAGTAATATGTTTTTGGCGTATTGGTTACCATTTGTATGCACAGTTTTACGACAAATACCACGGTTAAACTATGGTAAGTGGTTTAATTTGTAGTAAAAGCGTGGTTAATTTTGGTGAGGGCATATCTAAATCGCACATGCTACTCTGAAACCATAAACACTGCAACGCCATTGTGAGGACAGAAAGATTTCCTTAGTTGTTTTTTTTAACATAACTACACGACATGTTATCGTAAGACAGAACGAGCGATTTGAACGATTCGCTTATATAAAAGAAAATCAGTGATTTTCCATCGCCTTGATTCCGCCCATATCATCGGGGTGTACGCCTTGTTCGAGGGGCTGGTCGTAGAGGTCCGATGCGTCACGTTTATTTGGGCCTTCTGCACCCACTGGCAGGGAAGCGCCCGATTTTTTCCCTCCCTGCCTTAAAACGTCCTGTGTATATTTATTCCAAACGTGGATCTTCGGGAAAACAAGGTATCGAAGGAAAAACGCGACGCAAAGTAGGTTAAAGCCAGCGAGGTGGCGGCTACTGCTTCTTTTAACGTAATAGCTACAGTTTAGCGTACTGGTAAACACACTTGCATGGGGCTTTGCATATCATTTGCATGCAGTTCTGCAGACGCGTTATGCATTTTGATGTTAGTGTTTTTATTGCATTGTAGTTTTGTGTGTCATATAAAATGTAGCGATTGCAGCCGGGCAGATTCATGTAGAGAAGAGCATTAGCAGCGCTGGCTAGCCCTGGCTGCAAGTGTGCATCGGTCAAAAGCTAGCTGAAGTTTTCTTGCACACAAACTGCGAATAAAAAGCAAGGAAACCGTTTTATGGCAGGCCTTACGCTATGGTTTTGCATATGGATTTCTAATACACGAAGCATGGCTTATTTTCTGCACCAGTGAAAGAATTAAGAGCATCAAAGGAAATTCCAGATTTCTCCCTTTTTTTTTTCCGGCTAGCAAGCAGTCGGCTTTACAGTTCGTTTTGTAACTTTAATTTCTTAGTGTGTGCTTTGCATGGCACGAATATTTGTGTTGTAGTAATATTGTATTTCATAAAGTCTATAAGCTGTTCTTGTCAAGTGTGTGTGTGTGAGCATGTTGTAATGGGAATTTTGATGTGGATTCAATTACACATCGGACCATAACAGTAATATGCATGTTGTGTAGTAGCTTGTATATCACTATGGTGTCTTACCTTATGAGTTTATTCCATAATCATTATTAACAGAACTCAGGGTTCCCACAAGATATCAGAGAAATTATTAACATTAAAATATTCTTTCTAGGTGATCTTTCTAGACCTCTCTTCTGCGCCCTAACCCTAACCCATTAAGGAAAACAAAATAAATTTGAGGTCGGTTTACCTGTACATCATAAGTGATGTAAATTTAAATCAGATTTTATTAATATTTTTGTAAAATAATTGATCTATAATTGATTTTGTGTTCGTCCTAAAAGTTAAGGAAGAGCTAAGGCGCCTTGGTTGAGAACCATTGATACAAAGTACTCGTGTTATGATTTATAAAATTAGTAATTGGAAAAATGCATGATCCCCCCCACCCACCTCCCCAAAAGATGTGGGAGCCCTAAGTAAATCTTGCGTAAATGATTTGCTTTGCATAATAACCCACTGTTATTTATTTATTTTTTTATTGCAGGTATGCATTTGGAGACCATTCGTTGTTGTTTACTGGAGAACATTTCAGACGCCCCCCCTGGATTGGTATTTAACATAAAAAATCACTTTGTTGAACACTCATACCATGAGCGAGCTTACCCAAAATTCTTGAACCTCTCTTCAAGGCTGTTTTAGTATCATTTGTTACCTTTCTAATGAACTGACTGTCACTTGTCGGAACATTTTTGTGCAATCAGGTCCCAAAGTGCTGATCCCTGAAAGTTGAATTCATACATGTACAGTGGAAGAATGACAGAAGCATGGCAACAGCAACATGCAGTGGCCCCTCCCCCCGTTGGGCATCCCCTTCTACAAGGGGCAGAGAATGCTTTGGGCAGCGCTGCATATGGTATTGTCCTGCAGGCAGACCCTGCTTTACAGCAGTCTCAGCATGGCCAACATGCACAGCAGCACCCACTGCCAGCTCAACAGCCTCAGCTGCAGGTGGGAAGTGAAGGTGGCCACAAATGTGGTGCGTGTGGCCATGATATTTCGCACTTGGCCAATCCTCACGAGCACCAGTGCATGGTTAACCAGGACCGCTCGTTCCAATGCACTCAGTGCATGAAGATCTTCAACCAAGCTACGGATCTTCTAGAGCATCAGTGTGTTCAGGTAGAGCAGAAGCCATTTGTGTGTGGTGTGTGTAAAATGGGCTTCTCCCTTCTCACGTCTCTGGCGCAACATCATAATGAGCACACCAATGGGAACAATCCAATGAAGTGCTCTATTTGTGAAAAAACGTACCGCCCAGACTCCTCTTCCTCTAACCCTCAGCAGCCCTCTACTGCTGAGACGTCTAGTGATGGTGCAGCCATGGGTTCCTCTTCCACCACAGCTTTCCAGGGCTCCGACCGTCCATATAAGTGCTCCGTGTGCAATAAGGCATTTCGCCACCTTTCTGAACTCTCCCGTCATGAACGAGTGCACACGGGTGAGAAACCCTACAAGTGCGACACCTGCGAGAAGAGCTTCAGTCAAGCTTCTCATCTGGCGCACCACCAGCGCACTCACAGCGCAGATCGCCCGTACAAATGTGCCGTTTGCGAGAAGACCTTCAAGCACAGACAGCACCTGGTACGGCACATGTACGCTCACTCTGGCGAGCACCTTTTCAAGTGCAATCTGTGCGAGCTACATTTCAAGGAGTCTTCTGAACTGCTGCACCACCAGTGTCAGCCAGCTGGAGAGCGTCCCTTCCGTTGTGCAGCATGCGGGAAAAGCTTCAAACGGCCCTCGGACTTGAGGCAGCACGAGCGCACCCACTCCGAAGAGCGGCCTTTCCAGTGTGAGGAGTGTCAGATGAGCTTCAAGCAGCAGTATGCACTTGTTCGCCACCGCCGTACGCACAAAAACCCAGCGGATCGCCCTTTCAAGTGCAATCAGTGTGACAAAGGCTTCCTGCAGCCTTCCCACCTACTGTACCACCAGCATGTGCACGGTATCGAGAGCCTGTTCAAATGTGCCGCTTGCCAAAAGGGCTTCAGACAATCCGGGGAACTTCTAAGGCACAAGTGTACCGAATCAAACTCTGGATCGAACGCTGCGGAGAAACCGTACAAGTGCGACGTGTGTGGGAAAGGTTACAAAAAGTCCTCAACGTTACAGAGGCACCAGAACTCCCATTGCACAGAAAAGCCGTTGAAGTGCTCACTCTGCGGCCGCCGCTTCCAGTCCTCGTCTGATTTTGTGCAGCACCGATGCGACCCTGCTCGGGAGAAGCCAATGAAATGCACAGACTGCGAGAGACGCTTTAAGTATTCATCCGAGTTGCAGAGACATCGAAGAGTCCATACAGGAGAGAAACCCTTCAAGTGTCCCACCTGTGACAAGGGATTCAAACAGCGTGAACACTTGGCCAAACATGGCATCGTCCACTCCCGTGAAGCCCAGTTTAAGTGTGTCTGGTGCGGAGAGTGTTTTGGAGAGCTCGGGGCCCTTCAAGAACATACAGTGCAACATACTGCAGAAGGAGGGGGCTATCCTGCGTCCTCGTGCATAGAGTAGCTAGTGTCTGTTGTTGCTCCTTACCAAGTGAAAACACACTTTGCACGCAATAGCAACGTTGCGATTTATATTTAGTGAAATCGTCCGTTTTACATATCCCACAGGCATTGCAGTACTCGTTGGACTGGTAAGGAACTACATAAAGTAAAAGTCTTGATGAACCGCTGGGTAGATTTTTGGCAACATTGCGTCTACTCCACTGACAGAAACTTGCCTCATTTCTTTACCAACTACATTGACGTACAGAACCGCACACAAAAATGGTTGCCACAAAAATAAGCTTGTAAAAAAAACGAACAATTTTGTCTCATGTGCAACTCATTATACATGCACCACATGCTCAAGACTGGTGTTTTAGACAAAGAAAAAGCTGATCCGTTTTACAAGGAACTGAATATTTAGGTTGATTTCTGTTTTGTATCTAACGTTCATTATGTCTAAAAGAAGAAGAGAATGCAGTAAAGCATCTATCAGGGAAAGCTTTTCAGCTTTTCCAGTATGACGTAAAAATTGGTACGTAAGGTGTTAACAACCTGGATCTGCTTTTTGGTCTTCATGCAATTGACCGCAGCTAGATGATTCATTGCATTGGTTTTGTTTATTTTCCTTCTAATTATTTGGCCTTGTAACTTTTAAATTAACTGCCTTTCTTCCAGTGTCTCCATCTCATGCTTCCATGTTAGCTATGGAACACTGTATGGCTCTTCTGGACAATATACAGTAGTGATTGTATGTATTCGTAATGTATAACTCCCATCACCTAACCCATGATGTAACAGGGTATATGTATGCATGAATAGCCTAAATAATTTATACAGTTTGTTGTAATCTGTCATTAGTGCAAACTGCTATGTTAACTTGTAGGCAAAGGACTACACACACAAACACACAATTAGCCATTCTTTTTCTCTAGTGCATTTTGACTCATTTCTAACAATGACGCAATAGTTTGCAAGCAGTTCTGAGAGTAAACTTACAGTAGTACAAAGATTTAACAGTTACTTTTTAACTGCCGGGCAACAGAGAACAACAATGAAGTATTTTTGTTTGCAAATTGCAAACAGATGGTGTTGCGTTAGCTAAACAATGCTGTAGAATTTGTAAAGTTATCTGTACATGGATGTTTTGTATCGCTTTGACATGAGTACAGTGCTAGGATTTAGTATCTGTTTGTGTATCATCATACTGTAGACTGTGCATGTGATTGTTTCCTCTTGTGAGGATATGTTGGTTTTGTTTCGGTGGATTATTATTATTTTGCCACAGACAACTTGTTCAGTTTCTCTGCCACAAATAATTTCTTTGCTTGGTATTTCATTTTGTGCTTTCCAGACTGGGTCAGTTCACAGTAGAACCTTAGATTTGGGTTAAAATATCAAACCACAGATAGATTTGGACACAGCTTTTGTAATTATAAAAATAAAGAAATAATTTTAAAACGAATTCAAGAGTAAAACTACATGTAATATGTTTAAAAGAATCTAAGAACGCAGTATTAAGTAGTAGTAGAGTGTTTTTTTACAATGCTCTTACAATGCAGTGTCTAAATGTCTAAGCATATTAATTGAATCCATATTAATGATACATTGTATTATCCTAACAGCTTGAATGTAAACATTGCAAACATTTCTTTTTCCCTTTCAACGCCTCTGAAAGCCTTATTAACATTAATGGCTTATGTGTCAGTATTGTTTGTTCTGTTACAGATTTGTGTACTCTCATGTGCATTAAATGCAGAGACTGAATGGTGTCATTGCTTGTGAAGCAATATTTTTGATGTCGAGACTGTTAGCGGGCTGAATCAAATAAATTATTTCTTTTTTGTATTTGAGCAAAAACAGGTTATCCCACCGTCTAGCAGCTCCTCCTGTATGTCACTCAAGCCATTCCTTTAAATATTTGTGTTTCTAGATAAGGCAGTGAAGATACTTAATTTGTAAATATGCCATAATGTGTTGTTTTTTTCCCCATTATCATAAAAGTGTGGCATGTCATAACTACAAGGCATTTACAAATTAAATGTTTGTAAATATAGCTAACCGTTGTATTATTTGTGCATTGATGGTAAAATGACTACAGACCATGTAGAAGTTTTTTTTTTTTTTACCCAAAAAGTGTAGACTATTTAGTATAGTGAAATATTAAAGACAATAATACAGCTATCCCTCAATTTAAACAACTGAAACTTTGTTTCATATACACCATTCTGATATAGAGGTTTTGTTGTTTCATCCTGCTTAAATATATTTGTAAAATATGTCAGACTGACTTTAATACATGTTTATGGTATAAACGTGTACATCTTACAATCACTACAAATAAATTATAACAACTAAAATATAATTGTCAAAGCAGTAAATGTACTATTTTATCAAAATTCCACGCTTTAAACATTCAGTTGCAGTTCCAATTCTTGCGAATCAAATAGGGGGCTTTTATTTTGAAAAATGCACCGGAAGTATATACAGTGTTTCCGGCGACTCCATCTATGCTATCGCAAAAATCGGCAGGAGTGCTATCCTAGGGGTGATATCCGCCTACCTGTCAGCGGATCCGTCGATGGCTTACTGAACCTAATTGGTGGATCAATGGGAGGAATTGGGACAGTCCATTTTAAGATTAATTGGAAATCTGGAGCAGTGTGTGGGTCGAAGTTTTAGAGGCCAATTAAACCCATCCATCGCTATCGCTAGCTTAGTTAGCGCTGTTACCCGGAGGGAACGCTGTTAAAGTGAGACTGCTGAACCGCTGTAATGAATATTATAATAAACAGTGATGATCAAACGCTGTTCAAATCCAGAGACAATCGATCCACTCGACATTTCGGCCGCTTCACGTTGTTTATGTTCCGCTTTACCGCGTAGTGACATTCAGCGGGCTTGACGGGTCTGTGCTTCAATGAAATATTTTTCATTCCCCTCCCCTTGCATCACTGTTTATTTACATGCAAAATACTAGGGCTGCGACAGGCAATCGTATGCGCGTACATTACGACTTATTTATTTTTAAAAATTGGTTTAACGTTACAAACAGACACATCTTATTGAGCTGTCCGATGAACATCATGAAATGTAATTGTTAAATAAGCTGGCGGTCCATAAGAAAATAAACTGGTTTCTGCAGCGTTTTGGACGCCCTTTATTTTTTGCTTTGGTTTTAAGTGGCGCGAGCGTCAGCGCGAGGTCATGCGCGCCGCTGCTGAGCAGCTGTCAATCACAATTGCTCGCGAGAGATCGCATTGAAGCGGCTTGTTACAGTGTGTTACGCTACCACAATACTTTCTGCAGTATTTCGCAGCAGAGACGGTCGACTTGTCGCTATCGCTTGGAGCGTCTCGAAGTAGTAGGTGGAGGGAAGGCGGATCGCCTGGCCAAGCCCGCCATGCCCGGTCCGGTGAGCAGCAAAGCACGGGTGTATGCTGATGCCAACACTGTGAAGAGCAAGGAATACTGGGACTATGAAGCACATGTGCCTAGCTGGAGGTACAGATGTTTTAGCACGATTTATTTACAAAAAACAAAACGTAATTTAAAAGTACTGTGGTTGAACAATACTACACTATGTTTCAATGGAAATAGAGTAGTACTTCATTAAAAAAGGAATGGTAGTAGTATATTGACCTAAAAGCAAAAAACAACAACAAACCAACCAACCAACAAACCAACAAAATTTTATTTATTTATGCTTTTCTGTGTCTTATTCAGCAACCAGGATGACTACCAGCTTGTACGAAAGCTTGGAAGAGGCAAATACAGTGAAGTGTTTGAGGCCATCAACATCAACAGCAACGACAGAGTAGTTGTTAAAATCCTGAAGGTAAGAATGCCTGGTCTCATCATCTAAGCATCAGGTAGAAACTTGTTTTTCTATTTATTCATAAAAAAAGATCAGGTTCACCCAAAAATGATTTTTGACATCATTTACTCATCTTCATGTCATTCCAAACCCCTTTCTAGACTTTTGAAAGAAAATGCAATTTTTTGCCCATCTAAAGTTCTGTTATGAATGCACACATAAACACAGTACATAGAGCACATTACATGTGGTAATAGAGGCTCAAACATGCAGCTTGTTTGATGTTTGTTCTTGGTTGGAAAGGATGCACGGTTGAGTTTACCATATTTAACATGCTTTATGAATGCACGTTTGTCAATGTGTATATGTGAATAAAGGATTACATTAAATAATTTTTGTCTTATGAAGTCGAAGAGTTTGATGAAACTGCTCGGTTCACACTGACTACTTTTACAACGTATAGACCAGTGGTTTTCAACCTGTGGGCCGCGACGGTATTGCAGGGGGGCCGCCAATTATTCTTAATAGAAATTGTAATATTGTTAATATGATAAAAAATGTCTAGTTTGCTGATCCGTTATGTATATTTTCTGTTTATTCAATACATTACCAGTTAATTCAATAAAGACAATTAACAGCTTTGTTTCCGAGTACTTAGTTAACCCGACACAAAAAGCGGGATCGTTTAAATTCTTTTGCAGTTTGCCGCGGAAACATATGTGTTTGGCTGTGTGGGCCTTGAGTTAAAAAAGGTTGGGAACCACTGGTATAGACTTCCAGTGATTGAACAAAAATGAATTGTGTTTCAAAGATGATTGAGATAGAAAAAAAAGATAGATGAACGAACAAAGATGAAAGTGTGTGTGTGTCATTTGCCTGAGCTAACCTTTTAATTTTTGCTTCACTTATGCAGCCTGTTAAAAAGAAGAAGATTAAGCGTGAGATCAAAATTCTGGAGAACTTAAGAGGAGGAACCAACATCATTCGTCTTGTTGACACAGTGAAGGATCCTGTGGTAAATTTAGCTCTAGTAATATATGCAACTGTTTCCTCTAGAAATCTGTTTGCAAAATTAGTCATAACAGATTAAATAAAACATTATGCATTATGTTTTCAGCAGACCCACTCACAGAAACTGTGTCTGCAAATTTGTATATAATCTGATTTTGTGACATCAGAAAAACAAAAATCCTAATTTTTATAATGCCTTTATCTACCATTTCAGTTCTATTTAACACATCACATCATATCATATCTTATTAAAATCCGGGACTGCCAGATTTGTCATCCAGTATCTAGTGTTATCCATAACTGCATATTTAGGTTTAATTTAGGGTTAATTTGTGTCAAAATAGGTAAACCAACAAACAATGTCTACTGTATGTATGCATTCCATCTTTGTGTAGGTTATATTTTTACGCTGTTTTTCTTTTGAATTTCACAGTCTAGAACGCCAGCCCTTGTGTTTGAGTTCATCAATAACACAGACTTCAAGGTAACACTTCTAATATATATATATATATATATGTATATGTATATGTATATATATTTGCCAGATTATATTTGGATATAATCAGTAAAAGGAGATAAACTGAAATATATAACATTTAATATCTCTCATCATTTTTGTAGGATCTGTATCAGAGACTAACAGACTTTGATATCCGGTTCTACTTGTATGAACTTCTGAAGGTAAGAACACTGTGATGTAGCTGAAATAAGATTACACTGTCATTTATTTTGAACAGGAGAGTGCGTTATGTGTATCTGCTTTGTCTCTATGCAGGCACTGGACTACTCTCATAGCATGGGCATCATGCATCGGGATGTCAAACCTCATAATGTCATGATAGACCACCAAATGAGAAAGGTGAAGTCAGATAACAGTGCTGTGGATTTGTTTTAAGATCAGTGTTGGTGACCTGATTTATGTTTTTTATTTGAACCTGTTGTAGTTGCGACTAATAGATTGGGGTCTTGCTGAGTTCTACCATCCCGCGCAGGAATACAATGTAAGGGTTGCCTCAAGATCATATAAGGGACCAGAATTGCTTGTTGACTATCAGGTATGTTGTGTATTATATTCGTTGTCTGTCCATACAGTTTTGGGGAGAAAATCGCTTCAGATTTATGTGATTTTCTACATGAATAGCTCCTGAAATATGTCCCTTTTTTAATCATAATGCATTTTATAGGGTCATGTCATGCTAGGCTTTTATTTTCATCTAAATGCAGAATGTTGTTATTAGCAGCACAAACCATTTAAGCTACACAATGTCAAGCTTCATGGTAAATTTAAGTAGGATCAAATATTGAGTTTGATATTATGAATTAAATTTAAATAAATCTTTAGTGTAATAAATATTCAATAAAGCAATTTTTTCATTGTCCAAGCAAAAAAACAGACAGCTGTTTAGAGCTGACAATCGTGTGGCTTTTAATAAACCGACAAGACGAGATATAAGGAGCCAGGATATATATGGAGTTAACTTACTCCCACATTGCCGTTAAGTCTCCCAAATGATTTGCAGATGTATGACTACAGTTTGGACATGTGGAGCTTAGGCTGCATGTTAGCCAGTATGATCTTCCAGAAAGAGCCATTTTTCCATGGTCAAGACAACTATGACCAGGTATGACTTTTCGTTCTTCTGTGAAAATTATTACAATATTTAGTCTTAAATATTCAGTATGCTAACAGCTGAATCTTTCCCACAGTTGGTCAGAATTGCTAAGGTTCTTGGAACAGAAGAGCTATTCAGCTACCTGAACAAGTATCACATTGAGCTGGACACGCGTTTCAAAGATCTGCTTGGCCAGTGAGAGAATTATTGACAGGGATTTTCCCGTTAACACATTTTTAAGGATCTTTGTACAATGTTTTAGTGAATTCTACATTCTGATTTATAATGTTTTCATTTTGAAACTGCAAATATCATCAGGCAGACTCGTAAGCGCTGGGAGAACTTTGTTCAGCCAGAGAATCAGCACTTGGTGAGCCCCGAAGCTCTGGATTTGCTGGATAAACTTCTGCGTTATGATCATCAACAGAGACTGACTGCCCAAGAGGCCATGGAACACCCCTACTTTTGTGAGCCAGGCTTTGATTAGTTGATTTCGCAAGTTGTTATTATTATTATATTCACTTCCAGTCCAAAGTTTGGAATAATTAATTGATTGATTTAAAAAAAAAAAAAAAAAAAAGGTTTTGAAAGAAGTCTCACCAAAAATATAACATTTTAATAATCCAGTAAAATGCTGGTGTGGTGCATATATATAATACTTTTTTAATTATTATTTTTTTTTATTTTTTTTTTATTTGCCACCAACGTTCAAAACTGCTTTACTGCTTATTGTACTGCTTAAGATTGTAGAAACTGCTAGACTATCATTCAAATGATTTAGATAAGTAATATTTAAAAAAACTAAATGGAAAAGTGGCAGTAATAGTATTTTGTAATCTTGCAAAAGATGTTTATCAATTTAAGATAAATGCTAGTCCGTTTAGAACACCTTTCATAATAATTATTAATTGAGAACCAAATTAGCGTGTTAGAATGATTTCTGAGGGATCATATGACACTGAAGACTGGTGTAATAGGATGTCACATGATCCTTCTGAAAATTCAAAAGAAAGTTCAGCTTTGGCATCGCAAAAATAAATGGCATTTGAAAACGTATTCAAATTGCAATAATATTTCCTATTAATGTTTTTACTGTGGGCAAATAAATAAAAAGTGTTGTTGAGCATAAGAGACTTATTTCCAAAAGAGTTTAAAGAACACATTACCTAAAGCTTTTAAAGGGTATAATGCATTATAATTATTCATGATGTGCAATATAATACAATATGTTGTCGTAAATGATTATAACCAAATTTAAAATGCGTAGTGTAACAATGAATTAATAAGTGTTAAAAACTTGACACTGTGGTTATAATTATTAATGTAAAATGCATTATAAAGACCATTACAAGGCATAATTCATGCAATGAACTACTTTTATAATGCATTAAGCTATGTGTTACAAAATAATCTTAATTATTCCAAGTTTTTGCATTCTATCTAAGTGAAATCATATGACATGGTATCTGACTTTCCTCTGCAGATCCTGTGCTGAAGGGACAGCCTCTGTCAAACTCAGAGGGCGCACTGGCAATAAGCAGCTCAACCACAACATGATGAGCTAAAAGCAGGTACAGGATGTCACAAAGCTGTATTTTTGAAAAAAAAAAACGTTTGTTTTTATAAATGTATTTATTCTTTTGAATCTTTCCTCTAGGAAAACCTTTTTACCTCAACATGTCGTGCAGAGACATGCTGCCTTTCAGGTGTGAAGCTTCAGTTTACTGGAGCAAGAAGTTATTAAGCAACACAAGACTTGTACAGAATGAACACAACGGGCTGTAGTCCCTCTCCTACATTCACTTTGTATTAGTGCTGCTTGCCATCGTTTATCTAGGTACCAAACTGGTGTTAATCCCCCATCCCCCCCCTTTGAGTTGGACATCTGCATTTCATTTTTCGGAACAACACTGAATTAAGCTATGATATTATGACTGGGAAAGAATGCCTGCTCTTTCCCCATGATTCTCAGGCTGTTGATGACTGATGGGGCCTCCCGATCCTGGTTACGTTATGTACTGGAAGATTGTGTTGTTCAATGACTTGCCCTGCTGATATGAGCTCAGATTATAAACTATAGTATTGTCAGGTATGGAGGCTTTACTGCAATTTATTGAAAATAAGATATATTAAATGAAACTGTTTTTAATCCGTCTCACGTTTTTTTTCTCCACCATTTTCAGTGCGAGTTATTAATGATAATCAGCTGTAAATGATTGTGAAAGAAATATATTCGTATTATGAATTACTTCTAGTAACAAATTTGTCAATTTAATAAATAGAAATATTAAAATCTTAAAAAAAATGTTCATATTTCATACACATACCCCCAGTTTCACAGATAAGGCTTAAGCTAGTCCCAGACTAAATTGCATGTTTGAGCTGTCTCTAATGAAAATATCTTACTCTGACATATCTTAAAATTGTTTTCATTGTTCTTTGTTAACATGCACACCTGTAATATTTATATCTTATAAGAAATTTTTGTAAAAGTTGCTTAAATATCGTAATTTAACTAATGCCTAGTCCTGGCTTAAGCTAAGCCCCGTTTGTGAAACCAGGCCAAAATGTATTAAGATACAGAGACAATTTAAAGGAGTATTTTTTTTTGTCTTAGCATATTTTAAGAAACTTAGCTTTGCATCATTTGCTCACAAATGGATCCTCTGAGGTAAATGGGTGCCATCAGAATGAGAGTCCAAACAGTTGAGAAAAACATCACAAGTTAAAATAAAAAAAGTCATGAAGTGAAAAGCAGTAATAAACAAATCAATCAAATAAACTTGTTGCTTGTAAATTGTGCTTGATCCATGCATACTTCTCTCCTGAGTAGCAGTCTTGCCTTTTGAACCGGAGGCAATGGTTTAAAGTTAAGGACTGAACTTGTGCGGATTATTGTGATGTTATCAGCAGCTGTATGGACTCTTAACAGCACCTATTCATTGCAAGAGGATTCACTGGTAAGCAAGCGATATAATGTAAACTTCTCCATGTCTGTTCTGATGAAAAACAAAGACAACATCTTCAACAAATACTCATTGTTAGGAGAACTGTTTCTTTAATTACGACGTGCTTCACAACATTTTTCGTCTTTGAAATTTACCACTCAAGACAATGATTTCAGGGACTTCAGTGTACAATTTTAATAAGATAACATCAACTTGAAGTGAAGTGTGCAATTTTCGTGCAGTACTGACAATGATTATAAATACAAATGGATATGTAATTTCAAGCATATACCATGTAGCTATGACATGACGCATGAGTTTGGAACCCATATAAGGCACATCCACATGACCTCCCATTTTTTTCTTCCTGAGTCCATCACAATCTTAATATGCACAGTGAGGAAGCTGGCCAGCTGGACTGCTTTAAACAGGTACAAAAAGCAGAGGTTGCAGTGGCAACTCTTCTACATAGGTGTCACATCACATTAGCACAGGTAATAAAGACCACCAAGGGTGCTCTCAGAAAAACACTGATTATCTCTAGATAGAGTATTTGCATTTCATAAGCCCTGATGAGGAAAAAATAGTGGTGATACGGGTAATTTTCGTTTTCATCAGATTTTCAATTTATAAAACTGAGTCAGCCTTGGTGTCCTTTTGCATTGCTTGCTATACTAAGTTAAAGAACAAAATGCATTTGCTACTTGTGTATAAAGCTAAAACCACAAACATTCAGTGTATAACATGAATACAAGAGGTAAACAAATAATAAATAAATAATAGAGAAACTGAAAGAGCAGTAGAGGTGTTCATAGGTTCACATGTGAAACCTCATAAATACTTTCAGGGTAAATGATTTGATTTAGTGCTCAAATATTTCTGGCTCGTGTGTGATATCAATAATAATAATGTGCCCATTACATTATGAGTGCAGTTAAAATGCTACATGACTATCTTTCAGCTTCTCATAAATGTGGTGCTGTTCGGTATGGAATACTACTGTACCGCATACAATGTAGTTTATTAAAAACCTATGCAAAACATTTTTTTTTTTATCAGCTATGATGCATTTTAAAATCCACATGTCATCCAATTGTCAACTCTGAAATAATTACAACTATTTTGCATATCAGCTAATCAATCGAGAGAGAAATGATGGTTTGATACTGCTTTTGGTTCAGTTGTAACACTGGAAACACAAGATAATGTCAAGCTCACTCCAATACTGCACACTTTGGCATAATGTACTACATCAGTCATGTATTCAGAAAATTTGCATACTTTGCACAGTATATAAAAGTATGGTAGTATGCCATTCCGAACACACCTTGGGTTTGCAAAAATCCAAACATGTCTTTCATGCCTGAGAGTCATATGGTTTTAAAACAGACAATCACTGTATTTGTAAACTTACTGAGTAACATGGCACTTAATGTAGCAAATTACCACATCAATCATTGGACACAACCATGCTGTTTGAAATACTTTTTATGGATGATCATCATGGATCACGTTTTCATGAAAAACCATCCAAAATTATATTAATCAGGTGTTTGTAAAATCACAATTTTGCAGACACTTGTTTTTTTGGCCTGGGAAAATTGAATGGTTTTGATACTTTTTTTTTTGCAACTCTTCATGGAATGAGATTTTGAAGCTCTTCATCGCTCAGTTCATTCACTGTGACAATGTGGTCGAGGTGTTGAAGATAACGTTCTTCATCCTGCATGAAGTGAGGAATCCTAGTTCCATTCAGAACAGCCAAATGCCGAAGTCTGTCCACATCTTCATAGGAAACCTAAAAACAGTACACAATAATGACTATACTGTACATACTAATTTAACTCAATAGATTAACCGAAAAAAAGGTACTTTAATATGATTAGTGTGAATAGGACCTGCCTTGCCCAGAGCAGTTAATATCTTAAAATCAATGTTCCTTCTGTGGCGTAAAATCCTTAAAATTCCATCGAGGTAGACCTGATCTTTACTGAAGCAACCTGTATACACAGACATTCAAAAAACTTATATACTACAAATACAAAGAGGCAATAAAAAACTTATTTATAAAAAATAAAGACAATGTTGTCTTGAGAAATCCTGGCCAGAAAGGTTGAAGTACAGTGCCCTCCACTAATATTGGCACTTTTGGTAAATCTGAGCAAAGGTGGCTGTGAAAATAAATCTGCATTATTTATCCTTTTGATCTTTTTTTCAAAAGTCACACAATTCTAACCTATCATTGAAGTAAAACTATTGAAAATAGTAAGAAATTCCTGTGATGAAATTATGTTTTTCTCCAATACGTGTTGACCACAATTATTGGCACCCCTAGAATTTTTTTTTTTAATAAAATATGTCTGAAGTATATTCTCATACATATTTACAATTTTGAGCACTCTGGGGTGATTATGAACATGAAAATATCCAGCCTTGGTTTCTTGTTTCACAGAAATATATATAGGAGGGAAAACAAAGCCCAAATTCCCTTAATCATCAACACAATGAGAAAAAAACAAATAATGATTAGATGAAACTAAAAAATGAGCTTTTTCGCAGCAATCACTGAAGATGGGTTTGATGAACACAGGGACAATGATGTTGTGGGCCTATATTTCTGCTGGAGGTCCTGGACATCTTGTTTAGACTCGTGGCATCATGGATTCTTTCAAACACAAATATATAACTGACTGACTCATATCTAATTATGGGCCATGGTTGGGTCTTCCCCTGGAACAATAAACCAAACACAAACATCAAAATAAACACAATAATCAGTCACTGAGCACAAAATGAAGCTTTTGTCATGGCTGTCCCAGTTCTTTGACCTGAACCCTGCAGAAAATGAGTGAGGTGAACTAAAGAGGAGCAGCACCATCATGGAGGATCTAGAGAGATTCTCTTTTCTCTTATCAGGTGTTCCCCAAACTATTCAGGCATTACAGGAGAAAACTCAGAGCTGTTATCTTGGGAAAATTATAATTGTGTGCCAATAATTGTGGCTAACATGTATTGGAGAAAAATGTTTTTTTCATCATGAGTTTTTTTTTTTAATTTTCAATTGTTTTAATTCCATGATAGGTTAGAATTTTGTGATTTTTTTAAACAAAAGATCAAAAGGATAAACAATGCAGATTTATTTTCACAGTCACCTTTGCTCAGATTAACCAAGGGTGCCAATATTAATGGAGGGCACTGTTTATTGAACATTCAGAAGGTTTTAAGCTTCACAGAAAGCATTACACAGTTTACACAGCAGATGCTTTCCAGATGAAGCAGTCTTTAACATGCATCTTGCAGATGTACTGTACAGTGCATGTGCCATCTAAACAGGCAGTTTGTTTAGGCCTAATATTTAGACCAGATATGGGTAACTCTCCATCTAGATAACTCTAGATAGATAGATACCGCTAACACATTTTAGCATGTTGGTAACATCCTAACACTAGAATGTGAACATGATTAGGATGTTGTTAACATTCTGACATGTTAGTATGCTAGCCTGTTTTAACATGTTGCTAAAATGTTTCAGATATGGGGATGCCTCAATCTAGGCTCTTATAGTGATAGATCAGAGAATGCTGGCTTTCTCAAGTCAACATAATAAAAAGACACATCACATATGAGAAACGTTGCTCAGTTCTATTCTTAACGATTAATTCACCTGGTTTCGAGGTATCTGTCTGTCCTCGTTTGGCTCGAAGGCAGTATTCCCAGCGTACAGCAGGATCTTGGACAAAGCGAGCAATATGGCTGAACAGTTGGCTGAAGCTCATGTTTGTGGCATGGTATACAGTATAGTAGAGCAGAGCAGCTCGCCACAGGAAGGGCTGTTTCCGTAGCAACACGCTGTGAAGACTAGCAAGCCCCTCTTCAGTAGGATTAGCTGGTTTCAGTCCAAACTGCTTTCTCCCAACAGAAGTGGCCCATGGCTGCATGCTGTTATTCACACCCCGTAAGTAATGTGTGCCTGGGAGTGAAAGTCATAAAATTGCTGGAAGGGCAGGATTTGTAGACAAAAGATGAATACAATATTTCTTGTATATTTCAATGTCCTAACCAGCTGTGACCAAACGCAAAAATGTTACACAATGTGCCACACCGAAAGCCAATCAGAACATAACTGATGTAATATACAATACAGAGTACTGCATGAATGATATATTTTTGCATTTTACCACACAGCTCTATCATTCTGCAATAAGTAAGGAATAATTGACGACGGGCCGTTGAATTATTAGAAATGCGGTGGTGATGCGGTCACGACGCGAAGCGGTATTCCATACCGAAGCGAAGCGGTTACACCTCGGGTGTGCATTATTTTTCTTATAATTCAACGGCCCGTCGTCAATTATTCCGCTTATACTACGGTTGCCACACCTCAAGACATCGATCAGATGATATATTTCAAGGGATTCGTC
>JAUMHP010000052.1:22783509-22797302 GCA_032361065.1 Enteromius trimaculatus | reverse complement strand
GTGTCGGGTTAACTAAGTACTCGGAAGCAAGGCTGTTAATTGTCTTTATTGAATAAACTGGTAATGTATTGAATAAATTGATGAGTGTTCTCATCACCATAACAGAAGATTCTGAAGAATGTTCATAGCCAGAAAGTTTATGGTCCCTATTGACTGGAATAGTGTTTTTTTTTTGGTTGTTGTTGTTTTTTTGGTTACCAATATTGTTACAAATATATTGTTTTGCATTCAACCACAAAAGAAAACTTGTGGTTTAGAACAAGAACAGAATATTAATTTTTGGGTGAACTATTCTATAACTATATACATTATTGTGTATTTTATATGTAATATCATTATTGTGATGGGGTGCCATGCAGTAAATCCTAGCCCCAGGGCCCAGTTAGGTGTTAATCCGGCCTGCCTACCCCCACAAAAGAGATTCCAAAAGCGTGACCCGAACCATGCCATTGGTGCATCGTTACACCCTTAATATCATATGTTATATATATCATATATATTTATGGTATATTTTGGAAATATCTTAATATGTATCTTTGGCTATTGCTTTGTTGTCCAGAGTGACATAATTAGAATTTTTTGTTTTAGATAAAGACTTGGATAAGGAGTTGTTGAAAGCATAATGTACAATAGTGACACTTATGTCTTGCAAATAGTTTGTTTATTGCTTGCATTTAACTATTAATGTGTAGAAATCAGGGCTACCAGGAACTACACAGCAGCAATACGAATGAAATGACTGAAAAAAAAAAGTCACTTTTCACAGTCTGACTGGTTAGGACACAACATGGTTAGTATTAGTGTTTGTTATCATTGTTATCACTTATCATCTGAAGTGTGTTAAAGTTCATACCAATCTCGTGTCTAAGCATGCCCTCAAGCCAGTGTTGCCGTGCTCCGGACAAATTAATAGTTAGTGTTGGTCGACATCTCTCCACCATCATTACTGCCTGGGACAGAAGCTCATCGGAGAGACTTACAACCACCTGGTGACAGAATCCAGAATTACTTTTACTGTGTTATTTGGCAAAATTCGAATACACAGACACTCAGACTGGGATATGCACACACCTCACCAACACAGCCCTCCTTCTGAAGGTATTTGCGTGTGGCTGCCCACACTTGACTCTTCGGTAGCAAGCTGCCCCCTGTGACTTCTTCAAAGTTTTCATAGGTCTCATACTTCCTCAGCACACACTCCATAACCCCAACTGCCTAGAAAAAGGTTTAAGAGAGATTATCAAACCTAGCAAGCTGCCAACATAAACATTTGATGCAACCCTAACTGCATTTCCAAAATAAAGCAAATGGCATTATTTTTGCATATTTTCAAGGCACCTTGTTTATTCAAAACCTGAGGCAGTACTGTATGGTTCTTTTGCAGAAAAGGAACTGAAAGGGTAATTAAAATGAAGAGAAATATAGGAAATATAGAATAAAATGGTTAAAACTAAATAACAATTCTGTATTTTACTTGTATAATTTAAAGCTTATTAGAATATTGCATCATTAGCTTAGCAGTGTGCAAACATGTAAACTACCTACATAGAGCGTTCCAAATCAGTCACTTATAAGGTTTCCATTTGCCATAAGTTGCTACATTAAGGTGCAGTCACTTTATTGAAACGTCTGCAAAAATAAGGGAAAAAGGTCCATTGTCTATTGTTAAAAATGTAGTAATGTATGAAGCACTGCTGCTTTCTGTTGGTCAATGTGGCCAAACAGCAATATTAAAATAAGGGGAGTGCATGTTTTCTTATTGAAATAATTGGATTTTTATGAAAATTCACAGAACATCTTAAATATGACTGCACCTTTAGAAGTCAGTTGCTTACGGAGGCAGTTGGCACTGACAATAATAGGCTCACTAGACCTAAACGTGTATTTTTGATAGAAAACATACCTGCGACAGAAAGAGACTAGAGCCCTCTCTGTATTTCTCCAAAACGCTGACAGGCTCTGGGGAGGCATACTCAAACTGGGGCTCATACTGATAGTTAGACTGAAAAAAGGTCTGGCGCTCCTGTTCCAGGTTTACGGGACGAAGAGCCACAAGCAGGCACGGCCCACGAGGTGTTGATGGTGAAGGTAATGGAGCGATACCCCTGCCAATATGTGGCAAGGAGGTTGCAGGTCTCATTTGACCCCTGCCCGCACGAGCAGGCGATGTGGAGTTCATTGTGCATGTGCTCTCACTCCGGCGAAGCCAGTTCCCTGGCCCCAAACTAAGGCTCGTCAGGCTTCGCATGGGTGGAGAAGGGCCACCACTACGCCACGGTGGCTGTATCACCTTCTGCACTGGCTGCGTTGCTCTAATTCGCTGTGGTTTTATTTCCAGACTGAGTGGCCTTCGACAAGGTGGAGGTTTGGAAGGTTCCCTTGGCTGCACAGTTTCTCCTTTATTTCTACCTTCTGTCTTCTGGAGCCTTTTTTGAACCTGGGAGCAGCCATCCCAAGTGGTACAAGGTTGCACGTGAGGCCCATTGTGGGTTGATTTGTCTCTTTGGGTGATGCTGCTGGTCCTGGCTCTGACTGGTTTGGGTTTCTCAGTGCTGGGCTCTGGTTCTAACATTTCTGAGACATTCTTTGCGAGTCCTCCTCCATTAGCCTGCTCCATGCAGTTCTCACCCAGATCTAACACCATTGCTACATCCACGCCCTTGTCCACCAATGCTGCGCACCTGGAGAGAAAAACATACCTCCACTTCCTGATTTAACAGCACATTTTAAAATTATTTTTAATAATTAAAATCTAATTTAAATAGAATTTGGTTTATTCTTATAATTACTATTCACGCAGTTTTATAACATTAATTTAGAATCTAGGAGTGAATAATACTTTTAGACATGCATACAACAGGGGCTTTTACAATATATAGTAAATAGTACAGTAAATGTAAACTGTTTGAAAATGTTTTACATAAAAAAGCTATCAGTTTAAAACCTTGTCATAAAAGAAAAGGAATGAATGAATGAATGAATAAAATAATCTTAAGGAATAAATGTTTTTTTTTTATTATTCATTTATTTTTTACTAGTATACTATTTATTTTCAGACTGATTGGAATCTGTACCATTATATCTACTACTGGGATATTATCTTGCTATTGGACAATAAAAGTAAACTATACAGAGAACTTTTTAAATTCTTTAAGATGTTTAACATTTTATTTTAACTTTTATTTTGTTTTTAATATTATCATTTATTTTCTTTTTTTAATGTCATAAAACTGCATTTATTCTATTAGCAATTTTATTAGATCTACTAGGAATGTGTTTTAAAAGGTCTCGCTTCATGCACGTTGGGAAATAATAACAATAAAATCCACCTCGCTATGGACATTCCAATAGGATTTCTATTTCTGGCTAATTTTAGAATAATAAAGTGAGTTCAGAATAGTAAAGAATAAAGTCAGGCTATTTTTTTAAGAACATTATGTCAGTGCATAATTGATGCATGACATCAACAGCTTTTAACAAAACACTGCCGATTCACCACGAATGAGTCATTTTAATACATAAAACTAATATGTATAAAAGACGCAACACATACCGCGCAGCGCTTCTTTTCAAATAAATTAACTTCAGTTCATTTTGGAATTCCGTCCATAATATTAGCAGCGGCTCTTCAACTTCCGTTCAGTAGGTCAAACGGCTGATATGGAGGAATAACGGTACATGACGCCGGGAATACTGGGAGTTCAGGATGGCTGGGATTGCGTTGCAGCAAATGACGCGCTGGCGCATCTAAATGACCTGTTCACGTCGCGACGCATTGCTGTCAGTGTGCGTAAGCACGTACGGGAGACAGGGGCAAGTTGTCACTTCAATTCCAGTAAATGTTTCTCAGAGTAATTTTACTTTTAAAAGTCAATTTCTGTGTAACCCTATTGTAGCGGGGCACATTGTCACATTGTAAACCAGCACTGATTAAGTTACATTATAATTTGCGTATGAAAACGCAAAAGATTTGCAGAAACGTTAAAAAATGAATGAATTGTTTAAAATTGCAGCATAAACATGTAACCATCTCTGTCCTAGGAACACAGTTAAATCTATATATTGACAGTATCAGATCATTGTTGAAGTTAGAACTTTGAAAGCTTGTGATCTTTATCATATATTAAATTGATTTTAAGATGTATACGTGTGTGTATGCAAGTTTAATATTTTGGTTAAAATGTGCCTTAATTTTAATAGTTGACTCTGTTCACTTATTTACCTAACAGTTGCTACTGCAATTACTTAAAAAGACATTACAATAGGCTAAATAATAATAATAAAAACCTTGAAACTTATGTTGAACAAGGGATAACGGAGTAGTAGTGTCATATATTTATTTTTCCAAAATGCATCTTGTACATGAGTATGAGTTCAACTAAGTTGCACACATTTTAATATCCATATATAACACCCACATCCACAAAATAGTATCATTAAAGAAAACTTCACAAACATGTGCATAGCTATCCATGAAAATATAAGATATTAGTACAAATGTAGTATTTAAATAGTCACATTCATTTAGGTAGGTAATATTGGTTATGGTATAAGGCTGGTGTTATAATTTAACCTAAAACTCCTTCATTCTTCTAATGCCAATTCCTTCAATAAATTCATTGAATGATTATCTTGTGTGACTGAATCCTTTAGCTTTATTTAGCTTTGAGCTGGTTGTCTGGAGGAAGTGGTTTGCCTAAATGTTGTGCAGTGGTAATGCCATAGGACTCAGAGGCATACTGCTCTTTCACCTCTGGCCGAAGGCAAAATCCTCCTTGGAAGGTAAGGTCAAAGTATTCGGTCGGAGCAAATGAAAGAGGCTTTTCAGAAAATACACCATTTAGCCTTTCCCTCCATGCTTCTAACAAGGCATTTCTGCCCTCTGGAGGTGTGTGTGCTGGACACCAGAAGATCTGGGGGGCGAGGACCTGAAACCCGCAGAAACGCAGCACTCCATTCTATAAGAAAAACACATAATCTGTTGAAAAATCCTGCAAAGCAGTAGCAGTTGGAGACTTGCCTTTGATTGTACTGCCATTATTTATAATCTATATTTCAACTGGTATGATTTGTGTTATTTAACATGTTAATTGTATGCCATATCATAAACATTTGCCACGTCATTAGTAAATTCAGAAATGCAAAACAGAGGTTTATATCTTGCAGTTTTGACTTTGACACACATCACACGTCACTCAAACAGCTCTGTTCCATGTCCGTTTTCGCTATTTATTTTCTGGATCTCTAATTTTTAACATTTGCATGCAAAGTTGATTCAAAGGCAAAGGGAAAAATAAACTTCTCTGGTCTAAAGTCTAAAAAAAGGCAGCAACCCACATTAATTTAATGTGTAACTCAACTCTGATCACTTAAATAGCATGATTACAAAAAGAGCAAGTCTTGCAGCTCAGTTTGACAAACTATCCCTTTATATCTAAAAAAGTTCCCATAATATTGTTAGCTCACCTGTAAAGGCCAGAGGGCAACATTGACGTCTCCGTGAATGCCATCTGGCTTATACATGGACTCTGTTCCCCCAGTGGTGAATGAAAGTATGGCCCTCTTATCCTGGTATGAAAAGTAAATAACATTTTAACTAAATTTAAATTTGATCAAGATCAGAATCACAAAAACACCATCTTTTAATGTCAAGCATGCAAAAAGATTTTGACTCTAAAGATACAGACCTTGAAAACGCCATTGTCATACATCTTCTGCATGGTGAAGGCAAATCCTTGAGTTAAGACTCTGTCTATCCAGCCCTTCATGATGGCAGGTATACTAAACCAGTAGAGAGGGAACTGTAAATATAATCAAAATCATATTATATTCTGCGAAATTGAAGCTGATATTTGTAATTGTGCATCATTGGGAAACTATTACCTGAAAGATAACCAGCTCTGCTTGCTCCAACTTCTGCTGTTCTTCTGCAATGTCATCACTTAAACGACCGTCTTGCCATGCAACCATCATTTCATTATTGTATATAAAGTGCTCAGGATTCTTCACATCACCTGCAATATTTACAGTAAAACTTCTAACCGCAGTGCATTTTTTATGAACCTATACCATTGTAGAATTTTAATGTAAGTGCACTTTGTATTAGTGTACAGTGATTTTTTTCAGTAAATACCCACCCTTAATATCCTCTGCGGTTGCTGAGGCTTTGAAGTTCATAGCATACAGATCTGACACTAGGACTTTATAGCCTTGCTTTGTCAGAGCCTGAATCGCTACATCCCGTGCAGAAGCGTTGAATGAGACAGGACTCTGGTGGGCGTAAACAATCAGTGCGGTCTTCTGTGCTGTTTACATACATAAAGGGGAAAGAGAAAGGGTTGATTGGTATTTGAGATCATTTACCCACAGGATGGGTTGTGGCACTTTACCCAATATTTTTTTATTGTAACTGTATCAACAATAACAGGTATACTGTAGGCGCTAGGTTGTTTCCAAAATGAGAGCTGACGGATTTCCTTTTTCCCTTATTAACTTCTGGTCTTTCTTGACTGGCTAGACTTCACAGAATTTTATGACAATGCACAGGTTATGAAAGTAAAACAGTACACGCATATTATTTTCTAGTAGTAGTTTTAAGCAAAATATACTCCTATACTCATTATTACCCTAGTGCACACTATAAGCTGTATGGTGTTTCATTCCAAACAACCAAAGAATGCTAAAAATCCCGCAAAGCCGTAGCAGTTGGAGACCTGCCTTTGATTGTAATGCCTTGTAGTTGAGATTATTACTTGAGACAAGGAATTTCTTCAGATGGTGAGCACTGATCTAGTTGCTTTGTCTACTGAAAAAGCTCTTAATATAATGTTGTTTCAATCCTGCATGACTTTTCTGTTTTGTTGAACACAAAAGAAGATATTTTGAGAATTGTTTCTGTTTTTGTTTTGTTTTTTAGGTTGATGGAAGTCAGTGCTCACCAAAACTGACTGGTTACCAACATTTATCAAAATATCTTCTTTTGTGTACAGTCATACAGGTTTAGTTGAACAGCATTTTTATTTTTGGGTGAACTATCACTATACAATATCAGTAACACAATTCTATAAGAAGTTCTTTAAAGTAAAACACTAAGCAAGTGATTGAATAATTTTAAATGAATTAAAATACACACAGAGAAGTATACGTTACTCACCCATTTCTCGTCACCTGCGGTCTCTAATGCTGCACTCGAACAGAGGAGAGCTTTACAAATGAGCTGCTCTTATTAGCTTGCACCAGCCCTCGCGTGCAAAGCGGTGTCTCAGGTTTCAGCCTGTGTTATTGTATAACCTGCAAGTTGGTGGCAAGATTGATGTGTCATTCTAGATATGTTCACGAAGAATTACACCTTACCAGACATCTGGGTGACAATCTAGTTGTACGTGTGAAAAAAAGGAATGCAGCACTGGTACTTGTTTGGGTGTGTTTAAAGTTGAAGGAAAATTCTGCAGGGCTACGGCTCCAGGGCCGACGTTTGCCACCCCAGAACTAAGGTAGCACTTTATAATAACCTTCATTAATAAATCATTATCAAACATTTGGCTAGAGATTGCTTAAAAGGTCAAACAAAATGTATGTGTTCCAGTTGATTAAAACAAGAACAAACGCAAAAATGTTCCATGTTAGCAGCTGTCAAATCTATTAGTGTATTCCTGCAAGGATGAAAACTGGTTTGCCAATGATACTGAATATGGTGTAAATGGTTAGTATGTTTGTGGTGCATTGGCTCAGCAAAACTGTAATTGAACCTCAGTTGTAAATGCAACTGAACCCATTCAGTAGGGGAACAATAAGTGTCATATGAGACAAAGGCTTATCACATGGTGTCTGCAAATATCCGTTGTCGTGACTATCTCTTTGGCTACCTATTTACACTTTTTTTTTAATTAGTTCCCACTAGAATTAATTTTTATGTTTGTCTCACTTGGCTGTCATGCCACAGCCACACTATAAAGTCAATCTTTAATAAAATACACCCAAGCATAGCCATTTCTGGTTAGGTGAAAAGGCAAGAGGCATAATAACACTTGCGAATTGTTTTAAATACATACAAATATATAGCCTATAAAGGTTTTAGAGAATATGTTGAATGGGCTAACAGCAATGCAGGAGGGAAACGAAAAGAAGAAAAGGTTGTTTAATATTATTAGAGTGAGATTTTTGTTTATTGCACATAATGTAATTACATTTAGTTAAATGTTGTTTTATTAAAAAAGCACTAGGTGTCAGACTTTGACAATAAAGCTGCCACCTTGGCAGTGAGTGAGTTTTCTATGTAGCCTTGTGGAAATATTCAGCTGTTGGTATTGCGTGACATTTCAAATATTTACTCGAAAACAAGACAATCAATAATGCATTATTATTAATAACACATTTCTGCAGTGAGGAACCTGCTTATAATCAATATATTTTACGTGCACGCCGTAGCTACAAAGAACAGCACATTACGAAATATTTGTAATATTCGCTGCAATTTATAAAATAAATAAAAAGAGAAGACGTTTAATAATTATTTGTAATCTGGTTTGGACTGAGCATGCGCAAAAAAAGTTGTTTCCTTCCTTAGCAAAGAGTATAGAAGTACCAAGAGAAACTCTGTACTGATATGGGCAACAGTTTGGTGGAATGATCTTCCCATCATTATCTAAATGCCAACTGCCTTACAACTTTCAAACGACTGCTGAAAAACCACCTCTTTCAATACTATTTGACATCATAAAAAAATCCTTAACCCTACTCTTTCTTTTCCTTTCTAGCCTATACGTATTTTAACAATGCCTGTTATATGGTATTATGAGCACTTCCTAAATCCTTTTGCCTCTTTAAGAATAATTGCTTGATGTTTTTTCCATCCTGTAAGTCGTTTTGGATAAAAGAATAAATGTAATAAATGCCAAATGAATAAATGTAATGTCTATAGATGGCGCCGCGGAGGCGCTGACGCCATTTTGGACTGACACCTGCTGAGAGTCGCGGCAGCGCGAAACACACTTTGTCACATCCATTCTACTCCTCTCTTACAGTCTCTTTTAGTTTATTTTTCTTTGACACGATCTTTCACTGCCACTTCCACTTTAGTCTCTATTATATTTACAGTTTTGTTAAATGTACGCACTTAGAAACAGTAGACAACAACTGCTGCTGATGGTTTTAATCTCTTATTTGATTTTGATCTATAGCCTACTACTATCTTCAGTCAAATGTGTGCACTTGAACAGAAATGACAGAAACCTAACAATAGTTACTGGAGTTTATATATATATATATATATATGAACAAGAACAAACGCATATATATATATATATATATAACAAAATAAATAAATGGTACACACAAATGTATATATATATATAATTTTAGCTTTCTACTTGGCAAACAGTAAGCAGTATGTAGTCAATATTTACTTTTTTCTCTGATGAATCATGACAAATGATCTCATGATAAATCCGTCTTTTTAGGGAAGTGAATAGTTTCATTTAAATAGTTACCCGGCGGCATAGGCGGAAATGTTGCTATGGACCGAGTTTTTTCCTGTTGGGCTTCTATACTCTTTGGCCATAGTTACAGCTTTTATAAGCACCCAACAATAAATATGGCTTATAAACAACTTGTAAAGAATACAACTCATATAAAGCTGGTAGAAACAAATAGCTATATGTTTCATGCACATTTTTCAAACATGCGTATAAGCAAACATCGCGAACAATACGTGCAACTATTCATCTAAAAATAGTTATCACTTACATTGCATTTAAGCAAAACACCTCGTATGTAGATTGTGTCGCAGCAAAGTTGTGCCTGTCTCTGTAGACAGACTCTGCTGTTTTGTAACTGCAGAGCAGATCGAGTGTGGCCGGTGCTGATTGGTCTAAATGCTGTTTTGTAACCGTGGGGTGAGGACTAGAGCAGTGGTTGCCAATTCCAGTACTGGGGACCCCTTATTCTACACATTTTGCACTGGACTACAGTAAAAGAATAAAGTTCAGCGTCAATGGTGGTTATACAGTATAATGTGTGACATAAACGTAACCTAACCTGAAAGTTAGCATGAATTTGTGATGCCTTTTATGGTGGCTGAGAGAGCTCAATGTGCTGCAACTTGAGAAACACATGCTAATAGAAAAAGGACCAGCAAATCAATTAATCAGTTTGACAGCAGGTGCTGTAAATGCTCACACGGCAAACAAATTCTCACAACATAATAAAAAAATACTCAGTGAGTAAAGGTGATTGATTGTCAGGGGCGCCGCTTTGGTTTCTGAAACACCCTTGTACAATCACATTTAAATGGGATCGCCCTTGTTTGAAGTATTGCTACAGTGCAAGACCACAAAGGGCACTCATCTGTTAAGACCAAAGCTCATTGTTAACCTGTTTACATCATAGTCATTCTGACAGATAGACTTTATGTAAAATATAAATTATGGGAGAAATGAAACACCAGGTGTAAGCATGCTCCTTCTAATGAGTTACTGCACCCTTCCCCTCCCCTCTCTGCTGAATTAAATCAAAAAACAAAAGTGAACATAAAAAGACAGCAAGCATAAGAAAACATGTGCATGTAATTACATGCTTTTTGTGATTGTCAGAGATTGCATACTTCCATTCCACTTTATTGCATTCCATTCTGTAGATGATAAACACTCTGGTGCATGCACCCGTAGTAATGCACCAGTTTGTTGGGGGACAACTGCCAAGTTATGAAAGAAAAATTAGATTAGATTTAGTGATAAGATGTTGCACTGTTGGCTTGAGTGTGGTACTTCTTTTTCCGGTGTGCATCAAGATCTATTTCAAAAAAGTGGTTTAACACCGGGCTTCGCTTTCCTGAGCAACATACACGTACATTCACAGTGTTGTTTGTTACTGTGAGTTATTGTGAAGTACAACGAACCACATCTGCCATGCTGATCTTGTGGGTACATGAATAATCACTACTACCAATCAGCACATGTCGTGTTTCAGAATCCAGTTGCTAAGAGTGCTTGTGAAATTTTTGACGCATGTATTTTGACAAATCATATTATCACTATGCAATTTTGAGCGAGAATAACTCCCTTTATAAAGCCACTCACTTTATAAGCGTTAAAAATTGGTCACTCATCTAAGTTTAAAGTGACCTCACACAGTTCAGTTAGTGCCATATTGTCCCCCACCTGTGATCCGAAATGCTGGAATAAGCTTCAGCCTACTACAGACCTGCAGACAATGAAGCATTATGGAAAAAAGATGGATAGATAGTTGCCATATGAACACAAATAGTTATCAACTAGCGGAAGATACTAGGCAGGTTAAAGTCCCAGTAGCTCTGGTGTTACTATTAAAACAATGTTATCTAATTATGTTAGCTATTCAAATCACATATAGTTTTAATGAATTCTATTAAGAAACCACAAGAAACAGGTGAATAAAAGCTCAGAGACGTTGCATAAGGCGGATATTTATTAAGAAATTTGTGTCTGCTGTTCTGGGAGAGCTGTTTTTGTGTGATCAGAGTTTTGGGGGATTTGTTTGTTTAGCTCTGCAGCTTTCTGAATGTCTAAATGTGTTTCTTTATCTGTTCACTCACATTGTTTTTAGCTATGCAGTATAGTTGTGTGTGGTCATATTGTAACATGCCCCTCAAGTTACAACATGTCCATGAGCGGCATGTTTTCACATTTCACCATTCTTTTGAGGTAAATAAATGGAGCACACTGTAGTAATGAAAATGTTCACAAATTTGTTCTAGATATGTGAAAATCTGAAATCTCAAGCTCTGCCACTAACAAAACATTACCACTAACATTTTCTGTTAGATATTCTTCACAATCTTACTTTTTTTGTATTTTAAAGCTTTTTTTGTTGAAAGCCACCTTTTTCTAGACACATCAAATCACATGTGCACTTGTGCAGAATAAAATATTTGTTTTATTCTTGAGAGATACTGCCGGTTGGACTAAACCAGAACTGTTGCTGCTGGCCTTAAAGACGTCACATACACACTGCTTAAAGCCTGCTTATGGACTGCAAGTTCTGCAACCATTCTCTTTTTTGATACTCTTTGCTGCTTTTTAAAGTTATGTTATTATGGTAATAATGTGTTGTTGTAATGTGATCTACATCTTGACTGTCACTTTAGTGGATAATCTAGGTTGAACAGGGCCAAAATTGGCAAAAATATATTTATTTTTACTTGGTTTAATCATTTAATGAGTTGAATTGATTAACAAATGAACTCCCTTCCAGAATATATTGGTGCCCTAGCATCACCACATTAGCAGCAGTGGAAGTTTGAGCTGCACTTCCTAAAACTACTAGATCTGTTTATTGTTGCTAATTTCAGAACTATCCAGCAGAGGTTTCAGGTTACACTTTATACAAAGCTGACTTCACTCCAGCCTTTGTCAATCAGTGAATAATATTTTGGTTTCGACTGGAACTTGGATCACAGCACATGACACTGCTACACCCACACACCTCGAACTACTGGATAGGACGAGTCTACTCATTTCCAACACCTGAAATGACCTCCTGGCAATTACACCTTCTTTGAATACCATGTCCATCACTGTGACTAAACCTGCTAAACTTCATTTTCTTGTAATGTACCTTCCACCAGGCCAACTGGGCAACACAAATAACATCCACCAGGACAAATTTCAAATGTCTGACTTCCTAACTCTTCTCATTAGACCCCACAAGACGGCAAGCCCCTGCGATACACAGTAACAGTTTATTCAAGTGTGCTAATAGTATATTTCTTATAAACAAAAAATAAGAATGTACAGTAGATTTTTAGTCTATTTTAAATGTAAATTTACTTAAGTATACTTGACTTACACTTAGAAAAAGTCTAAACATGTTTCATCTATACTTGTAGTCCTAGAATGTTTTCGTTCTTATTTGCATACAGTACACTCTCAGAAATAAAGGTACAAAAGCTGTCACTAGAGCGGTATATGTACACTTTAAGCACTAATATGTACCTTTCAGTAACCAAAATTGACCCTTTAGGTACATGTACCTTTTGAAAAGGTACCGCCCCAGTGACACCTTTTGTACCTTTATTTCTGAGTGTGTAGAGGTTGCAAACTTATCATCTGTATGAATTTCCCAACATAATGTAATAAAAATTTATATTTTAATTATAATTATAGTAAACAGGCAAACGGATGTAAATTTTCAAGTCTCATTGTAACATTGGAGATGGAGGCATGCAGATCCATGTGCAGTATTTTATTAAAGCAAGGTCATACAGGCAAGGTCAGACAAACAGGTACAATAAGGGCTAGGCTAAATCAGAGTCGGTAAACAAAGCAATGGTCAGGGTAGGCAGCGAACAATCACAAACAGGAAATCTAAGGACAAAGAACCAGAAACTAACTCAGAACCAGATAACACTCATGCTGTATGCAAATCTTTTTTGAGTTCACGCCAACAAAAGCAAAAAGATATGCACACAGTCTGCTATACTAAATAAGATTAAAGACCATAAAATGACTGACATCAGCACTAAGATAAATTAGTCTTACCACCTTTCATAGAGATGACTTTGTGTTGAGTGTTAATGCTACTTTTAGTTTCACTTGGGGCAGCTTGCACAGCGTTTTGCTGAAGAGACATTTTGCTTCATGCACAATAATGCATGTTGCATTAGTGGTGCCATATCTGGTTATAACATATCATAACTTATAACATCATGCTCTCATACATTTATTATTATTTATTAACATTAGCCATGTTTCTAGTATCTGTAAAACTGCATTTTTCCATCTTAAGAACATATCTAAATTGCGTCCTATGCTCTCAAC
>JAUMHP010000052.1:22715868-22728946 GCA_032361065.1 Enteromius trimaculatus | reverse complement strand
ATCCGGCCACACGAAACCCAAATTGCAGACAGACATCACTGGACACGGCTCCTTGTACCATGTAACAGGGTTATAACCCGTTATTTGCAGGCTAGGAACCGTGAGGACCTTCTGCAGCTCGTCAGGCTGCGTAACCGAGACTGGAAGGATTGAACACGGCCCCTCGTACCGTGCTACAGAGTTTATACCCGTTAAAGAATGGTTAAGAACTGTGAGGGCTTTCAGAAGCTCGTCCGGCTGCTTAAACGGAACTGGCTGTGACACCTGAACCGACCAGTCATTATGCAGCTCCTCTCACTGTGACGTGATATTGGAACCCATCACTAGCGGATCTGAGATCGCTAGGACGGGTGACAGCTCCTCCAGCTGTAAAACTCGAACCGACTGAGCATTATACAGCACTTTTGGCTGTGAAATCGGTACTGACTGGACCTCAAACCCCCCCCTGGCTGCAACACCAGGACCAACTGAGCTGAACACGGCTCACTAGACAGTGATTCGGGACTGGGACCCGTTATCTGCGGGTCAGAGACCCCAAGTATTTTTGATGGCTCTGGCTTTGGCACCGCGGGGATTTCGGACGACGCTGGTGTCCGTAATACTGGGTTGGCATCTATTTTGCATGAAAGATCGTGTGTGAGCTCCTCATTGACCTCCTCTAACTTGAGAGCAGACCCACAACAGTCAAGGACCCAATCAATGAGCTTGATCGTCAACAACAGAAATCTGGAACATAGGAGGCAAAGACAAGAGAATAATCAGAGAGGGAGAGCATGGGTCATGAGGTGGGTGGTGATGCGAGTTCATTGATTATTAGTCCATGGGACTAATGCACTCTGACAGGCATCTCCAGCTGGGTGTAACAATGGAGCCCTTGAGTAAACCCCCTACTTTAATCTAGAGTCTAGTTTTGTTTTGTTCTGAGTTTATCACTCCCTTAATGGTTGCTGCTCTACAGAGCCAGTTTGACCGTGTCTGTTGAAATAAAGTTTGCAAATGGATCCGCACGCCCCTTGTCTTGTCAGCCCCGTCACAATATCCACACATCTTATACAAAATCTCCAATATAGGACCCTGCGTTTCAGATATATTCTTTGAGTAATCTAAATTAAACTTGTTTCTTCTTTTCAAATGTACTGTAATACATTTTGACATAATTGAAGGTGAAGAATACTCAAGGAACACTGTGAATGTATGAATTGATTTACTTCAGACAAGTACAACACAAAAGGTTAACTCCAAATAATTCTCGTCACCATTATTTTACAAACACATTTTTAAGCACATGCATATTTTTTGGCCCATGTGAAAAAAATTGCAAGGGCAAAATTACCCAGGAATGTGGTAAAATACAGTTATTTTGTTAATTTGTTAAGTTTACAATAATTAACATGAACATGAATATTATTTTTATAGTATAAGCATTAACTTTGGTCAATGTTAGTTAACAAAAAACAGAAAAAAGTATATTGTTAGTGTATTAGTGCATACATGTTAAAAACATGTGTTTTTAAAAATGTATTTGTAAATGTAACATTTCTTAAGTCAGAAGTTATAGTGCACAGAGGGTCGGTGTTTAATTCTAAAAGAAGGTAAAAATGTGTTTGCTCTCATTTTCTGCCTGGATGGAGACAACTGAAATGGACTTGTTTCAATTCCACATGAGCAGTTTTTAATAAGTACTTGCATGACACCCTGCAGTTCTGGTGCAGCAGTGTAGTGGTCAGAGAGATTAGGGCAGATAACGGAAATGTTTTGAATATAATGAAGTATTAATGACATGCAGTAGGCTATGCAATCTCACAAGTGTATGGAAGTGGGTCATATCTCCTGTCACTAGCCTGCAGCCAAACTCAAAATATAACCTTTCAGTTGAAGACCTTACTTAATCATAAATTACTTGAATTATGAAAAGTAACTTTAATTACAAAAAAGGTTAAAATTCTTTAATTAAATGTATGTTATCATCAGTGATAGGCAACATTACATTTAATTCATATTACTTTATTAATATTCCAAAATGTAATTAATCTTAATTTGATAAATACTGTAAATAAAACTACCTCAAAAACTCCCAGCTTTAGTGGCCTCAGGGGCAGAGCTGGGGAAATGCCCCCTTTGTGTAATCCCCTTAATGGTGCTCACCAGCATGAATACTTCTCACCAATATTTATTTTGGGGATTGGCAGAATGTGTTCATACATTTTGCCAACAGGAGAACTGAAAGTACATATGCCTAGGAATACTCTGACTGGCACATTTTGACATATTTTTTAGTCCTGTAGCACACATTTATATTCGGACGCTAAATGCAATTTGATTCCAGAAAGGAGAAGTTGTTAATCATTTATGACATTAATGTTTAGCCTAGTCAGTTAGTACTTTTCATTTAATCTTTAGAGAATAATGTTGAAGTGTATTATAAGCTGTTTTTCACTTAGACATGCAAAATCATCTGGTCCTGCAGGAGTTCTCCTAGGATTACATTTAAATATGCACAACTTTCTGATTCTGTTATATATCTGCATATTCTATTAGACACACACCCACCCACACAGATTAAACACCAGACCATTGATTCCCAGAACTCTTAGAATGTTCTTTTTTGTTCGACATGTAAATATTAGCAACTGCACCAAGGTGCACAAAGGTTTTTTTTTTGCCTCTATGAATATGGGCTCCATATTGATCTAATATATCATAGTATGAACCATAAGGGTTACTCCACCCCAAAATGAAACTTGTTATTAATCACTTACCCCAATATCGTTTCAAACCAGTAAAAGCTTTGTTTGTCTTCGAAACACAATTCATTTTCCATCAGTATGCACGGGAAGTGGCTCAGACATGAAAAATCCACTAGCTAATTACTGCTTCCAGTTTCAACAGACAGCAAATGTGAGAGACAAGTACTTACTACGTTTGAAATATGGATATTTATCATACTAAAATTCATGGATTCACTACAGGAGGACTTTATTCACCACCCGGAGACACCACCTCAAACATTTTATTCCGAATATGTGCACGTTATTTCACGTATTCCAAAGTATAATGACTATCACCCATTTAAACCCATTCAAATGCTTGGAGTGGTCTTGATAATTTTTATTATAACTCCAATTAGATTTGTCTGAAAGAGGAGAGTCTCATACACCTAGGATGCTTCCAAGGTGAGTAAAAGACAGGATAATTTTCATTTTGGGGTGAACCATCCCTTTAAAGGCAGAGCGGATTGGGGCGTAAACCCCCTATACTGTAAGTTAGGGAACTACATACTGTAGCAACTCCTTGGTAAACAACTACAACACCCAAGCATTGTAGGGCCACATTTTTTTGCATGCATAAACAGCATTCTTGTGAAAATGTAAAAATTTATTATATTGGAAATTTCCATTTATATTACAGTAAATATTTTTTTAAATATATCAAACATATATAAATGTTTCATATGCATTTTATTAAGAAGGCTTGATAAACGGCATTCAATGAGGCATTCAGAAAGTGAAGTTGAAGGCCTTTATGAAAACAAAGCAATAAACAGTATAACTTAATCTGTTCATCTGTTGATCAAGCCCGTAGTAATATGCATATCCATTTACAAAATATTAAGAAAAATAATATAAAAATATTCATTTTAATTTGAAAGTTTAAATGTAAAAAATATAGTCAGGATCCATTGATTCACAGCAGCTTTTCTGAGGTTGATGAAAGTGGCTGTCTCATAGCAAATGGACCACTGCAAATGGACCACTACGAACAACACACTGAGAGAGGAGGAGGAGAGTGGAATGCATATGTAACTGTAATGCTTGAGCTTGCAGCTGTGCTAGAGAGAGACAGAAATATGAAGAGAGAGAGAGAGAGTTTTAGACAGACTAGGTCAAAAGGGAGTAAGAAGCTGCAATATATAGAGTGGGAGGAAAACATGGATAGCGAGGCAAAGAAGGGAATGTAAGAAAAACGGGGGAGGACAGAGGTCTGATAGAGATCCTTTCCAAAGATTAAACATACAAGGGAGCTTGCTCTTCCATGTTTGTGTAAAAGAGTTGCATGTTTTCTAATGGGAGACGTATTCAATCAAGAATCAAACTGGACTTTATTGTAGATCTTGACTGGACAAAAATCAAAGAACGCTGCGGACAGTGTGTATCTTGCTACTTCAGGCATAGAACATACAGGTAAGACCATTAAATAAAATAACTGCTGCATATGAAACAAATCTTGTAAAGCATGTTTATCTGTTAATGTAAAAGATTAATCTTTACTAAAAGGGTTGTGTTTTCTGTCATTTTTTTATGTAAATTGAGATTCAACTAATGAGTGAATTAAATGCCCCCTTACACACCTGGGCTTGTATCAAGGAAAGAAAAGTCCTGTATATGGCATTTGATAATATTTGATTTTATGCATGCATGTACATATAGGACACATAAGAAATATTTTAGGTCCTGTGACGAGCAACCATATCTTAAGTTTCACAATTTTTAATCATAATAGTTCTCACTCCTTTTTTTAATTTTACATGTTTCTGTTGTGCAAGTGTTCAATTACAAAGATCAATGTACTTTGTATGTCAATATGAGACATTAAAGCTGCAGGCATAATACTGATAAAATGTAAAATAAATAATAATGAAATAAAAATCTGAGACAGAATATAAAATGTCCACTCTCCAAAATATTTAATTTCAACAAATTACTCAAATAAGGATATACAGTATTCTATACAGGATATATACAGGGTACGGAAAGTATTAGGACCTCCTTAAATGTTTCACTCTTTTAATGTTTTTTTTTTTCATTAATGTACATACAGCACCCCATGTCAGAAAAACACAGAATTGTTGACATTTTTTGCAGATTTATAAAAAAAAAAAAACTGGAATATTGCATGGTCCTACAGTAAGTATTCAGACCCTTTGCTGTGACACTCATATATTTAACTCAGGTGCTGTCCATCATCCTTGAGATAGCTCTACACCTTCATCACGAAAGCCTGCATGGAGTTTGCTAAAAAACACCTGAAGGACTCAAAGACGGTGAGAAATAAGATTCTCTGGTCTGATGAGACCAAGAAAGAACTTTTTGGCCTTAATTCTAAAGGCGGGCGTACATGGTGCGATTTTTGAGGTCGTACGAGCTCACACGGGGCTTGTATGGTGGGTGAGAAATTACAAGACTAGCAGAGTGCCTTACGAGCACTTCCTCACCTCACGATCATTTTTAAACATGTCAAAAAACTTCGGGAGTTATCGGTTGAAAGCGTGACGTGTGTGCTGTTGAACGATCCGATTTGTTGAGCAAACTGGAAATTACCAATCAAAAGCTAAAAAAGAAAACCACAGAAGAAGAAAGATGAACATGGCAGCGCCACAGAGAATTTGGACTGTCGAGAAAGATGACAAACTTGCTGAACTCTGGAAAGAACAGCAAACGCTGTATGATGTATCACGCAGCATTTAAAATAATATAATAAATAGTATTATTCCAGAAATTAATAAAAAAAAAAGGAACTGTCAATATTGATTTCATTCTCTGCCCTTCAGCCAAACTCTCTTTGCTATGCCCTTCGTTTTCTTTTCTTTTTTCGCAAGCCATTGCTGCCACAAAGAAAAGGATCTCTTCCTCAGTCCATGTTATTGGCGCGGAACTTCGTGAATGCGATTGCCTTGAAGATCGTCAGGTTTTAAAATCGTGCCGTGTTCCACTGCGTCTGTAAACAATGTCACTTGTGATGTGTGCGTGACCATACGGTTTTCCTTAAGTGGTATGTGTGAAGAAAACCAGGCACTGCTCATCACCTGTTCAATACAGTCCCAAAAGTGACGCATGGTGGCGCAGCATCATGCTGTGGGGGTGTTTTTCAGCTGCAGGGACAAGACGACTGGTTGCAATTGAGGAAAAGATGAATGCGGCCAAGTACCGGGATATCCTGTACGAAAACCTTCTCCAGAGTGCTCAGGACCTCAGACTGGGCTGAAGGTTTACCATCACAGCTAAAATAATGAAGCAGTGGCTTCACAACAACTCTGTGACTGTTCATGAGTGGCCCAGCTAGGGCCCTGACTTAAACCCAATTGAGCATCTCTGGAGAGACCTAAAAATGGCCGTCCACCAACATTTACCATCCAACCTGACAGACCTGGAGAGGATCTGCAAGGAGGAATAGCAGAGTACCCCCAAATCCAAGCGTAAAAATCTTTCCCAAAAGGACTCATGGCTGTATTAGATCAAAAGGGTGCTTCGGCTAAATACTGAGCAGTCTGAATACTTAGGGCCATGTGATATTTCAGTTTTTCTTTTTTTAAAAATTGGCAAAAATGTCAACAATTCTGTTTTTCTTCAACATGGGGTGATGCGTGTACATTAATGAGGAAAATTCCAATCATTATTTGGGTCAACTTTGATTTAAACAAATTAAGATAGTATATGAAATACCTTCTCAGAAACAAACTCTTGTAAACAGTGCTTACACATTTATCAGTAGGAAATTTGAAAAGTGAGGTGGATTTAAAGAAAAAAAAATTGAGAAAGATGTTGAATTGGCCTGGAAGATTAAAGGCTCGACAGAAAGATTAAGACAGACACACACACACACAGACAGTTCATGAGAATTACAGGACCCTCTGGGCTTCAGGGTCCAGCACTGGTCACTCTATTATTCCAGTTGACTGTGTACTCTAGCCCCTGACACAGAAGCTGGACCTAGTTTGTCTGGACCTATAGGGGTTTCCATATAAAGCAATTTGCTGCACACGACATACTAAAGAATCTTGTTTTCAGTTCACCTCCACCATCACTTAAAATTATGCACAATATTTATTATGTATTGCTGTAAGAGCGGCCTTGTTCCAGAACCTAGTTAGCTGCTTTGTCTGTCAACCTAAATGCTTCATAAGGGATTTTAACTAGATTTTAACATCTTAAAGCTAACAGCACCATACTCTAATAAGCATAGTATACATTCACAAATATTAGGTTAAATATAATTTTTTTAAATTAGAATCAGTATATTTTTATATTATTGAATGAAATGTATATTTATAATCAATTTTCACTTCATCATGGGACTATTTTTTATTTAAAGCAATGTCGCTTGGGCTATAGCATATTTATGTGTAATTGCATATTTAGGGCACAATATGATTGGCAGTCATAATTATGTTTTAGCTTTCAGCCTTTTTATGGCCAAATAATGAGTGGTTGGAGAGAGATACAAAACTCTTTTTAGGTTAAGTGTTCACTTGGAGGAAGAAATACTGACATGAATTAGACAATAAAAATAATTGGAACAAAAGGATAAATGAATTGCACCTGCTGGAAAGCAGAATTTATTTGTAAGCACTATCCATGCTGACTCACTAAATAAATGATGCAGATGATGCTGTGAACGTCCACTAAATCTAGGCTGAATACAATTTTACCTTCACAATTAAGAGTCACGTTTAACACAGAACACTATTCCAAAACCTAGTAAGCTGTCTACAGGCAGAAATATAAAGCACCGCAGGCATGGTTCTACCCTGAAGGCAGATGTAAAAGGAGAGCAGCTATTTTGCTTCATAAGATATTTTATAAGACACATTAGAAAATCACAATTACACGTATTTCTTTGTGGTGAAGGCAACCTCAAAAACAACAACAAAAACTAAATGTTTATAATGAGAAATATGCTAATAGTTAATTTACTTATATTACAATTGCTACCGAACCATACTAAGAAAAAAAAAAAAGAGTCTCACGGTGTTATGTAGAGTGTTTGTTTAGTATCTTATACTGTAGCTTATAGATGCCAGCACAAGCAAATAGGTTGTAGTTTACTTTACAGCCACTGGTGTCGCTAATACCAAGCATTCTCATTAAATATTAGTTTGGTACTTTATTTCTTATACTTGTTAAACACTTATTAGATCTTTGACACTTTTGCATGTATGTTCATGTGTAAAATAACTTGTAATACATTTTCATTTTATTTTTTATATAAAAGGCAGATTTTAGGTTTGGAAACAAAGACATATGATATTAACACTTTGAGCATTACCTTTTGGTTTGGTAGAGATTCAGCAGATTCAGTTTTCACCAAATGCAATGCGAAACAAACCACAATTGAAGTTTTAACTTTGATTCTGATCTTACAGGTCTAATTCATAATAAATTAGACACTGCAAATGCAATGTCCTGGCTGGATTCATTAGAAGAAACCCTGGCCTACTTCCTACTAAATGCATTTGTGGTAAAAGATGTAAAACTTTTTGACAGATACTGAGAAAAAGAGAGCGAGTGTGTTTGAGTTTGGCTGTGTGTGTTGGTGTCCAGCTGAGACGCTGTCATAACTGCCAAAAAGCCCCAGCAGAGCTTTCTATTTTAATGTTCGCATAATATTTATCATGCTAAATTTCCTTTAGTACACTGAGAGCTGGAGTCTGACTCTCAGTAGGGTTCTGCTTGTTTAAAAGCACTGAAAGCAGTCGTGGCTAATGTCTGGGTTCTATTTGAAGAGATGCTGCAAGAATTATACGACTGAACAGATGGCATGACTGCCATCGTGGCCACAAGCACCTTTCTCAATGTAATATATTCATAGGTTTTTATTTGGGTTTGGGGTTTTGCTGCAGCACTATTAATCTCTAGAAACAATCTAGTCAAAGTCACATTACCTAAAAATAGAAGACAACATTAATGGTCCTTGCCTTTGCATAGCTTTTTTCAAACAAGCCAGATATTTAATGTTTGTTCTATTCTTTGTAATTCTACTTCACATACAAATTCGCATTGTCTCAAATTACTAATTTAAGAGTTTGATAAAATAGCAACAGCGATACTTCCAACCTGATCTCACGGCAATTTGAACATATTTTACGAAGTGGCTAATTCGTATGAATTTGTACGAATTACCTAAACCTAACCCCGCCCCTACCCGTGATGGGTTTTAGACAAATCTTACACAATGAGTGAGGTCATACGAATTAGTACGAATTAGCACCTCGTACGAATATGTATGAATTGGTCGTTCCGTAAACAAACATCTTTAATAACTATTAGGTCAAATATATTACCATACTTAATTTCTAAGAAGTATATATTAATGAGACTATTAAGATGTTATTAAGTTTAATTGATTGATATTTGGCAATCCACCTTCTGAATATTCTTCCTCTTTTTATTTGCCCCTTACCAATTCTACATAATTGTCACGGGCGGTGATGTCGCATCCTCGCTTCTCAGCAATACAGAGAGCACGGAGACAGAAGTTCACTAATGAACATTTAATGAAGAAAACAAGGATACACGGAAGGCTGACGAAGGCGTTGAGACCAACGTGGACAAAACACACGAACACGCATTTAACAAATGACACTGAACACTGGACAGAGTGTAATTTAAATACAAGGACTAATCAAAGACAAAACACAAGACACCTGGTAGGCACGGCTGGCAGAGGGTGAAACACTAATGAACTGGGCGGGGTTACAAATGAGGGAACAGAATGAAAACAAACACACAGAAGGCACATGGCACATGATCAAAACATAAACACAAGCACAGGGAACAGTGTTACAAAAATACTGAAGACCGAAGGTTTTTAATTGAAGTGTAATACAAGCTTTGATTCCAGTGTATTTATGTTTCCTTGATTATGCTGAACTATACAAACCATGCAGATTGTTTTCTCTGCTCTTTTACAGGGTTGTTATCCAATGCTAACAAAAGAACCATCCAAAATACGGACTTCACTTATTTATATCACTGCCTGTTAGAGGCATGAAGACTGTTTCAAGACTTCACTATCGGCCATCTTTAGTGTACTCAGAGAACCAGGATCTGAAATTGGGATAATGGAGATTGCTAATCAAACAGCAAGTGAATCTCAAGGTGCAGGACAAACGTTGGCACCTCTTTGCACAGTCTGCTGCTGTGGACTACTAAACCGAACACTGGCAGTCATGTTTATGGTTAGCCTGGCCTTTGCCATTGTGGTGGGAAACGTGGTGACACTTACTGTTTTCATGCAGACCCGGCATTCACGAACACCACAGGGCTACCTCAAAGGTAACAACAATTATTTAAATAGAGAATATGTTCAGGATGGTATGAAAATGTATCCCACACTGTGGTGTGCTCATTGTTCTTTATTTTTTTTTTTTCAAGAAATTTCACTAGAATGAATTCTGAGCAATTTGCTGCATTTGATATCTTGTCTTACAGTGTCCCTGGCCTTTGCCGACATGATGGTTGGAGTCTTGGTGGTGCCATTTTCTGTATACACTGAAATCTTTCTGATGGTGACCAGCACTCCACCGCTGTGGTACCAGGGCATTTCAACTGCCTCACTGGAGGGTGGATCAGGACCTTGGCAACCCTGCATGCTGATAGGTCCAGTTTTTGCTGGATGCACTTTTGTTTCAATCAGTACCATCTTTCTGATGACAGTGGAGCGCAGCGTGGCAATCCTGCGTCCGCTGCATAAAGACACTCTTGTGACGAGGCATCGCACCCTGTTCCTAATTCTCTTGTCCTGGGCTGGCAGCTTCTTACTGGCAATGGCTCCGCTCATGCTAAGTAACAGCTTCACGCTGGAGTACAATGAATGCAGCCGCATGTGTAATTATGCACCCTTACTAATCGGACATCAGTTGCCTCCAGATGCAAACATTCTTCTGCTTTTTCCAGCCTTTGACTTCAGTTTACTGGGTGGGACATTAGCCGTCAATATCCTGTCCTTCACCAGTATCCGCAGATACTCCCGCAAACGGAAGCTGCTCTCTGAGGGAAGTCTTGGTACAGATGCAGGAGCAGGCGGGTGTCCCCATAGGCCCTCTTTTTCTGATATTAAAGCAGCTAAAACAATTGGAATCCTCACCTTTGCCTTCACAGCCTCTTTCTCTCCTATTGCAGTTTTTGTGCTGGGGAACGTAGTGGGATACACCTGGTGCAATTTCTCCTTTTTTGCGTTTTGGATCCTGACGAGCAATAGCTGCTGCAATGTGATTATTTACAGCGTGCGGGACCACCGTTTTAGGAAAGGGCTGGCTCTGCTCTTTCAGCGGGACAGAGCACAACCTCACCCAGAGAAAAACTGAGATTTTTTTGGACAGGAGCTGGGCAAAGGCTGGCACTGATTTACCTCCCATCACTTTTGCCTTGAGAGATTAAGAATTCGCTTTTCAGGATTTCTTTCACAACTGGATCAGGGACAACAATAAACGTCATTCCAGGGATTGTGGCAGTTGTCATTAGGTTTTACAGAAAATTACAGTCTTTATTAGCTTATCTCTGCATTTAAATATTTTTTATTGAGATGTATGTATATATGTGAAATGCAGACACATGCCTTATTGACTTATTGATTATTGTTTTGCATATTCAGAATAAATCGGTAAAGTATGTTTGACTTTTGAATGCGATTTATAAAAACAAATTACATTTTGAAAAAGTTCTATTTGTACCTAAAAAAAGAGGTAGATGCAATTAGGTAAGTCTCCATATACAAAGCACATGATCTTTCTATTGATAAAATCACATGTAAAAGGCGGTTTTGGAATATTTTCATGTTGAGAATGTGTGAAATACATCTGATCACATATGAGGATGTGTGTGGGATTTTTTCTGTAAGGCACTGACTTGAATGATACAGCTAAAGTACCCTTTGTTTATCAAAATCAAACCCACTACTATAAATTATTTGTTCCCTTTTTAGATTTTCTTTTGTGTGATTAAATTATTAGACAAATAAATTCATAAATAATAATTATTAAGTGGAAAAAATACAATATGTAAGTAGATAACCTTTGTAACAACTAGCTGATGCCCTTAACACTGTGAAGTACATAATCAGTGCTATATTATTGATAGAATGAGACTTCAGAATTTTTAATAAACATTTTGAAGCAAATGTATCCCCTGTGTTCACTGAGTGCGAGTAATAGTTGGTGACAGGGCTAAAAGTCTGTCAGTCTTCTGTTTAAATATTCACAGCTTCAGCAGCAGAATCACATAAAGCTACTCAGAGTACACACTGACTGCCTCAGGCTGTAACTTGTCCCTCACGTTCAAAGGCTATTAAAAATATAATAATAATTAAATACACAACACTATGGGCTGATTCTACAAGAGAGAAACACTGCTGAAAACATTTTCATTTACAGATATCTTTCAACTGCATGTACTAAATAAAGAAATACAGCATTTTCCTAAACTTCATAATGCAATAGCAGTTGCAGCTTTAAAAACACCAATAATATGTGCTTTATTAAAAAACTTTATTATTTTACTACCAAATTATGTGCAACATCTATTTATCATTAACATTTCCCTTTCATCAAAGTTTTATGTGACATTTTGGTAGATTGGAATAGTTAGCTTAGAGAGTATGGATTTGCTTTGCCAATTTTAAGACCTGGGACTGTCTTGTTGTGCACTAACACTCGTTTTAGCCCCATTTCCCCCGTTTTACCCTTGTTTTATCCACTTTTAGTCCTGTTTATAACACCCTTTGGCTTGGCCAATATAACATAATTTGGTTGTAAAATGTACAGTATTGCAAATTTTGTTGGTACAGAGTACTTTTTATAACTTAAATAAAAATACCACAGTTAATGTGCCATCAGTTACACATAGGGACCTCTGAAAACAAATTTAGAAAGTTGATATTAATGTGCAAATATTGAAAATAAAAATATTAATGTATAAATATATTTTCATTTACTTATTTAGTTATCTTTTGCAAAATGTACTTTTCATATGCTGTATGCACAAACAAACAAATAAACACACATTTGATAAATGTTTAATGTTTGAGGAATAATAAATTATAAGCATTGTTTTAAAATGCATCTTTGTCTTTTTGTAAGGCCCAGAGTCGTACAATTCTGTTGTTGGTGCAGATTGTTTTCTTTCCCTCTCTCCCTGTCTCTCTCTCTCTCTCCGCAGACCAGTGACCCCACCCGATGTTAATACACTCATCAAAAATATAAACACAACACCTTTGTTTCTGCTCCAATTTTTCATGAGATGGACTTAAAGATCTAAAATTAATTCCAGATACACAATATTACCATTTCTCTCAAACATTGTTC
>JAUMHP010000052.1:22673412-22684741 GCA_032361065.1 Enteromius trimaculatus | reverse complement strand
GGCAAGTAAAATGAGTCAGAAGACGGTCTTACAGCTCCTTTGGGCGGTGGATAGTTGAACGCTGTGGGCATGGGCATAGGCATGCCAACAGCGGGAGCTGTAAACCCTCCTCCTCCTCCACCTCCTCCGCCAGCTCCTGGCTTCTTGAAGTCGCTGTCCACATCAATCAGATCTGCCTCTTCACCCTGACACACCTCTGGCTGTGAATGATACAGATGAGGAAAGTTGAAAACAAATGCTGCTTATGGAGATGAGGAAATTAAAAAGGAAGAGGAAACTGATTCCTACCCGAACCATGGCATCAGGTTCATAAGGAACGTTGTAGTTTTTGGCAATCTCAATGAGGTAACGCTCCACCAATATCTTGGGAGGTGCCTCCACGCTGAGCTTGTGCATAAGCTACATAAATAAGGTGCAATACAAATTGTTACATGACAAAAATCGAATCCTATCAGCTTTAAAATACTTAAAGGAGCTTTGAAAATGCCCTAATTCAAGAATGAGTTGTATTTTTGTACCCTATCATTAACTGTTCCAATCTGGTTTGTCCTGCATAGTTTTCCATACTCTTTGCTGTATTTGGCACACAGCTGATCTGAAACCTGTGAAACAAAGGGAAAAAAAGACATGATTGATCCATCTGAACTACACTCCAGAAATAGATTAAAAACAGACACAAACAATACCCACAATCTTCAGTTCTGCCACCTCTGATTGCAGTCGAGGGGCAGCCCAGATGAGAGTGGACACTGCTTCTTGTAGGCCAGGGTCCAGTTCTCTGAAAAGATAATAGGAAAATTTAAGAACATAGGAAAAAAAAAAAATCACTTTTAAAATAATACAATAAAATGTTACTCACTTCATGGACTGTATTAAGCCGAAGCGGGTTAGCAGCAAGTCACAGTACAACTCCAGGATCTCCATGGCCTCCACCAAATAATCCTCCCTGATGATGTGCTCGACTCTGATTCTCGCACGCTCATCTTTGCCGGCCGACAAGTAGTCTGCAATTTCCTTGCGAGCCTTCTGGGCTAATTCAGCTAATACAGATCAAGCGAGTTCAATTCTATTAAAATCAACTAATCTTGGAACATCCAAAACTTAAAAAAAAAAAAGTGCAACGTGAAGACAACCAAACTTACTTTTCTTCTTCTCAAGAAGTTTGAGCCGGTTTATGACCAACCTGAGATTGACACGAAGTCTCTCAGATTTAAACCCTCCACCAAGCATGATGGAGCTCTGTGGAGAAATTTCAAGAGCCACACATCAGGTAAAAGGGGCAGAAAAGACTCGTACTGAAGGCCATAACAGTGCCCCAGGTGTCTCACTTGTTATTAAAGCTAAAGCCCAAGCATATATACAAAGCGAGATTTCCATTGGAGATATGCCTCCTGTTTGGTAAATGACGTCACTGCCATATAATGACAACAGCACAAATCAGCGTTTACAAACATACTTTTGTTAAGTCTAACACCCAGGAATCCAAAAACAGTTGCAATACTATAGTATCTGATCAAATTACTCCGGTTCTGTTCTTATACTGTTGTACTGAATTATTTATTTATCATTGTACCTACATAGTCTTCCGAATAACTACAAAGAATACCCTGGTACTTGTTCAGAAATATAGTAATAATCTGGCACTTTTATGTTTTCTGTTGGTTGCCCTCTCACTTATTTAAAACGTTAGATCATACATTAGATTCTCTTACGTATGATGACTGACTCTGTGAGTCACTACAGTTAGCCAAACAAGAGCAAAACGACACAACACAGAGAAATAGAGTAGCTGACAAGTATTCACTTTTTATAACTTATATGGATCAATTCGATCCATCTATACATATCTCTAACGAACGTACAAATTATATTTGAACAGGTTTTCGACTTCTGACTGTTCAAACCAGGAAGAGACTCGACTAGCGGCTCGACCAGCTAATTCACGAAAGTAAACAAATCCCTCAAGAACCTACAGAAATGGGCAAATCATCAAAACGTCGTGGATATCTCAAAAATACCGTACAAAACATATAATAAATATCATATTTACATGTCAGTTCCTCTTCAGGCGCTGGGAAAGAGTCGGTTTCGACGAGAATGCTTGGGCGACTGCTCAGCTAGCATCCACTTCCGCATTAGACGTGACTTCACCCATGACGTCACACGTCACATGGTCGCCAGTGGAAAATCGCTTATGAGGGGAAACCCCCGTCACTAGGGTGGACAAATCACATGTCTTTAATGATGTCATGTTTATGATACCACATGACAAGAGAGTCTAGATAGACAAGTCGCCTAGTAATACCTGAGCTAACTAGTCACTACCTTAAAATAGGGCAAACAATTTGTCAGAATAGACTGAAAAACAATGAAACAATAGTGTGTTTTTTTAAGTGCAAGCGCACTTAAGTATTGTATTAAAAATTAAGGGAACATTTAAACAACACATTAGATCTCGATTAACCAATATTGGAGTTGAAAATCTTCATGTGTAATTTGTTGATAATAAAATAATGTGACAATGATCAATGGGATCCAAAATCATCAACCCAGTAAGAGCTCTCAAATTCAAAGTAAAATAAACAAATAAATACAAAAATACAGACTGATCCAACGTCCAACGTGAATATCATCACGATAACTCGCAATGCAAGTCAGTAGTGTATGTGGCCCTCGTGAGGAAAGGTGTAAATATGGACACTCTCACTGCTGCCATCATTTGGAGAAAGTGAGAAGCAGCTGTCATTTAAAAGACACTTCATCATAATGAATACAAATGCAAACAAACAGAGAGAAACATATTTATATGATCTGAAAGATCCAAACAGCAATGCAAATTGTAATTCCTTACTAAATGCGAAATGACATGACGAAAATACAATTACACATTTAGGTAATGTGTTCTGGGGTCAACGTCTTGACTGATATAATTGTGGGTATCAACAGCTCTGCTGACTTGTCCTGTTACTGGACTAACAAATGATGACAGAATTTTCATTTTGGTGTGAATATATTCCTTTAAGAAAAAAACAAAAACAAAAATACAACAGTCTCTGGTACACCCAGTGCCCAAATTTGCCCACTTGTCAAATATTAGCTTCAGGACAGACATACAAGGAGTACTACTTCAGTTTGTTACAGTAAACAGTTTATTTCCATTTCAAACAAGTAATAGAAATAGCAAAGCAAAAACAATGACAAAAACAGTTCCCTTGCTTTGTCAGGATCGGTTCAGTTCTAGCTCTACTTGACGCATAAAAAGAACCACAAAAAACTTGACATGTAGACAAAACAGCAGAAAGATAGGAATGTGAGGTGACAAAACTCCACAAGGAGGAATTGAGATGAGCCACCATTCCAAAGAAACAAATCACATTCCAACATTAATAAGAGTAGACATTTCCCTAGTGATTCTGACATCATTGAGTGCTATTCTTTCCACTCCGAGGAACTAAAACTATGATATTGAGTGGATGTTTTAGCACCCCTCAGTGAATCACCAGACGGTGAGGTTAAGTAAGCTTTTATGCTTTAGTCACAGGACTATACTAATGAGAGGCATGAGATGCACCCGCTAAGTGGACAGGCGATGGCTCTCAGGTGACTCTTAGTGGATACCACACTAAATCTTAAGCTTCATTCAAACATACAGTAGAGACATGATGTTTAAGCATACAAACTATGGACAGAGTCTCCCAGCAACTTCTGTGCACAGAGTTGAGATTCCTAACCAATACAAAACATACAAAGTCACAACAAACTGAAAAAGTTACCATTCATCAACCGAATACTGAACATACTCCACATTTTAAACACCAAGACGACGTCCTCCCTGGGAAAAGACGCAGTGGCCAAATTGGCCATGCTATGAGATGAGGTCCTGCGTGTCAAAAACAGCTTTGGTGAAATGCTAGGACGAGTCTTCATTGGCATCTGGAGCAGTGCCGTTACTGGCCAGTAGAGGCGCTTGTGGTGAAATGGAGATGTTGTATGGCAGAGTGTCTTTGGTGAGCATCTTTCTGGTGGCAGTGACGAGGCGGGAGTAATTGTCCCGGTTGTACTCTGAGCTGTGCGGCTGCGTGTGCAGTAACGGTGGGTTGTCCCGGTTCATGCGTGAGAGGAAGAGAGGAGGACGCCGTTGCCGCTCTCCATCTTTAAGCGAGTCCGGAAGCGGCTTGTGTTTGCTCTCTGGCAGCAGCATGATGCACAGGACTGAGAGAACAGCGAAGGAGGCAAAGATGACGTGATGCAGGAAATAGCCGCCGTTATTCTGCAGCTCCATCAGAGAGGAAGCAGCCATTCCTACACAGCCTGCGGCCATGATCAGACCCAGTGTACCACCGCTGAGGGACACACAGTTAACAACATTTAAACAACAGTCTGTTTACTATGTACTGATGGTCAACTGATCGACTAATGGTTTTAAAAATGTTTTTTGAAATCTTAATTTATTTGATCAAACATGCGGTAAAACAGTTTTGGAGTTTTCAGCATCACAAGATCCTTCAGAAATCATTCAAATACGCTGATTTAGTGCTCAGTTTTTGATGTCAATTACTTATTACCCATTAATTATTAGTAATGAGTTTCATTATTATCATTAAAAAAATGCAATACACTACAGAGATTATATTTTGAGAATTAATTTAAATGCATAAATACAAGCTTTTTGAACCCATGTTATTAATTAAAATTACCTTGTTTTAACCCGAAGATGACAGATAACATTTATAGTGAGCATTGCAAACCTGATCTCGTATGGAAAATGTAATTTTATTTTTTCAACAACTCCAGACCTACTCTGAAAATCAAGAGTTTGTTCAACTAGATTTGTGTAACATGCCACAGATGCATGTTTGAGATCGAATGGAGATTGAGATTACCGGACAACAGTTGGCATGACTTCACTGCCAAAGAACACACTGAGCATGGCCAAAGCCTGAGACGAGAGGAGACCCACAACAGACAGGACCAGAACAAGCCCTCCATGCAGGTCTATAAGAATACAGCAGAGACAGAATCAGTAAAACTAACCAAAAAACAAATCAAAAGGCTTTCCGCATTTTCAATGAGCTTTCAACTATCTAGGTTCCGGAACAGCACTTTGTCATTGTGAAGAAGACTTACATTGCGTGAGGGCCAGCAGCAGCAGTGAAGACAGACCCGTGACAATGGCTGCCAGCAGCAGCATCCCCCTGCGGCCAAAGCGGTCCACAGACACACACAGAAAGATGCAGGCCAGAGCTCCAGTCAGCACACGGAGAAAATAGCTGAAGTAGAAGTGTGGCGAGTAGATATGCAGGTTACGTGTGAAGCAGTACTGGATTCCTGTGCCAATGAAGCTGATGACAAAGAGAACATGCTTGAATCCAAATTAAATGATAACATTTTACAATAAAGTTCATTATTTAACTTTGGTTAATGCATCAACTGTCAATGAGAAATAGATTTGTGAAGGTATTTATTCATCTTTGTTGACATTACATTAAAAAAAATGAACTTTTAGTTAATTTCAGCTCAAGTCCATTAAGTAATATTAAGCCATAAAACTATTTATTTTAATGATGTATTAGTTAATGCTGCAAATAAGATTTATAAATGCTTTTTAAAAGATGAATGCGTTTACAAAATAACATTCATTACACAAAATTTAATGATGCTTAGGATTTGCTTAAAACACAAGATCAAAATTTGCATTTCCCAAATATTAGAATGCTAAAAAAGTGCTTGGGTGATGCATGGAGTGTGCTTTTTATTCTGCCTACAAAATGGAGGAGTTTGTGCCGATTCATTTATTTCCAATCGTGATGAACGTCAGGTCAAGATTTCAACAGTGCTTTTTCTTATTTCATACTTCAATGTGTAATTGAAGTTTGTGATTGGCTCGCAGCCACGTTTTCCAGTGTAACTTACAGAGTGAAGCCCAAGATGAGGCAGTTCTTCCAGATGCCTCTGGTGTGACGCAACTCTACTACATGATGATATTCTGGCTGGGTGTCTTCAGGGAATACCTCATCTATCTCTGCAGGAAAACACAGAGAGAATATAAAGTAGAGGGTTAATGGGTGAAGAGTTGGTATAATTTCCAGAAACACCTGACCAGCACATTCCAAGCTAAAAATTCTCTGGGAGGGATGGGCTCAATTCCTTCAGATTAAACGACCTAAATGGCTCCATTCACTATCTATGATGGGTCTTGATTTGTCGTAATGTAATTCAGCCAGTGAGCTAGGATAACATTACAGCATGAATAAAAAAAATTCACAGGAAAAACAGCAGTCTTGTCATGGGACCAACGCTACTCTCATGTGCTATATGCTTCCTTTCATTTGAGGCTGTGGAAAGTAAAATCACACCATGACAGCTCTACTGATTGACTAGACAGTGCTCCGTTAGCCAAGTCCAGCAATCTCTCATATGCCAGCCTCAGGCCATGGGTCCTCAAAACTACATTCTGGTGATGAAGCTGCTTAGACTGTTTATAAGTTCATGGCCCAGTTTCACAGACTGGGCTTAGGATAAGCCAGGATTAGTTTATAGTTTAATCAGGACATTTAACTCATTTTTATAAACATGCTTTAGAAAAGAAAACCTTACTGGGGTCTACTCTATGGGTCTGTTCAAGAACCTACACTTGTAGTATAGTGTAGTGTTAAGTGCATTAACATGATAGGAAATTAAATGTGCAGTCTATGACAGTCTATGTCTGATAAATAAAACATCTCAGAGCCCTTAATATACACAAAATCAGAAATTTGCCAAATTCCAAGGGAAACTCAAAGTACTGGAATCAAAATGGGTAAATAAAGTTTTGTATAAACATTATCATGTTGAAAGTGTGTCTCGTCATAATCAAAAGTTCTGCACACACTTGTGATCTTCACTTCCACCTAAACACTTGGGCCACATAGAGGAAATACTTAAGTGGACAAATGGTCAAGCGCACAGACTGCAAGTGTGAGTATTAGGACAGGCCAGCTGAATCTCAGGCTACAGTATACAAGAGAACATTTAATTATTCTGTCACACAAAATTAGATAATAAAGGTCACCCTGGACCATAAAACCAGTCATAACGGTCATTTAATAAAAATAAAGATCATCTTAAAGCTGAAATAATGAGCTCTCTTTTGATATATGGCTTTTTAGGATAGGACAATATGAAATTACTCTGGAATCTGAGGGTGCAAAAACTAAATTTTATATACATATTTTTAATAAATAAATAAATAAATAAATAAATAAATAAATAAATAAATAATCTAAGCATTGAAAAAACTAGCCTTTACAGTTGTCCAAATTACGTTGCTTGCAATGCATATTACTAACCAAAAATTTAGTTTTGATTTATTTATGGTAGGAAATTTATGGTGGAACATGATCTTTACTTAATATCCTAATGATTTTTGGCATTAAAAAAAATACATAATTTTGACCAATACAATGTAATGCTGGCTATTGCTGCAAACATAGCCATGCTACTTTTGACCGTTTTGTGGTCCAGCGTCACAAATTTGGTTTCCGACATATTTTTGTAAATTAAATCATTAAAACTAGCTCTGATCACAGCACTTCTTAGATCAGTAGTTTATGTTTGTAAGGCTGAGATCTTTACCTGACAGCAGTGTTTCAGCGGGGTAGAGCTCATCGCTAACACACATGCCATTCCGTGCTGAAAAAGACTGGAGACATTTCTTAGCTTGAGGAATCTGAGATGTGGCCATGAGCCAACGAGGAGATTCTGGGAACACTGAAGCACAGCTGTTGCCACATTTGCAACAAACACACACACACACACGTTACTTACAATCATGTTATTAGAAATGCTTGCTCTTAAATTACTCATCTACTTTTAATGTTGGTAATCCTACAAGCTTGATGTGTATATTATAACGGCTTTTTGAGCAAATTAACAATATACTAAAGTTTAGCAGCCATCCAACAGATCTAACGGTCATTAAAAATTATTAAAAATGATTTTTTCAGACTTTATAGTTAACTGAAACACGTGCAAAGGATTGTGGGTGACTGGGGGACATGAAGAATACACTTGAAGACAGCATTTATCCAACTCACCACCAATAGGAAAGTAGTAGCAGCAGGGGCAGTGTGGCAACAGCCTGGAGTACAGGCCAATCACGACAAAGCACTGCTAGCCCTGGCAACAAAAGCTCTGCAAACACGGCAAAGAAGCCACTGACCATGGACACCATAAGTCTGTGAGGAGGGTCACACCATTCCAGCCCTGAACCATGTAGAAAAAAAGAGAGGAATAAAATGAGAGACAAAATATTGAAAGCAATCAGAAAGAATTTGGCACGTCAAGGGAAGTAGTAAAGAGAATCATTGGTTAACTCTAGGAAATAGTCAGACTCTTCCTACAGGCAATTATCAATGTTGAAAACTGTTTTTACTTCTAAAAACCTTTGTAGAAACCATGATAATTAATTCTTGATGAACAGCAGCATTTATTTTGAAAAAATAATAACATTATAAATGTCTTTACTGTCACTTCTGACCAATTTAAAATGTCCTTAATCAATAATTCTAATTCTAATTGGTGTATCACAATTTCCACAAAGATATTAAGCAGCAAACTTGTGTTTCACAATATTACTGTTTTACTGTATTTTCTTTTTTAATCAAATAAACTGTTTTAGCCAGTAGTTTACGCATTTCTTTATCAAAAATAAAATGAAAGAAAAGTAGCCATTTTACATAGAAATAAATCATTCAGCAGGCTTATTCTGAAACATGGACGATAGTAATGATATGAATTGGCATTTCACTGGTCATGTATATAAGCAGAAAAGATTGTGTACATCAAGCTTCCTCTAGTTTCATGCAGCTTCCTTCTCCTTCCCCCGAGAGCAGACTAAAGGGTCTTGCATGTTGGAAAGAGTACTTTGGCTAACAGTCAACACGTACGTAACCTCATGTAACAATCACAGGAAGTGTGGGATAAAAACGCAGATCTCTTTACAACGGAAAGAACAGAAAGAAGATCTTGACCGTTCTTCTGAATACTTGTCTAACCTTTGCTTGAGCAATGATAAGACAAATTTTTTTTAAAAAAGGTACTGTGGACAAAACACCCTGAACTTTCCTCGATTGATTTGACTGAGAGTGATGTAACAGAGCAAGTTCTAATGTTTTGAACAGCCTGTTCGTGAGATATAAACGGAATGCAGTGCACTGCTGTTCCCTGTCAATCGCTTCACCCCTCCTCTGCAGATGGAGAAACCCCATGGAACATTCCAGAAAGCCTCCTGTTGCTATTCGAAACCTGACATCAAGCAATAACAAAGACACTCCTTATCAAAAGTGCACTTTTGAGCAAGTCTGAAGGGTGAATCTCTCTCAAACTTTCAGGAATGTGATTATATCATATAAACAGGCACATAGACACCCTCCAGTCAAATTCTATTGTCCAAATTTTAAAATAACAGTGCTGAAAGAGTATGCTGGACACTTGTTGGCTGCTTTTCCGTCGCTTTATTTAAAACATGTGATTAGCAAGTATTGATATTTTATATTTTGTTATTGTTATTTTAAAAAGTTTAAGATATTATGATACATAAATGTGTATTTGAATATAATGTACTAACAATTAAAAAATATGTTATGGAAATTAAACTCAGACCTTTTAAATAGAATGAACGAGTAGAAAAGTAACAATCAAGACCGAGGACATTTAGACTAACTGCAGTGTTGGGAACCATAGTAAGAGACATTAGGATATGTCCCCAAAGCCTTGGCTAAAAACATGGCTGTTATTAAGCCTCATTAAAAACCACAACTTGATCCCAAAGATCTAGTTAATTACAGACCTCTCTCAAATCTCCCTTTTCTGTCAACGATACAAAAGGTAGTATCTTCACAATTATATTCCTTCTTAGAGAAAAATGGTATCTGTGAGGATTTCCAGTCAGGATTTAGACCGTATCACAGAACCGAGACTGCTCTAATTAAGAGTTAGAAATGACCTGCTTCTATCATCTGATCGTGGTTGTACCTCATTATTAGTCTTGTTGGATCTCAGCATTCGACACTATTGACCACAACACACACACACACTATAAGTCCTTTGCACAATCTGACATGTGCTTAATATTGAACTGGAAATTAGGTGCTGGGCGTGCGGCCAGAGGAGAACTGGACACAACTAAGCCTGGTTCTCCCAAGTTTTTTTTTCCTCCATTCTCTCATGGATGGGGTTTTGGTTCCTTGCCGCTGTCGCCTCTGGCTTGCTTAGTTGGGGACACCTGATTTCCAGTGATTATCGTCATTTTGATCACAGAGACCGTCTCTGCATTTGATAAATAAACAGTTTAATCTCGTCATTATACATTACCATCACTCTGTTCTCCTACTTGATAATATTCAGTGCATTGCTACAATATGTATTGTTAAAAGTGCTATATAAATAAAAGTGGTTGACTGAAGAGACAGATTTTTTGTAACCTTAAGTGGGACTTAAATTTGTATGGGTCCTGGGATTAATAACTTGTATGGACATGTAAATGTTAAAAAGAGGTCAAATGATGGAGTGTACTTGCTTGCGATATAAGATGACAAAAACACTCCGGCTAACGTTGAGCCCTGACAGAGTCGAAGAAACGGGAACACAGAAGGACTGTTGGAGAGACAAGTCATGATTCCCAGCAAGCCAGAGAGAACCACTGACAGCAGCAGAGCACACCGACGACCCAACCTGAGACAACATAGAACATCAAGACAACATACTGAACAGATCACACTGTCAAACGTTAGTGGAAAGTTCTAATTATTAAGGACACCTGTAATCTTTATTAATTTGCTAATAATCATATTGATAAGTCATTTAACAAAAAATTACAAACATTCATTTAATTGTACATTTTTAGTACAAACATTTGATCACATTTAGAAAATAATTAAAGGTGCTCTGTGCGATGTTGCAGGATTTTAGCTCGATTTAATATTTATCTCAAACCGTATGCATAACCCCTCGATCCTCTTGCTGTCTGCTCTCTGAATACATTGGGGAAAAAACCCAGTCTCGAAAGACAACACAGAGGCTGCAATACCAACAACAAAAACAAACTTCGGCCAACCAATCGGCAAGAAGAGGTGGGGATAATGCGCGTGTTAAAACTCACCTCTTCTTGCCGATTGGTTGGCTGAAGTTTGTTTTTGTTGTGATGAACATCCTGTAGTGTTTGTTTCGGTATTGCAGCCTCTGTGTTGTCTTTTGAGACCGGGTTTTTTCCCCAGTGTACTCAGAGAGCAGACAGCAAGAGGATCGAGGGGTTACGCATACGGTTTGAGATAAAAAATTAAATCGAGCT
>JAUMHP010000052.1:22649322-22671297 GCA_032361065.1 Enteromius trimaculatus | reverse complement strand
TTAGCAAAATACATGATTTCCAAATTATACTTATCTATATATGGAAATGTTTAGCCATTTCTAAAATTTGTAATCCTTCACAATTTAATAAATAAGCTTTCCATTAATGTATGCTTTGATAGAATAAGACAATATTTGGCCGAGATACAGCTACACTAGTCAACTTGTGAAGAGGAGCAGTACTCAGAGTAGTCCTAAAACCCAAAAGCGTTTTTCTCTTTTACTTTACTTTTTTGATCCACTTCAAATGTTAACTACTAGAAAATCTGGAATCTCAGGGTGCAAAAAAAATAGAGATAATCGAAAAGGAAATTTACAGAATATCATAATGAAACATGATCTTTACTCAATATCCTAAAGATTTTTGGCATATCAATAATATTCACTCATACAATGTATTTTTGGCTATTGCTATAAACTTACCCTTGCTACTTATGACTGGTTTTGTGGTCCAGGGTCACATATGATAGCATTTTATCCTTCTGATACAAGGATTATTACTAGACCATGATGGTCACAGAGCCTAGCAGTTTTTTGGTTTTTATATATGCTATATACACACCCTAGAAAAGTGGGGCTTGGACAATATTGGCCTGAATCCTTTTGCAGTAATAAAGGACAAGATAAACTAAGAAAACGTGTTTTATTACATGAACAGTTTATACATAGAAAAATTTCCGATTAATCAAAATATCCAGCATTAGCAGATATTACAGCTCTGCATAATCTGGGCATCCGAGCTGTCAGTTTATTCAAGCATTGACTTGATCTGTTGAAGCTATTAAGGTGTGCTGACCCAAAAATCTTTTAAAAACCTGGGCCAACTTTACCAGTAACCAGTCATCATCAAAGCTGGCAAAGAGGCATGTATATATTGCCATTATTATGTAATAAAAATTAAATGATTATCTTCAATGATAATATCAAGGTACTTTAATGTGTTTGCAACAACGAATTGTAAGGATTTATGCTGATATCATCCAAAACCACACTTTGCCAAGGGTGTTTCCAAACTTTTGAATGGCAGTGTATATGAAATATCACTACATTTACACTTAGGAGGTTTGTGAAAGCACACACGTTCACTAAAGCTCAAATGGGGACAATTCTATTTTTTTTATATAGATAGTTATAAATGCTTTCTAACCCACGCCCTAACAGAAAACAGACTCTTTGAATTAGCTTGAATAGATTTAAAGAAACAAAAACAAACGACGAGGTCTCGAAAATATGGTTTAGGGGGATTTCAGGCAAATTGGCCCCAAAACAGGAGTCACACTCAAACACAGTATTAAGTTGTTATCCCCGCCATCTGTGTCAATTTCGCGTACTTGGCTAAAATAAAAAAAAATCTATAAGCTAATAACCATAACAATAAACCGCGATTAACAACACACTCGACTATCTGAAACACGTACCAACTACAAAACAAGCGAATTCAGACAAGTCGTGTCATCCTCGAGTAAACTGCTTGCGTTGCTTTGTTTGCATACTAACCTCGGTCACTAAATTGTTGTGAAGCCCCGCGGGTTTGCCGTACTCCCATCCTCTAGTGCACTGCACCACGTCTCTGGGCACGTTCTCGGTGAAGTTGCTTATATTCACAGGGTACTTGTAAAGTTCACAGTGACTGAACCCGGACCCCTTCAGCCACGGGATGGTGAGGTTGAGGTACGCTTGCCTGGAGAGGTTTCCGAGAAGAGAAGCCGGAGGGAGTAACGCCAGATCGGGTTTGCAGTGGTAAGAGTCGGGAACGAGCGTGAAGAAAACGTCGCTGAAGAGATTCAAGGATACCGCAAAGTTTGGAAACCAGCTGAAAAGCGTTATGATCCTGTTGTATCGCCCATATCCGCCAACCTGAGGATAGATTTTAGTTTCAAACTCCATAACTAGAGTCCTTATCGAGGTAAACAGCTGTTTCTCACAGACATTGCAGCCTGGAGTCTAAAGATTGAACTGAAGGAGGGTTGTCTGAGAGCCGAGGAACACAGGGAAGTTTGAATCAGTTTTGCCAATCGGTTCATGTGAACGAATCGGTTCATTGATACGACTCACTGATGCTTTTGAGCTATGACTCAAGTGTTATTTGGTTGATGATACACGGGGGAACTTTCTGAGGCAGCTATCTGGATGTTTTAGATCAGTCGTGGACCCTGTGTCTCATCTGGTTGCCAATGTCCCACGTTTTTCAAAGTTGCCCAACAATATGGCTGAAAACGTTACTCATGCGCAATATAATTTCTGGTAGGGAAAGGCTGTTTATTTCTAAATTGTGGATGATAAAATTAGCGGCAAATGTTATTTTGTAAATCCACTTTTTTCCTGACGTAAAAATGGGCGCCGCCATTTGTAAATTCTTTGGGCATAGCTTCCGGTCTCATCCACGCAGTGTTGCCAATTTAGCAATTTTGGTGCTAGATTTAGCAACTTTTTTTTTTTCAAATAGCACCTAGCAACAAATTTAGCAAATTTTTTTCACTTTCTACTTCTAGCAATTACACACATATCACATTCAAGTTAAATTGCTTGGTCAAATTGTTTTTCATAACTGCTAATTTACTGATATGTGTTAACATGTATAATTGTTGGTAATTTAGGTAGCAATAAATTCCGATAGTGCTATAATTGTCACTTTCACAGATGTGTTAATTTCACAAGTTAAAAAGAGTAAGTACACAAGCTGTGATTGTTTAAAAGAATGTAACTGTTCATTACCAGTGTTATATTTAAAAATAATAATAATAAAAAGAAAAAATCAAAAAGTGTTTGTATTACTTTTACAAATAGTCAACTACATTTTTCATACAAATCTAAATGGACATATTTCAAATTATGTTTTTGCTGGCCAGTCAATTTGAGAAAACATGAATTATTTTGTATACTACATAAAGATGTAGTTTTGAGTTGCGATTACGCAATGACGTCATTACGCAAAGTAATTCGCTAATAAGAACCTATTGTGCAATAAGATGTAATGTTTTAATAGAATATAATACACGGTGCTTCAGGGAATAGAGACATGACGGGCTTGTCAGATATTACGTGATATGCAAATTAGTGCGTGACGTCATCTGGCAACATTTAGCAACTTTTCATCGGAAATAGTTGGCAACACTGCATCCACGTCGAGCTATTTTTAGCTGTAACGTTACAAAACAGTTAGTTTTGTTGCTTGATATTGAACACTGGTGTGTCTTGTCTTATGCTAGTTCAATGTGTTATCTTAATTACTAACACTGGTTTGTAGTGCACACATTACGAAGCTATTATAATACTTTTTTATTCAAAAAGAAAACAAAACTAACTATTCCAACAATTTAAAACTGTAGCGGCATTTTGAAGAACATCCGCTGCTGGACGCACATATCGTATTCAGTTCTGTGTCAGACGCAATGGAAAGATACATCTTATCTTACATATATACATATCCTTTATTAGCGTATCCTTAAATTGTGGCCGACAAAACATCCCCCTTTCACTGACTTCTTTACATACTTTGGCGAGAAACACGTTTCCCATCAGACCCAAATCAATTAAATTTGCTCGCATCACTAAAGTGAACTCTCTCCACACAACATGCTCCACAGCCAAGGTGAGTCTGGCCTTTTGATTTCTTCTGCTGAGGAGAGGTTTGGTCACTGAGGAGTAGGCTTTCAGTCCAAATTCTCTTAAACGTCTAGACACTGTATGCCAAGACAGATTCTCACCCTATTTAAAGCCTAACTGGCGAGCAATTCCAGCTTCCTGTCCTCTCGTGGACGACCAGCCTTTTCGCCTTTTTGGGGAATTGAATGAGTTAATGACACTGTAATTAAATATACAGTTACCCTGTCTAAAAGCCCATAAACATTAATTCTAATATCTGTAGTGAAAATTAAATCACAGAAAACCTCAAAGCCACTTTTGCAACTGATATTCTGCAGATGAGTTGATTTCGGGTCAAGGTTTTGGCTGCCATTCAGTTCAAACGCTGGTGGCTTCACCGTATGATTCTATGAGCAATCTATTTATTTCTATGGATCAGGGCACAGCACTCACTTTTTCTAGTGACACACCAATGTCCCAGCAAATGAAAGTCACTGTCTATTTACAGCCGAATCACCTTGTGACAGAGTTCCAGTTAAGTTGTAGCCTGTTACCTTTCATTATTTACTATTTGAACTATTTTGCATGATTGATCAATGCAGTTTCTAGTAGTGTGTTGAGGGACATCAGTAACTAAATTCTGTATTTTTTTTTTACTCAATTCATCAAACATCATTATTTTTGTATTTTAGCATGTTAATAGTGCAAAATGTGCAAACATGCCTCATTGTAGTATGGCAACCTAAGCATGGAGGGCAATGTAGCTATGTAAAATGACATTTGTTACCATTAGCATGTCAAAAATAGTCCTTGAACATTATAACATCAAGCATTTCCATGTTACCCGAGTGACTGGACAGTCTAAATCACATCGGTTCCCTCTTGTGGCAGATGAGTCATATTGCATCTCACCAAAACAAAGCACAGAAGCCAAGTCATTTCAAAAATTTATTTACGAACATAATCTCTGAGGAACAACAGCAGTTCTCGCGCTCTCTGTACATGCAAGTGTAGAAAATAACAATTTAGAATTTTTCCTCTCCGTTAAGTTTTTTTTTTCTTTTTTTTTTTTTCGCTTTTTGAATTGCAGGATATCAACACAGCTAAAGGTGAAAGTACTGGATCTTTGACAGCACTGACGATAGCATCAACAAACCCCTCCCTCCCATAGCTGCTCCAACAATATGTACACAATTGAACTACATTGTACAAATAAAAAAAAGATACATTGTTACATCACCGGCAGCGAGCGCGACACGTCTCGTTGCTGTTAGAACCTCACATTCTACGCAAGTTTAGACTAGTACAAAGAGGAGGGTGCAAAACGTCCTGGAATATTATTTACACTTATGTACAACGTCTCATTTACTCATTACAAGAGGAAAATTTACACAGCGAGACCTTCAACTCAAACAAACCACAGGTGTCAGAAAGATAATAAATAGGTTATTTCTCACTATTTATGAAGAGTTCAACATGAGCAAGAGGAGTTCAGTTCTATTTCAAGAATCATCTGTGGATACCGAGGGAGAAATGGTTAAAACAAGGCTTGAAATTGTGGCTCAACACAATCTATCCTATCTAGAAATGGAATAATCGGTAATCTGTGTACTTAGTAGAGGTAATGTGTTGCAGACAGAGGTCAGTGAGTCAATGAGCAAGCGTATACAAGATTTCTGTTGTCCAATCTCGTGGTCAGTAAGTCCCAATACAGTATATTTAAAGCGATTATTAAATAAAAGTTCAATGGTTCTATGGCTTGCGAGTGCTAAATGGTAAAGCCCAAATGAGAATGGGGTAATAGCTTCTATCACATCACAATTTCAAGCCTTTTTAAATTGAATTAGTTGTGGGAACCCAAAAAGCTTTCAACAGGTCAGAGGACAGTGGAAATTCACATATCATTGTGTAAACAGGAAGTATACAAGGGCTAAGTGATGATACATAAACCATTTGATGAAAAAGTCACTATTTCCGTTCCATTTGGGGGAAAATAAATGCACCTAATAACACCAAAAGTGTTCCTCTGAAATTTTGGTAGAGAAACCACAACACACAAAAGAAAGCACTAAAAGTAAACATAATCTGAACAGACGCACTCGGAAGAATCTGTTTGTAGACATTTTGTTTTGCACTGCACAGTACTCACAAAATACCAGGACACGAGTCATCCAAAATAATCACCTGTGGGACTAGTGACACCTGTTGCACCCAGACTCAATGCACACATACAGAACTGCGTCATGTGGGATTTTCACAGACTCACAACCTCACATGAAGAAAAAAAAAAAACAATAGCCTGGATGGTTAAGCAAACATCACACAACCTCACACTGAAGTACAGGCATGTAATGAAAAAGGGTAAAATGTCAAAACATATTTAAATTTCCACTCCCCCAAAAAACAATATCTAAGAAATAAGCCCTCTATAAAAAAAAAGCTAGTCCCCTCTGTGTGTTGATGAATTAAAACATCTACATGTACTGTAAATTGTATTCAGATGGTAAAGGATAAACAAAATAAGAGAAAAACTGACATGTGTGCATAAAAAAAAAAAACAAAAATACTGTGAGGGGAGATTGACGAATGTTTAATATGGAAAAACAGTCAGCCCATGTATACAGATAGTCCAGGAACGGAGGTGTGTACATCCGTATCAGTACGTTGCTAATAACGGAAGTTGCCAAGACCGGACTTCTAAAACGAATTAACGACAAATTAAAAAGCGCAAAACGTCTGTCTGATGCAATAACGCATTTTCCTTTTATTTGCAGATAATATTTAGAACCTTGCTTTTGTAAAACAGAACATTTTAAAAATAAAGGCAGGGATGAAACTATTATTTTAAGCTGATTTCCAAATTCCTAATTGCTGAGAACTTTCAGAACGGCCTTATTGTGCTGAAGAGAGGGTGTGTGATTAAAAGAATCGTGCAGTTTCGTGTCTTAAAAACGCATGTAACTTGATCAGAGGGCATGACACACAAAACAAAAACGTCTAATTGTACAACGGGTAATAAATTTTAATATGTACTACACCGTTCATGGCATGGGTTTATATTTCGACAGACCCAAATGAAGTAGGCTCCAAATCACGTCCTATCCTACCTATGACTTGTGCAGCTTTAGAAGAAATCAGAGACGTTAACTGTATAAAGGCATTTTCTTGGTTTATAATTTTTAAAGATATATACGCGTGTAATAAAACGATGAATAATATACCTCTACTATTCTTTAAATAAATCCATAATCACTCTGCTACATCTGAAAACTATGGTCCTGGCCCTGACAGAGTAATCAGGAGAAATGGTGTTTCCTAATGACGGTGGTGATGATGATCTAGATCGACTTTGACTAGCCTTGGACAGAAACCTTAAGGACCGCTGCATGGAAGTCTTGAAAATACTGACGATGCGTACACCTTTTGGCGGGGGGGGGGGAGTGCTGCCCGAAAGTGAACTGTACATACAATGATAACTTTTATTCATTTATTTTTTACACTTAACTGAGTGATGTTACAGTACATAAGTTATTTACAACTGTGCAGTAATGTGTGGCAAAATAAATTATCTAGAAGGCAGCGAGAATACATTGGTTAATGATTATAAAAACTGTACATCATTTACGGAATACCTTTTTTTTTTTCAGTTTTGTATTTTTTTTCCATTAAACTAATGTTGGCTCTGTAGTGTTTCAAGTCACTTCCTCAGAAAGGGAACAATGAAATGCCCGAGTAAAGAAAGACATAAACCAAAAACAAACATAAAAAAAAAAAAAGAAAACTATAATCTTGTAAGTCCTTGTCTCGTGATTTGTGACAGCAACATTTGCTCTTTCATTAGTCTTTTTTTTCCTTATGCAGTTGTTTGAAACCAGGCATGTCAGACCTGGCTTGAGGACCATCCATCCATGCTTTTGATCCAGCTTTTGGGATCAAACGCTCTGTTGTCACCACGTGAGGGCACTCTCATGCTCTAAAACTGAACGCAGTTTCTCCTCCCGGCTCTGTTACTGAGCTGGCACGCAGCTTCCTGCCCTGAACGTGGGGCCGCATGGGGTGCTGTACAGCAGGAAAGCCACTCTCTCCACTGCTGTAGGCATTATAGACTCAAGTTCAAACAGGTAGAGGTTAGTTAGCACTCCTGTCGCGCTCTTGCATGTCTTTTTTGTGCCTGCACATCGAGGTGTTGACCGTGTACGGAGTTCTGTGTCCACCACTGTGCCGTCTGTCCCCTTGTTCTGGAGCACATAGGTGGACGAACCTGTCTCAAGCTCCTGGTTTGCCGTAACTTAGTATGGGATGGGACAGAGAAAAATTCTGTCCCATATGTTCGCCCAAATAACCCAAGACAGGAGGGACAAGGTTCAAAGCAGTTTCGCTTTTTAAATCCCAAACAAAACCATAAAAACTTGAGGATAAAAGTGCAAGTTGTGTTTTTTTTTCTCCCGTAAAAAGATGATTCCTCCTCGGGCAGAAAAGGATGAGTTTTGTCATTTACCTTTTTCTATATAATATATATTTTCTCTCTTCAAAGAAATCTCCTCAAACCGGCTAGCCCTTACCGAACTTTGTTTGACGTCTCTTTGATAGATGATTAATATTAGACCGAACTCTCAGAGTCTGAATGTGTGTCTGTGTCACGCAGGCAACAGTACAAAGTCGTCGTTGACGTCGACCATTGGCACATAGAAGGAGGGGACCTCATTCACACAAAGAGACTTGTGTCCAGCAGGGTCCAGCTCCTGTACCTTGAGTTGCCACTCCATTCTCTGCACTGCATTCAGAGCGGCGGCCTCATGCTGCTGCCGCATCAGCAAACACGTCTGTCAGAAGATAAAGATTAGAATTAGACTGTGGAAAATATTTGCACATTTAAGGCTTTAAAAAATATTTCACTTAATTAAGCTGTCAGTCCATTCAATTTTGTTTATCTAATTAATTAATTGCATGATGTGTCTATAAGTTAATTGTAAATTACATTTGGCACTGAAGTTACCCACAGAAGGTCATTTCGGTCTTGTTAAATGAAAACATTACAAATAGTAGCTTTAGAAATAAATGATTCAACATAAAATGTTTTATACATAAATGTTTATGTATAATGACCTGATATGGAAGATGAAACATCTCAATCACCTATGGAAGCCCTTTTCCACCACTGAATAAAAACTTTATCTCTCACAATTGTGATATAAACTTGTGACTGTGAGTTATAAAATCATAATTGTGAGATACAGTATTACATTGCAATTCTAATAACATCAGTATTTTTTGCTCAACAAAAGGCCCCTTTCACACTACACACGACTCAAAGCGACCCGATCCCATTAATTTCAATAGAGCGCTGTTTGTATGTATGGACTCTGTGTATATTTATATTATATTCAGTCATTTGCCTCCAAAATGTTTGTATTTAGCGGCAAAAAACCTGATCAACAATGAACTATTAATGAGAACGCCCCACTAGCGACCTCATCACCAGCCTCTAGCGACATGCAAGTCGCTGCTAGTGTGAACGGGGCTAAACTTGCAAGTCTGCAAAAGTTGCAATAACTTTTTTATTCAGTGGCAGAAACGGGCTTCCATAGTTACCAGCTTATTATAACACAGTTGAAAACCATTTAAAGATTGGGTCATTACTAGATGCGACACGTAACATTCTATTTATGACGTAAGGACAGCAGAACATGTCCAGTGTAGACGCTGTGTTATCATTGGATTCGTTCAAAATGTAGACTCATTCAGAAACTAAACACTGATGTGTTGCTCAGACACTTAACAGTTCTGCTGTTGCTTTGAAGGTAATATTTTCTCTGCAAAACTGAGCAAGAGAGACAATAATGTTTAAAACTGTAAAACTTTGTTCATGACCAAAAACAATGGTTCGGTTTGATACGATACAGTGGTGTCACGGCTCGGTATGTTTTGAATACGGGAAAAATAAAATAAAAAAAAATCTCTTTGATTTTTTTTTCCACATTTTTATTTATTAAAACTAACACAAAAGTATGATCTTTTTTTCTTTTTTTTTTTACTTTGAACAACAATGGAGCTATGCTTCACATATCTTCTGGGGTTTCAAATAAAACAAAACCTCCTTTATAACCAAATGCTCCTTATTAAACATTAAATGTAATATTGTAGTAGTTATAAACTAATAGAAAGAAAAGAACAATTTTGTCTCTAAATGGAATCCGTTTCAATCAAGTTTAAGTGTAAAAAAAAAAAAAATTAAGGTTAGAAAGATGAGGGTGTCCACATTTTCTTCAGACAGCACAGATCGTATGTTCAACACACGGGCCGCTGTTGTGCTTCAGCTAAAGTAGGTCACAATCTTTCTGTTCTTTGCTATGAGTGCAGGAAGTGCTTTTTATTAAAACCCACGTTAAAATCCGCGGCTATAAATGTACTGATGGCTGTTACCGGTCGATTGTCTTGCCCTGTTCTAATCTGTTGGAAATGCCTGCCTGAATGCCGCGGGGATAGTTTGTAACGGAGTATGTGAGCGGAGTGTAGCAGAAAGAATTTCCGCTCCATGCTCAGAGCATTTCAAGATCACTCCAGCTCCGCTCACTCCTCACTTGATCCTCGCTCCATGAAAAAAAAATTCTCTAATTAACGCTCCACTGTAATTTTTCATTATTTATTTTTATATCTAACCTCTGTGCATTCAGTTAAAAACAAATACTCAACGTGCTTAAGTAGAACAGTAGCTATATTAGCCCAAGCCAAATATATATTGGCTATCGTTTAGCTCACTTTTGAACAAAATGAAATACAAATGCTGGATGTGGCTAGATTAAATAAATAACCAGAAGTAAAACATTAAATAAAATTACTAAACTAAAATAAGCTAAACGAGTGACCAAACGAAAAAAATGCATGTAGGCTATTATTGTCTTCTCTTTAAACCAAATTGTTGGTTGAACGGTCACTCTTTTTTAATGATCAAAATTTAATTGTGTGTCCAGGCAAAATCACTCCAGGCTCCCACTCCGCTCCGCTCGCATACTCTGTTTTGTAATGTGTGTGTTTCTAGTTTGTTTGGGGGTGGGAGGGGCAGACAGCACGTTGCTTGTTCCATCGTTTGGGCTGCCTTGTTGAGTGTAGCACTGAAAACATTACATTTTACACACCTTAGTTATTTTTTCCAAAGATAAAAGTATTAGACTGAATCGTTCGGTTTGTAATACGGACTGAACCGAAAGCCTCGTACCAAACGGTTCAATATGAATATGCGTATCGTTACACCCCTAATAAATATGAGACAAAAACTCATACAAGGGCATTTTTGCACCATATCTAGAATTTTAGAAGCATAACTGCATCATATTTCTCTACAGTCAACTGTTTGGAGATTACAGGTCCACCGGTGGGGCCAGTGTTTTTTTACCTGCGTTAAAATATTTTAATCCCATTATTTTAACTAATTAAGTTAACATGTTAAGCTGATCGCCCTGATAAAAATAATATGTATTATTGATGTGGAAGCTCTGCAGATTTCCACAGAATGTGACCATCATTCAGAAAGTTCAGAATATCATTGCGCCTTTCTTTTTAAATATTTAAAATTTTTCTCCTGCTAAATTCAAGAGTTCTATCAGTATAGGTCCATTTACAACATGGAACTAAGTCTATATACGAGTGATGCATAAGGGAGCCTCTCACCTTCATACGGTCGTACTTATCATCCACATCTTGAATCCAGGAGATAAACTGCCGAGCATTAAAGCGATCTCTCACAGACTTGTTTTCATCCCCCTGAAGAACACGATTTGTTACAGACGTAAGAAGATCTGTGCTAAAAGGCTTTTAAAATCTTTGGCATCTTAACACTAAACGTTCAAATGCGTACTCACCTGGCTTTCTGATGGCATGTTGTAGACTTCTGAGTCCAGCAGCATTGTGCAAGCACTGAAAGGAACGGCCTGATTTGCGATCGTTCTTGCTGCTCTGCAATGAACACGAAGCACTTCCTGCTCACAAGATACAATCAGCTTCTCCTGTAAGGGGACATTTTATCAAAGTCAGACTGGACATCCCATACCTAGTGAGCATTCATTTAATATCCAAGGTACAAAGCTAGTAAATAGTATAGAAATTATATGAAGGTCTGCAAGACACAGAAAGAACATCAGAAGAAAATGAAATGGGGAGCATGATCATATTGCAATATGCTTACTTAGTTGAAATGTATATTGCAGATAAGTTGCTATTCTATTACACAAAGCCTTTGATGATTGATCAAAGGATTTGTGCAGTGTGATCATTGCATTCTAACGGGGTGACATCTGAAATGAGCTCAGTGATGCGTTAAGGGGAGAAAACAGACAGGAAAACCGAGGAAAAGACTGAAGCCAAAGAGTAAGAGTTTACCCTCTCGATGCTGTGTTGCAGTCTTAGTTTTCCTCTCACTGCCTCTTGTTGTCTGAACAGCTCCTTCAGAGGCTCCGACAAAGATGGTGGTGGAGCAATCTAAGATAGTAGAGAAAATGTTTATGTCTCGTCATTATGGAAGACTCTGCATTTGAACGACTAATGTTCAACATTGTCATAGCTTAATAGAAACACATTAAATGGAGATAATATGACATGTCCTAACCAAGAATGGTCCAATTTTTTCCGCCATAAAACAGATATGTTCTGATTGTGGCTGTGCAGTGATGCACACCATTTTTACTTTGAGCGTGGACAGAAAATTACTTGTCAGTATGATTAAACTCTTGGTTAGTACAGTGTTAAGAATTTCTATGCATAGAGTACACACACACACACACAAATCTTACCACAGGAATATGAAGTTTGCTCAAAGGCTTGCCATCAAGCAGATAGGATCCTGTGTATGTCACATACTCTGCGTAACACTGGGGAGCTTGAGGTGTTATGTAACACAAAATCTTCCGCTTTTCCTCAATTTTCTTGCGGATCTGAAGGTACTCAAAATAGGGGTTGGAACGGTCACTGTGGTATGGCTCTATTTCATCCAATTTGATGGCATTTACAATGACTGCCAGTGTCTGCTGGATCATCTCACGAGTCTGCTTCATTGTGGTGTTCACAAGCTGAACCTGCACCTGTTGCTGGCCTGACTTTGGAAACTTCCTCTTGCGGGGATGTTGAGACTGGTTGTCGTCATCCTCAACAGGTCTGCCTTTTGTTTTGGTGATAAGTGCAGGGGCAGGAGTAGACGTTTGAGCTGTGGTGGAGCTGATGGGCTCTTTCTCCTTTTCTACAGTGACACAAGAGGTGGTGACACTTGTGGTGACTGATGAGGTGGATACCGAACAGGTAATGCTTGATGAGCTTGGCGCGGCACTCTGCTTGTTCTGATTGGCCAGCATTTGAGCCTTTTTCCGTGTCATCCTCTGAGGTATTTCCTCAATTTTCTTGGGTGCCTCAGACACTGGTATGGTCACTGATAACTTGGCGGTTGTTTCAAGTGTCTCTGGTATTAGGGTGCTGTTAGACACTGAGACAGTTGGGACCTGAACAGAAGGATGAGGGCTGCATGAGGGACCCAAAGCTACCACAGGATTTTGTCCTAGTGAAAGTTTTGTGGTGGCTGGTAGATCTAAATATTGTACCATAACAGATGGCATCATGGTATCTGGGGGTGTTTCCTTTTGCCTGAATTCATGGTCCTTTTCACTTTCAGAAGAGAACAGGTTACTGTTGTTTTCATTTTCTTCTTCAAATGCTCCCCTCTCCTCTGGAATTGCTTCTTTCATGGGAGGAACATCCGGGATGTTCTGAGGCTCTGGCTCCAACTCGCACTGTGGTCTACAGCCATTGTCGCTAATTGGGAGAATCAAATCCGGACTAGATTCAGTTGGAGACACGGGTGCAGGAGAGCAAGGAGTTTTGGACAAACTTGGCAGGTCAACTTCCATTATATCATTTTCACTCGCCTCAATGACTGGTGGTCTTGTCTGCTTGCTCTCTGCAGTCTCTGGGGCTGTCATGTCAGGGTCCTGCATCTCCTTCTCTTGAAAAGGAAGGTCTGGTATAGAGAAAGGACCCATGTCATCCATTTCTTCAGCTGCAACAGAGAATGGATCTGCCCATGAAACAACAGGTTCTTGGCTGACTGGTGGGGCTCCAGGCACGCTGTTCTCTGCAGCATAGGTGGGAGAGTCTTGACTGTTGTCTTTCATCATACATGGGGGCTCTAGGTCTATTGTAGCTTCCTCAGGATTTGGTTTGCAGTCAGTGAAGAAAGTTTCTAGTCGGGAGGTTTCTGTCTCCAATGCCTCTGTTACAGGTCTTTCGGGTGATTGAATGTCTTCCACTGTGTCTTTGTGGATCTCATAATGAGAGTCAGGTATTTGTGACGGACAGTATGCTGCAGAAAAGGTAGAGTGAGGTGGTGTGACAGGCATTACACCTGGAATATGCTGCATTTCACAATCGGAGTGTGAATAGGGACTGCTAATCTTTGAGACAGCTGCCTCGACCTCTCTGTAACTCTCATGAGGTGATTTCAAGAGCGCTTCTGAATTCCAGCCTAAGGCCTGATCACATGAGTTGTCCATGTAGTTGTCTTGCAGATGAGTTGGTGTAATGGGAAGTACATCAGGATCTCTTCTATCTGGGCATTCGATCCAAGCTTTTTTGTCAGATTCCTCAATCCCGAGTGTATAAGTGGGATCGTTTCTAGACTGTACGATCTCGTCTGCAGAGTGGTGGCTTTCTCTGGCATCCTCAATAAACTCATCGTCTTCCTCCTCCTCCTCTTCCTCCTCCTCCTCCTCATCATCATCTTCTTCTTCTTGCTCTTCAACAACAGGAGGCAAGTATTCACTCCCACTAACAGGGTGGGCTGGTGTTAGACCGGGTCCACTCTGGTGTGGCTCTGAAAGATCATCAATATCCATGGGAGGCAGGGCAGCAGGAGCTGGAGTTGGGGGAGCAGCTATATCCAGACAAGGCTCTTGGGGGTCAGGTCTATGGACTGGAGTTGAGGGCTTCATGAGATAGTTGTTAAAGACACTCCCTGGGTGTTCACTGCCATCGTTGATAGAATTTACAGTAGATGGCATGTCGTCTGGTATGCTATCATGTTGCAAAGGGTCAGGCCTGGGAGACATGTTAATAGGCGATAAACAGAATGAAGAGGAAATGCAATTAAGTCTGTCAGCTGCCAGCTTGTCCTCAGTAAGTTGTGAGGCTGAAGACTCGAACGCTGTGCCTTCTTGTACATGTTGCTGTCTTAACTTATCTGCCTCTAATTTGAACTCAATCTCAAGTGGTCTTCGGACATCAGAGGTGACAGACCGACTCGTAAGGGGTAACTGCATGTTCTTTGCTGGTGTAATGCACGTTCCCTCCTGGAAGTTACTTGACGAGTTCGAAAACCTATCGAAAAATGAAGGAGAGCAGGCATTCATGGACATGGTTGTCGCCGAGGAATTCTGACACTCAAGACTCTCGAACATGATGTCAGGATAGTCCTCCGCACTACATGATGGAGTGCGTGGAGTTTGCATTACTTCCTCATAGCTTGGACATGAGATCACCGATGTTGGGGTGGGGACACCTGTTGGTCTGTTCTGGTCGGGTCGTGGAGATGCAGGGAGGCTTTCCTTCATTTGGTGGCCAGCGAGCCAGTCTTTTGAGTTCTGGCTGTCCATAGGTTGTGGTTTTCTATCAGGTGACATCAATTGGGTTGGAAGGCCAATATCTTTTATCTTTTTCTCTTTCAAAACGGTTTCCACTGAAGCAGATTTTTTGGAGAGTTCACTGCGGTTCTTCTTCAGCTCTTCATTTGACTTAGTTTTATCTTTGAGCTTTGGGTCGCCTGATCGATGCCTCAGTTTTTCCATCTGTTTCATTTTCTCTTTGTGTTTCTTATGCCGCTCTTCAATCTCCTGATCTTTTAAACTAAGCATTTTGCCAAAACTCGTTAGTCTAAAATCACCATCAACCAACAGCTTTTCACGAGGGCGGCTGTCCTTTCGAGTTGTCTCTTTTGACTGGCTGAATTTGTCATTCTCGTCTTTGACCTTTGCCTTGACTTCTATTCGCTCTTTATCTATGATATCTTTATTCCTGTCCTTATTTTTCCCATCAAATTTAGAACTGTCTTCTTTAGATTTCTCTTTAAGACCTGTGACTTGCGTGTTTTCCTTCAGACCAGATTTCTGTTCCTCTTTTGAGTGCCTGAAGGAGCCAAAACCATCTGAATATTTATGCTTTTCTTCTTTCACTTTTTCCTTGTGCTTCTCTTTCTTCTTTTTGTCTTTAATTTTCTCACTGTTCATGACACTGTTTGTCTTGTCCTTTTTGGACATCTCCTTCTCAAACTCCAGAGTTTTTTCCAAGTCATCCTCACCATCAGCTTTGGAACCATATGGAAAAGTGTAAGGGTCAGCCTCCAAAGGCATGGGCTCTTTGTCAAAGGGCAAGCTTTCTCTGCGACCAAAGGATTCTCTGATCTCCTCCGACTTATCTTTTTTCTCCCCCTTTTCTTTCTTGACTTTCTCTTTTTCTTTGTCATGACTCTTTTTGGAGGACGAGGACGATGAATGTCTATGCCTCTCTTTCTCTCGGAACTTGTCCTGTGCATTGGAGATGGACTCTCTTCTCTCCTCAGATATGTCGGCTATGCTGATGTTGGAGGAATCATAGAAGCTGCTTAGAACAGGCTCATGACCTCTGTCTGTGAAACTGTCTAATGAAATTTCACTATTTCTATCATTGGAATCATCTTTGTAATCGTTCATTGCCTCCTCCTCAAGTTTCTCCAACAAGGATTTCTCATTTTCACCACTCCCCTTTGAAAATTTTCGTTCTTTCAAGTGCTCGGTCTTGTCTTTGTATTTATTTTTGCCCTTTTCTTCACTGACATCTCTCTTGTCAAGAAGTTTCTGCTTGCTTTTCTTGTCTTGATTTGAATCCACAGATGCTCTGTCCTTTCGTTCCTTGTGTTTAGTGTCAGTTGAATCCTTATCCTTTTTATCTTTGTGTTTTTCCATGGAGGCTTTTCTCTCTTTTCCAGCATCAAATGCTGCCTTCTCTTTTTTCTTATCTTTATGTTCCTTGTCTTTTTGTTTTTCCGTGGAATGTGATTTGCCCTCAGAGTACTTCTTATGTTTATCTGTTTGGAAATTATCCATTTCATCTCTATCAGGTGTGGAATCTTTCCTATGTGAATCTGACAGTCCAAGAGAGTCGCTAAATTTTGCAACACCCCCATTGTAATTGTCATCTTCATCCTCACTCTCATCTGTAAAAATATCTGCAATTGTATACCAAGTCTTCTCTCTCACCTTTTCAGGTTTTCTCTCTTCTTTCTTAAACTCCAAGAATTCTTTGTCTCGATCAGTATGTTTGTCCTGTGATGTCTTTTCTTTCTTATCTTTATTCTGTTCAGATGACATCTTCCTTTCTTTTTCTTTGCCATGAGAATCTTTATGCTTTTCTTTAACCCCATCTCGCTTGTCTTTGGAGGCCCTTTCTGGATCTTTCTCTTTCGTTGACCTATCGATTAAGTTCTTCTCAGGTTTCTCTTTTTCCTGGTCCAGATTTCTGTCCTTAGGCTTCTCCTTGTGTTTTTCTCCTTTGGACTTCTCTTTCTTTTCTACACCATCCATTTTCTTCTCCCTTTCCTTTCCAGAGTGGTTCCTCTCCCTGGGATCAGACTTACAAGTGGTTTCATTCTCTTGTTTATCTTTAAAGAAGGCCTCACTCCCATAGTCGTCTTTCAAAGATTCTTGTTTAGTTTTGGAGTCTTTCCTTTCTTTAGTAAACTCATAGGAATCTTTTCTGTCTCTGCTGCCATCCACAGAATCCTTCTCTTTCTTCTCTTTGACACCCTCTGCTGAATCTTTTCGTTTTTTCTCCTTTTCCAGCGACTGACCAGAATTACATTTTTGTTTGTCGGTCCAGTCTTTTTTCTTTTCAGCATTCTTTTCAGAGGATTCCTTGTCTTTCTTTTTTGAGACAGTTTCCTTTTCAGAACGCTTTTCTCCATGATCTGGCTTTTTATCTTTGACCTTATTTTCCTTTTTTCTATCCCTGCTTTCCTCCTTCACTGTTTCTACAATTAACTTGACTGCATTATTTGCTTTGTATCCTTTTACAGGAGTGTCCCAGCTATCATCTCCATAAAGCGAACTGTCAGAAGACATGTCTGACTGCCACCGATCATGGGGGTCATCTGACGCGCTCATTTTGGTGTCCTCTAGCAGATGATTTTTTAAGTCAAAGTCTTCATAATCAGGGTCTTCTTTGATGTTTTTCTCCCTCTTAGACTTTTCCTTTTCTTCTTTTATACTTTTCTCAGATTTAAAATGTTTGTCGTCTTTTTGCTCATTCTTTTTGTCAATTTTGAGGGACTTATCCTTAGATTTTTTCTTTTTCTCATCTTTATGCGCTTTCTGTTTCTCCTCTTTTGCCTTGTCTTTTATGCTTCTCTCCTTCTCAGCCTTCAAAGGTTTGTCCCTCTCCTCTTTGCTCACTTTCTCCTTGTTGGACTCCTTTGTCTTCTTTGACCTCTCCTCCTTGATCACCCTTTGAGTTTCTTTACCTGGCCAGTCCTTGTCTTCTGATTTACCCTTTGACAGCCTGTCCTCCTTCTTAAAATGATCCTTCTCATGTTTGGAAAGTTTGACCCTATTTTCAGAAGGTGACTCAGTCTCAACAATGAGCGACTTCTGCCGTGTGTCATCAAAGTCAAAAGAGAAGCTCTTGACAAATTTTTCATTCATGTCTTGACTCAAAACAACACTTGGAGCCTTATCTTTTTCCTTGCTTTTGTGTTTGTGTTTCACTTTGTGTTTCTTCAACACTTTTCCGTCTTTGTCTGTTTTAGAAATGGCCCCTTCTGTGTTTGAGTTCTTGTAAAACTCAGAGTTCTTTTTGTCTACCGCATTGGCATGAGTGTTGTTTTTCTTTCTGCTATCTTGCACTTTCTTTTTCACCTGTTTCACAGACTCAATGCTGGAGTCGGCAGAAGAGTAGTCTGACTCACTGGAAAGCCTTGTTCTGACTGAGTCCGAGAGGGAGCTGACATCAGACCATGTTGGAGAGGACACAGTCTTCCAGCCATCTGTCCTCCACTGCTTTGGGTGCTGCTCTGCCAGAGACTGTGTGTGTTTCTGAGAGCTCAGATTCCCATGCGTAGAAGATGAATTTGAGACAGACAGCGAACTAAAAACAGAGGGGTCTTTAAGGCTCAATGTAGAAGAGTCCTTGACGCAGTTTGCACTCTGCATGGATCCTTTATCATCCTCACTCTCCAGGTCCCCAATCTCAGAATCTGAGGTGCAAAACTTGTCGTTAACTTTACCAAAGCGCACCTCCTTACTAACATTATTCTTTGTCTCCTTCTTTCTCTTCTTTTTGACTTTATTTTTGTCTTTTTGCTGCTTGGAGCTCAGCGACATTGAGTCCCGGCTCTTGACATTGGTCTGAGGTGCAGTTTGCCTTGGTGTGGTCGTGGGTGTGAAACACAACGTCCTGTCATCCTCATCCGAGCTGTTGCTGTCCGACAGGATCCTGCGAACAGCCTTCTTTGGTGTTAGCGAGTTGCTTTTGGAATAAGTTTTAACCTCCATCTTGGGTATGGAGATAAAGTTGTTTGTCTTGCTGACGGGATCCTTGCGGAATTCTTTCTTGAGCAGATGCTTGTCGTCCACAGGTGGGACACGCTCCTCCTCGTCATCCTCGTCAAACTCATACTCATCCTTGATAGGAGTGGTGGTGGATTTGGGTGGGTCCATGCCCTTCCCTTTTAACTTTAAGCCCTTCTCAAACTCTGAGTCTGTATTATTGCCATCGACAGAGCTGGATGGGGCAAATGATGGGGCATCTTCCTCTTCAGAAGAATCTGCTGATAAAACAAGAACTCTTAATACCAAAGTAAGGTACACATTTCCTGTTAAACACTTTCTGGAACTATTCAAACAAGATCTGCATGACAACACACCTGAGGAACTCTCCTCACTGGAGGTGTAAGTGCCTTTTCCCAGCAACAGGTTGAGCATTGTTTGCGAATTTGCCACTTTTAACGGAGTCTCTCCTCTTCTGTTGCTTTGACAAGGATCCCCTCCATATCGTAACAGCAGCTTCACAACCTAAAAAAACAGAATATGGTTGTCGATCAAAATGCAAATGGTAAAGCATTCTTAAAATCTTGGAAAATCAAAGACACCTACTTTAAGATGGCCATTGTTAGACGCATCATGTAGAGGCGTGTCGTCATCCAGGCCCTTGGTGTTAACCTCAGCCCCGGCTGCCAGCAGCTGCTTGGCCACATCGTAATACCCTCTGTTACACGCCTCATGCAGTGCGGTCCAGCCTTAAATAAAAGATATGTCGTTATGGAAATAATTTCATGAGTATTTTAACCAAATCCCCTTAATCACTTAATATACCATTTGATATCAACAGCATGCTACATCACTAAGGTGGAGGACAGGTGAATTCTGATGGCCACCTTTACCTGCAAAGTCTTTTACATTCACGTCAGCCCCCTCATTGATGAGCTCCTTTATCCGGCGTGCCTCCCCACGTATCGCTGCCCGGTGCAGCCGTGTCTCACCCCTCTCATTGCGCTTGTTAACTTTGTCTTTGGTTTTTGAGGCAGAGTTTGGTGTTCCCTTCTGACCCAGACTTGACTGCGACTGGTGCTTTGGTGTTGTGTCTGGGAAGAAAAAAAAGTGGTTCTCAATCATGTGGGTTGGGACTTTCTTTAGGGGTCTCAGCAAACTTCCAAGTGGGTCACAAGTTGGCATGGTAATTTCTATAGTAAAAATAATTATGCTTTAAGTAAAAATATTTCTAAAAATCCTTATCCTGTAATCAAGAACAGCTAGGGAAACTCGAAAAAGTGTTTCAACAACAACAAAAAAAAAACCCAAGTTCTTCAGTTCCTACCTTTGTAATGCTCAACTTAAGTATAAGAGGAAACATTTACCCTGCATGGGGTAGGGTCTTCAAACACTATCTTTAACAACGGAAGGCCTTGGAGTCAAAAAGGTTAAGTTCCACTGACTTAGTTTCGAAGTATGAGCAACTGACTGGGTTTTGTTTGCTTGGACCTCAAGGTGGCAGTCTTGCACAACAAACATGGGAAAGGACACCTTCTGTCTGCATTACATCGTTTGACTGAATTACACAGATTTAGTAAAATTTCACATCTTGAATTTGTACGATACTGTCAATAACAAAATTAAAGTAGACTGAATCAACAAACAACTCAGTTTGTAAACATGGGTAATTTATGTGCGACCCCAGGAAAGACATAGCTACACTAAATTTCTATTTTGAAACAATTACATTCAGAACAACCTAAAGAGTATGCACAACAATAGTTGGCATGAAAAAGTGCTCTGCAAGGGAGGGGTTAGGGGCGTTTCCTGCAGTTCTTTTGTTTTGGACAAATAAATCTGGTGAACTATTTAAAGAGGAAGAGCTAAATTGGAGTCATCTAATAGATATGCATACTTTTATAGAAAACCATTTGTTAATTTTCGAAATCAAGCTAATAACAGACATTTGAAATACATGCAATGCAATGAAGCTCCAGCATTAGAATGCAAAACCACCCGAGCCAATTCAATCAAATCTAATACTGAACAATTCATATTGAAACAGTACAACCAAGTCCCTTGTTGCTCTATCAACAGTCCTGGAGGGCTGATGAACAACAGTGGATTAAGATTGGAGAGGTTCATTTCACTGAAGTAATGGAAATTGATGAGGGTTATCTTGTTTAATTGAATTCTAATTAAGTGCTGTGGTGTGTGTGTTTAAATGAAGAATAGCGTGAACGTGCAGCAGGGACAGTGAAAGCTACTGAAGCCACTGGGCCCCCTCCCGCCCGCGACCCCTGAGACGTGGTGCCCATGACAAACACGCACCTGGACTGTTTACGGACTCCTCCGCCGTCATCTGCATGAGAAGAGCCACCTGTTGCCGCTCTGAGAGGGGGTACCCGGCCCGGATCCCTGGCATGCCCATCCCAAATGGCAGGCCTGACTTCCTGGTGTTAGTGGGCTCTTTTTTAATGCGCTTCCGCTCTGGACCTTGTTTTTCTGTTGAGAAGAAAACAGGGGCATATTAACCTAAAAACCAGCCTCATGAACAGACGCAATATCCTCAAAAACTCTGTTTAATGACCTTCATAAGCTAGCACAAGTTAATATGCATTCCCATGTATGCCATCCATAGCAGCCTGAAGGTCAAGTGAAGCCTTGGGTAAATTCCCAGCCGCTTGGCCCATGTGAAAGCCTGCTGGTGGCAGCAGCCATGGTGTGAGATTACCCAAAAGCCTTGTGGGGAGGGAGGGGTCCTCCGATGCCATTCTAGCATGTGTGTGTTTCTTTAAGGCTATGACTTGGCACCCTGTCACCGATTACAAAATGGCCGGTGTTCACATTTCAATGT
>JAUMHP010000052.1:22612891-22623110 GCA_032361065.1 Enteromius trimaculatus | reverse complement strand
TATATATATATGCATGCATGCATGCTGAATAAGAAAATGCGCTGGCAGGTAGTACACTTCAGTGTTTGGGGAAATTGTTTTCTTCCCCCACTTAAAAGTTGGCAAGTTGGTTACATTTGATTACATTATTCAGCATTATTCTTTCCCCTCCTGTCTTAACCAGAGCAGTTTCTGTGACTGTTTGGTCACAATTTACCACTATTAAAGGGATAGTTGACCCAAAATGAAAAATCTGTCATTAATTACTCACCAACTTATTAATTACTGACAAGCTCAGTTCATCAGTATCACAAATGAATGGTCTGCGATACTGAACAGAATATTGCGTAGCTTGTCAGTGATCTACGGTTCTGCGCATTAGCTGCAGTTTCTTTTGAAAACAGCTGATGGCAAATTACCGCTAATCAAAGAACTGGCTTTTATCAATATACCGCGGAACATTTTGCCCAGCATTAGCGTATGTAGTTCTCTGTAAGCTGTGCCACACATCTGACTATGCTAAAAACCATGTCTTGTAGCATATGCATCTAATATGTACTGAAACATCAGACAGATTTTACACCAAAAATATTTTCAAGGGTATTTCATAAACACAAAACTTACTTGACTAAAACAGGCCCTGATTATTAACTTCCAAAATCACCCAAATTGCATCATTATTACAGACGTGACGCCTGATACATTGAGCAAGTATCTATTCTGTAGTGCACCCTCACTCTCATTCATCCTTCAATTTCAGACAATTTGAAGATCTCTAAACCTGCAGACGTTCAGTCATGTTGCTAAGCAACCTACTCACGCTACACTGCAGGGGGACATGCGATGGACGTAACAGCAGATCTGGCAGCACAGGTCCAAACCAGGGAAACTTGATATAGTATTTATATCAATCTCTGGGCCTGGGAACTTTTCAGTTACAGTGCTGTATATGGAGAGTCAGAAAGCTCAGATTTCATTCAAAAACATTTTAATTTGTGTTCTGAAGATGAAAGAAGGTCTTACTGGTTTGGAGCAACAGAAGGATGAGTAATTATTGACAATTTTCATTTTTGGGTGAACTATCCTTTTATAGCTTTAAACTGACTGAGGGGGAAGGATCATAGACTAAAGCAGAATGTATTTTTATTTAATATAGCAGCTGGCCATCTACTTTCTGAGGTACAGGAAGTTCAAAGGACAATTAGCGGGTAAAGAGTTACATCAACTGACATGGAGATGTTTTTCTGGTCCAAAACAGTGTTTTATTTCCCCCTCTTACGCCAACATCCTTAAAAACAAAAACAGCTGAATGATTATGATTTTCAACACAGCCTGTCTTGCTGATTTCTGAGAATTGAACCAATCAGACAAATGTTGCAAAATCATATGGAAGTGTGAATGGTAACTGTTTTCTGGTGCTGAATAAGAAAACAAAAGAGACAGTGAGAGGAGGATACAGCTGAGACATTAACTGACAGGAGACGAGGGGCAATGTAATCTCTTCATCACATGTCATAAAATCAACATGACCTCACAACTTCACAACACCAACTCTCTCTCACACAATCACCAAAGCCTTTGAATATATCTTAAGCCCTTTCAGCCTAGAAATAGTACTACCAAAACACAGCAAACACTCTGTATCTAATCTACTAACCTCGGAACAGATTCGAAACATTGAATCACACTGTAATAAACTCACAGCACCACCAAACCAAAGTTTTTAAAATAAACTGCCATTTTCAATCCAAAAGTTTAACACAAATGTTTTTCTTTGCAAAAGCACACACTGCTGAAATGTACTAATACATAGAAGAGTAAAGAAACAGAATTTCAGAAGACTTTCACCTTGAACTTCATTGCATTTCACATGTGGCAATAAAAGCAAGTAAAAATGCCTTAAGTAAAGCTTTAATTTAAATAGCACACATTCTCGTAACATTCACTGCAATGCCCACTTTTGTTCAGAAACTAAGCTCGCCCCCTTACACTTGCCCTCACTACCTTTCAAACACGAGCAGTAAGAACAGCATGTGTCGAGTCCCCAAGACTTGGAAACACTCTAAATAAGCTTGTGGTTGAAGCTTGAGTAGGGTTTCAACTTTTTACACACAACTGTCAAGAATCTTCAAGAAGGCCAAAGGCACAGCACTTAAACTCACAAAAAGGAGTGCGTGGACTTAAAGGAGAGGATGGTGGAATTGCAGGAGAAAACTCTCTCCAATGAGTGATCACGGCGGCATGAAAGCTGAACTAGATAGGGCAGGACAGACCTCACACCTGCTCAAGCAACAGCTGCTCTCCATGTCTCTGACACTCCCTGTCCTTTGCTCTCAGCTCCACTCCCCTCAGCATTGCCCAACACCTGCAGCCACCCACCACCTTGTCGCCTGCCTGCTGTTCCCTTCTGCATAGGTGCCAGGGCACTGTGCACACACACACTCACAAACCACACAACATGGCAAGCTCAAATATCCAAGCAGACCACTGAAGAATAAAGAAAATGGTTCAACCATATTTGAAGTCTTACAACAGGGCTGAACTTGAAGTCTCACCTCACATAACATGTATTGGAGATGCCATGTTTTATTGTGCATGAGTGCAAATAAGATTAGGGAGTTGATGGAAGACCACAAAACAAAACTTCTTTTCTAAATCTCCATTTAAAAAGTCCAGCTTACTATGGGCCATCCTTCCACTAGGACCTACAAAACAGAGTTGAGTGTACTACTACAGGAGCAGCCAGAATGTTAAGCGATGAGGACACAAAGCAAGGGGCGAGTTGAACTTCATGAATGACGGCATTTAAATAGTTAACAGCTTTGTGTGGGGTCAGATTCTGAGCATACCTAGCAATCTGCCTAGGCAAGGGCCGTCAGGTCAGAGTGATCCAAGGGATATATATGTGAGCATAGTGAGCTTTAAACCCGGCCCCAGCGCTGGATTACAGCACCTGTGTTCTCCAGTCCTTGACGAAGCCGTGGGGCCTGTTATTGCCAACTCTCTTTAGCCCTCACACACGGTTCAGAAAAGCCTGTGACAACGCAGGCAAAACACTTCATATTACATCAAAGAGAAGTAGCACTATGGAAAATCCTGCCCAAAACATTCCTAGATTCTCAGCTTGTCCCAACATGCAAGGTTACAATCCTGCAATGGTTAGGAAACTGGTAGTCTGAAAACAAGTGTTGATTCATGTTGCGCATACATTATTGATGCTGCTGTAATCCTGGGAGAGTCTTGGATGTGTGTAGTGCTGTCAAACGATTAATCGCAATTAATCGCATCCCAAAAAATGTATTTGCATAATATATTTGTATGTACTGTGTATATTTATTAAGTATATATAAATACAAACACATGCATGTATATATTTAATGAAAATATGTTATGTTTATATATTAAATACATTTAAACATAATATCAAATATAAGAAAATAAATATATAAATGTATTTGCATGTAAATAATTTTAAAATATATACTGTACATGTGTGTTTTAATATAAACATAATAAACAGCATAAACACATATGTAAAGAGAAACCTTTATTTCGGATAGGATTAATCGCGATCACTTCTTTTGCACTGAATTATGACCATCACACACACCAAAATGACAAATTACACTCAAAAATTGGACCTGCAGTTTTTGTCTATTTCACAATAGAATCTGTATTGATTTGAGCTGACTAGACATCTTTTAACCTCTGGTTTTGCCGACTCCTGTGTCCGCGCTCTCTAAATTCCATCCTGGAGATTCGAGCAGCTCTCCACCTCTCTGCCAGACCATGACATCACTCCTCCAAAGCTGCTCTATATTTAGCTGCTCACCCCCCGCTGAGCCTCACAACTCTAGGCCTGGCTCCCTCCTCCCATTCCTTACGGTTCTCTTTCCCTCAGATGGCTCATCCCTCGCCGGGAGATGAAGGGGAGGGGAAAAGATTCAGTGAGTTGAAAGAGGAGAAAGGGGGAGGAAGCACAGAGGAAGATAGAGGGGAGGTGATTGAGATGGCATGAGCTATGGCACCGTAAATAAAAGGCAACCTCCATAAACTAGCTAGTCTATGCAATGCTCTCAACCTCCCCTACACTCGCACACAGTTTCATCAGTCTGCCTAGCCACATGAATGCAGCTCGGCATGGATGACGGCTCTGCGCTGCCTGCCCAACCAAGGAACAAAGCATCAAAAAGAGAAGCGCAATTTTTCATTTTGCCATCTCCTGGTACAGAATCCTGGCCCGTGTAACAGTTTATACACAATCACCTTGCTGCTGAAGTCAAGTGGTGTGCAGAGGAGGCGGTGCCAGAGACGGCAAGGCCGAAATTTCCATGCTCAGCATCTGTGCACAGACATGCTTTTTACAGCCATTCCTCCCCGGTCCCAGCCAGACGGAACAAGGCTCTGCAGGTCTAAGCGAAACATCTGGTGAAAGGTTTAGACGTGGCCGTTCTTCAAACTCTTGGAAAACCAGAGTTGGAGACGCAAGCCCTGGACAAGAAATCTCCAGTCTCATCAGTGGTGTGTCCTAGCAGTCTACAGCATGGGCCAAATGAATCTTGTGAAGAGCTGGGCATACACTTAGCAGCTGGTGATGGAAAGTTTGAAAGCAGTGCTAGAGGAAAGTGTGATGGGGAAGGGTGGAATGGTCTGTTTTATAATGTAACGTTGTTTTAACCACAGGCAGAGTTGTAGTTTTTGGGTTTATACAGAAATGTCACAGGTTGGCTACAGCGTCACTGTTTCCTAGTTGTTTTAACTCACATCTAATATAACAACTTTTTTTTTTTTTGACACATTCTGTGTAGTTTGTGTGGGGAAGGCACAAAACCATCTGAACAGCCTTGCTTTGTTTGTCCAGTAGTTTATTGAGGTCACATGACGTGGCGTAAGTTGTAAAGCCTGAAGTGCTTTGCCTTTGCCATGGCTTTGGCAGAGGCCAAAAACAAAAGAGGAGGAGGTTGGCTGGGGTCTCACTAAAGGTCACAGTCCTGGAAAATCTCAACTGGACGTGTCTGTGGAGCTAGAAATCTAATATGGAGCAGACAGACGTGGCTTTTTATTTCCCCTGACCACAGCACTCCAACGTACAGCAGCAAGAAAGACAGGAGCTTGTACAAGAGGCTACTTCAGCCTTCAGTGTCAGTGAAAGGCCAGTAGAGATAGGCTATATGAAAGGATACAGTGTCTACTTCAATTCATCTACTACTAGCAAGACTGGAAATGTTTTTCGAATTTTCAGTTTCAGCATTGCTGCATGCAATTAAAAGTTGCACAACGAGAAAACCGCAAAACAAATAATTTCCAAGCAATTATTATGATAAATATGAAAGAGCACTATTAAATTGTAACAGAACCACTTGGTCTGCACATTGCCCCAGTCTTTTTATAGCTTGAAATCAAAATAATTCTAAACAACACCTGTGCAATTCCATACCATTCCCTCTGTATTTCCATTTAGTCATAAGCTCAGAAGTGTTAGGTCGATATATTACGTGCATTTGTCTCACTAGGGGCAGGTGAACAGTATATCGGGCTCATCTCATTCCCAGTCACGTAATGTGCTGATGCTTACTTCTCTGCCCCCCATGCAAATTGTGCTGTCCAACGGGCTGTTGTCAAGGCAACTGCATGTGGCCAGCCCCATCGCATACGAATGTACAAAACCCTTCATATTTTCAAAATTGCTACTAGGTATTATTTTAAGTGTTCAACAGTAAACAAGAGTGTTGTTTCATCAAAAAGTGCACATGTGAAACGCAAAGCAGAATATCTTATTTGTAGAACCCGAGTAGTAAACAGCAACAGATAAGTGACACTGAATAGATCACTTAATTGGAGGTAAATCAACATAGTCCCATACCTTAGGATACTTCATTTTGCATACCATTGTCTAAAACGGGTATAATTCTTACAGATTTAAAGCAAAATAAATTAGGCAAGCCGTGCATATCCTCGTTCCTATCAAGGGAGCGCAAAAAGCCAATAACTGCAAACACAGAAGCATTAGGAGCACAACACATCCGCTGAAAGCAGCAGTCATGGCTAAAATAGCCTAACAGTAACCATGACAAAATGTAGAAGCAGCAGCTGGCAAACTCAAGACCATGCTAACCAAGAACGAGGTTTGTTTACTTCACAACTGAGCCCTTTAAATATATTTTAGCAAAAAATACAGAGCCAAAAGCGACGGACTCCTGCCAAGGATTAGAAGAGAAGCTAGTTTAGTAAAAAAGAACAAACTCAGAGTGGAAAAGATCATCAATGTAAAATAAGCACGCTTACGTCTTTGTATATAGAAATAGCTTAAATATGCTGACTTGCTCATAGCACATCAAATCAAGACAAGTAGAGATGAAAAAACAAACAAAACAAAACAAAAAAACTAATACTGAACTTTCTGAACTAAACAGGCACCAGTCGAACTTGACTACTGGCATGAAGTCTGGTCAGCTGACATACGGGTTTGGTTTGTTTTATGTTGTTGTGATGTTGGTTAACAAATAGCTGATGCCGTGTCAGTTTGGGAACAGGATAAGACTATAGAAAACCATTTTTAGGTATTGGCAATAGTGCATAGCTTGATAACTTGGTTTTAAAACTTTGTACTGCTTGGGAAAGATGTCAGTAGGGCCTGTCTGTGTTATTACAGACCTGGAGAAGCGCATTTCAACGTGTTTTTAATTCTCCAAAAAAAGCCCTGAACTCCATTTAGTTCTGCCCTACTCTCTCACTACATCATACACCCTTCTCCTTTCCATCGTGCCCTCTCATGCTAATAATATTATTGATCCTCCACTCATTCACATCACATCCAGCCTGTGTAATATTCAACCCTCTCGTCTCAATTCCCCATGCAGCTCCTCCAGAAGAGCAGGCAGCATTTTTAACCCATCAGACGTGGCACGATGATGGAAGATGATCTGATGGATGCGTGCTGAAGGCCCGGTGCAGCTTAGAGGACGATAGGAGGCAGGGGGTGCGTGTTGATGTGGGCAGGGTCGGCTCTCTCAATATGCAGCACGTGTTTCCAGCTGAGTGGAAATATTCATGATGCAAGCTCATGTCTTTCAATCGACAGGCACTTTCAGCCTGATCAGCACTGTGGCTCTGAGAGCACAAGCAGCTCTGGCAAAGGCAGAGACGCCCAGATTAGACTGGCATTTCACTTTAGCTGATATAGTCATAAGAGCAGCAAGGAGATGACAGGGAAAGAAAGACTGAAAGAAAGAAAGAGCAAAAGAGGAACATCAGCTTCAGGGAAGGAGGTACAAGGAGAATATACAATGAAGGATAAGAGAAAAATGACGGATAAAAGAGTGAGGGACAGAGAGAGCGAAAGCAGAGGAATAAGAGGGTGAAATGTTACAAGTAATGCATCTGTGCTTTCTCAGCACTTTTTCAGCACACCCTCAATTAACAAGCCTAATGGCCTTAATATTTATGATTAACTCATTGGCACTGTCTCTACTGGCACAGCCACTTCTAAAGTACTTGTCCATTTGTATTTTGTGAATTTAGTAAGTGGCTATGTAACAGGCAAGAAACCGTGCAGTCAGCAGGTCATTATCACAAAATAAACCCCTTCAGGGTGATACAATACAATTCAAGTTAGGACTGCAGTTCACCCTGTAGGGGTTAATTTTGCTATAATGACCACCTGACTGTACATTGCTAAGTGAGATTTGTCTTTAAATTTTAAAACAAGCTTGTGGAAGAACTGTTCACTGGACCAAAAATATAACTATAACAACACAGAAAAGCATCATTAGGACGACTTTGATTTGACTAGGCAGACTGCAGCATATCCATCTAATAACCATAGCATTATCATATGTTGGTGCAGATGTTAATATAGTCATCGTTGTCAGTGTGAACTGGCCTTTACTGTGATTTGCTCACTTGGCTTTTAGTGCCATGGAAGACCATGGAAGTTAAGTGACTTATTATGCAAATTGACAGCTGTGACAATGTATCCGCATCTACCTGGAATACGGGATGACAGTTCACAGACACGCTGACATTGCAGAAGTCTCAAATTAGTCATGGTTTTAATGCATGGGCTTTAACATGCATTTTTAAATCACACCAAATCCCACTCAAGACCTTATTCCTGCTGGCCGGGGACAGGAAAAGACAGAATAGAAGGCGAGAGAGAGAGAGAGAGAGAGAGAGAGAGAGAGAGAGAGAGAAAGAGTCAGTGGGGGTGAGAGAAAGAAAACCCAGTAATAAATCTGGCTGATGCAATCTAATGGAACATTATATTAGGACGGGCTCAGTGCTCAGTAAATAATGGAGTTCTTACAGTCAGAGAGATAATGCGCCCACCCTGGGGACAGAGTGAAAGACTGAGATGGGAAAGGAGAGACAAACAGAAAGAAACACTTTTAGGTATGATTGCAGCCCTGATGTTGTGTTTGCGATGGAGCCATGTCACTCTGGCCACACAGGCCTGAGAGATGAGACTGGACATCAACAGCGTGAGAGGTTAGTTAAGACTTAGGCGAAGAGAAACAATGTACCATATTATAAATAAAAAAACCAACAAACAAAAAAAACAGCTACACATACATTCATAAATACATATATATATATTGAATTATTATGAATATCTACTGAGTGGTTTAAAAAGAAAGGTAAAACTACCATGGCATACAGCTATGCAGTGATTATAGCAAATGTAATTACACAGGGAACTTAGACATCTCTTCTTCTGGAGTAAAGGAGAGGGTGGAAGACAGGAACAGAGATAGTGAAAGAAATACGATGATCGCCGTGCTATTTCAGTTCAGAAATAGGCTATAAGCGATATGGGCGCTGTGACTCACTCACAGAGTGCCTCGTGACAAAAACACACGGATGTAGCGCTCTCTGAACCTAGCTAACGGTGAAATGGCAGGAACACCACATTCCTTTCAGGCAAAAAAAAAAAAAAAGCTGAAAGCAAGAACTTCACAGCAGCAAAAACATTTCTCCAATCATGATTATTTCTGAGAATAATTGACCAGCAGTACATATATTACACCCATTCAAAAAATGAACTCAATTTGATCTAGTGTTTCACCAATGCAATAGTACGACCAGAAAATAAGGCAGCACATAATGTAGTAAAAGCATTAAACACCAATTCACTGAGTGGGTCTCCTTGGTTGGGTCCAAGTCAAACAAGAGCTAGTGACAAGGGTAGTAAACCCCTTCCAAGTCTGACAACTGCAGGGGTCTGGCAGACTCTCCTGTAGAACGGCAGACAGTTTAATCTGCAAAGTAAATGAAATAAAAGGAAAGCTTTCAAAATTAGTCAGTCACTGACCCTGCTGATTGTAATTTGATTTGTAGCCTAGCTCTTCAGAACTCCACATTTCATAAAACCAGCAAGACCCATCTATTTTTTTTTTCTTGGAGTTTATCACAGACGCAGTCAAAAAAGCGCTTCAGGGAAATAACACCGCTTCCTATTTAAATATCAGGTTCAACATCGTTTAAAAATATCGCTTCAAGACACACAATGATCACAGACCATTTCCCTAGTTTGTATCTTTTCGATCTGATTTACTTCTAAAGTATCAACTGTATATTAGAGATGGGACGATACACCTTCCTTCCGATTCAATACTATCATAATGCTTGGGTGCCGATATGATATGTATTGCGTTTTTTTATTTTTTATTTTTTTTAAATAAGTGCTACAGGTATTGTGACAATTTACTTTATTATTATTATCATTATATAAGCAGGCTACTTTTTAAAGCAATTGTAAGTTTTTTGAGTATTCAAAAGTTTACAGACAATAGGTTCTCTTCATTATTGCTGTTTGATTAATACTGATGAGATCATAGACAGTGGTAGCGTTAAGAGGCTTTATTCAGACTAATGCGCACATCTCTTTCGATATATCAGTTGTTTTGCTCTGCTCTGGAAAAATAACTAGCGTTGTGTACATCCATTTCATATAAAACTATACAGTGCATTTAACCGCAGCCGCGTTCAGTAGGGCTGTAGCGATACACTAATCTCACGATATGATACGATATATATCACGATATTCAGCTCACGATACGATATATATCACGATATTTAGCAAACGATACGATTCTATATAGATTTAAAAGAGATGGAGTGATTTTGGTGACATCTTGTGAGTGTTTCATTTACTTGAATTGAAATAATTGAAATAAACTCAAAAAACATCAGACAGCTTGCAAAATAATTGCTGGACAAAATTAATCAAAGATTAGTTGAG
>JAUMHP010000052.1:22602291-22612791 GCA_032361065.1 Enteromius trimaculatus | reverse complement strand
CCGCGCTTGCCGGCATCAGTGGTGCACTCGCTTATTAATGTCATAGATTTGCCGCCATAGATTAAGTGTGTTTTTCGTGAGCTGGTTGCTGCTTCTGCGGCGGGGCGGAGCATCGCGATGTCGGCTCAGCATCGTGATGTCTATCGGCCCTCGGCGATGGACGATGACATCGTCTATCAACCCAACCCTAGTATGTATCGATAGTCGCGGCTAAAAATCGATACTTTCTTTGGAAAAAAATATCGATTTATATCGCAGAATCAATAAAATCGTCCAGCCCTAGCGTTCAGCCACCTCAACAAACAAACAAAGCGTGCATAGAAGTCTGTCAGTGCGCGAGCTTCGTTCATCTTTGTTTCAGACGGTATAAATAAAAGCATGTCTGAAGAATATCTAAAGTAAAGCGTGGCGGATGGAAGCACACACTGTTAACATGCACGTGTATCACAGCGCAAAGTCTGTGCTATGCATCCCACTGCGGGGGAAAAAACTCAGCTCGGAATAGATTCTGAAACATTCAGAATTGATTCAGAATCATTGAAGAGAGAATCGCAATTTATGGGAGAATCAATTTTTTCCTCCCAGCCCTACTGTACATACTTCTGGGAAACTGGGTGGGAAAAAAACATTACCGGTGAACTGGCAAGTAGCTTCATATTATTTATTACCAACGTGCTTTCAGTGGCTTGGGAGTGTTCATTTTGTACCCTATTGGCAACTGTTCATTCAGTCCTGGGTGCAATCTGAGGCCACGCAACAGCCGTTACTCTCACATCTGGGCCTGAAAGGACCTTTGCAGTTTCTCCCTCTGTCCAGTGAACAATACAATAGGATTTAGGAAGGGTGTAAAGCTCCTCTGTCTATCATTGAGAAGTCAGAGAACCCAGCAAGAGGTCATGGAAAAGGCTACTAGCGTCCTGAAAGGTTGCCTGAGTGAAATTACAACTAGAGCCGCCACGCACTCCCAGCAGAGCAGGGAACAGAGCAGGAGGGGTAAGCAACGTGACATTGGCCAACCCCTGGATCTCCTTTCAGGACAAAGGTCAGGCCGCTGGGCCTATAATACACAGAGCTCCCTTTCATAGCTCAGCAGCACACAAAGAAAAAAAACCCCTGAAAAGAGCCGAGACCCGTCTCCTTCTTGACACCCATCTAATTTAGTTATTTTTTCCAGGCTCTCTTCTGCTTCTCTCAGTTAGAGATGTGACCGAGCCTTAGGGACATCTCACGAGCAGAAGGGAAAACTGCCACGTACAGAGTCAAAGCATAATCTTTACATCACTTTTTCAGATCTCTTCCATCCACTGCGCTGCTATGCAGCTGAATAAAAGTGCTGATTACCACTACGTTATAAAAAGATGTTCATACGGACTATGCTTTTATAACTGGATTTCTCCAAATGGTTGTACTGCTGTTTGCCTGCAAGCATTTAAATTTTAATGCGGTGTTCAACTGTATTAGGCATGAACTTTCCTTTCTGCACTCCAATTTACATTTATTGTATTGGATCACTGCATTTGTGTGAACCCAAACGGCCCCACTGCCAACAGTCACTATGAGTTGTTGCATAAACTTAACGCTCATTGAAAACAAGTGACTAACAGACAACTCAAGAGCCTGACACTTGTGATTTCACTGCTACACTGACGACACTTCCTCTTAGAAACTGATAAGCAATCTCAACAATTACAGAAAACTATGCACTTTACTTAACACTTGGCACAAGCAAAAGCAGACGACCCAATTAAACCAAAAAGGGGACAATAAAAGTAAGCACAGACTTGCCAATCCAGTTAAAACACACATCACAAAAAAATTCTCCTGAAATCAGAGTGAGGTTCGTTGCTCTTTCAAATCACTGATCAGGGGAGGTTTTAGACCCTCTGCTAAACAGTAATCCCTTAAATAGCCCTCAAGTAGTGAACAACCATCTGCAACGTTTGCTCAGAAACGACAATCAAAAAGCGCAACAGAATATACAATTCATGAATAGCTACAAATACCTATCAGTAAAAGGAGCAGCAAAATAAACTCTTTGAGACAAACTGGACTACCATGTAATGCCGCCCAACCTTTTCATGTGAAAAGTGTTACACACAGACAAGGGCTGTGCCAGTTTAAGTCATCTGACCGAGATGGCTGCCTGCCAACTGATATTCCAGGGTGTGGCATGTCTCCACACACAAAAACCAGAGCAAAACAAGCCTCCAATGAAGCTTTCGTGGCACAGGAAGAGGGGAAAATGGGGGAGGGAGCAAACAGACAAGGGGAGCGTTCTGGACTTCCTCTTTTGGAGGAGGCCATATGTTCTTCTGCCGGCCTGCCGCCCATTAGAGAGCTCAACAGTTCACGTGAACTTCGGACAGGCTAGAAGGAAACAGGGAGGCTAAGTAAGATGGCGGATAAAGCTTGCTAGGCTGGACAGATGGGGCATGTGTGGCGTGGGAAGGGTTAAGTCTGAGCAGGCCCCATCTGCCGACTCGTCTGTTGTGCAGGCTGGCTGCTGGCCCCTGCTCGGCTCCAGCAGAGAGAATGGCCACAAAGCCGAACTGTGACTTCTTTCCATCTCTGAGCAGCTGATTACCCACAGATGCCCAGAATGTCCCAGCCCCTTCTTAAAGAAACTTTGATGCCACCAATGAAAATATTTTCTAGCCGTTTTAGTCTACTTCTGTACTTTTAGTTTGCTTCAAATTGCTTCAATAGTGATTTAACTTCAATCAGGCAAAGCTAATTAGACTCACCGTGAAGTCAATATAAAGTTCAAAATAATCAATTCATGTTGCAATTTTTTTAATCACTAAATGAACCAAATTTAATATGAACATGCATTATTTATGTGCACCAACATAGCTGTAATAACTAAATATATAATTATAACATAAATGTCAAATAGGCACTTCTTAGTTTTCAGCAGATAGGCCTAAAAATCACAGAATGTGTTCATTTTAATTGACAGTTTAAAATCATTTGCAGCAATTTAAAATGAAAAAATTCTTTTTTGCTACCAAATTTAAATCAGAGGGGTTACTAAATCAGCCGTCTTAACATTCTCATGCTGCAATTATAGGACTTTTTCCTGGGTCAAAACAAGTCTTTGCTGGTAGCTGATGAAAACACTTATCCATGCACATGGGTACTGCCAAAATAAGCGCAACAAAACAATGTGTCCAAATAACAGGCATTGGGACAAGGCTTTTTGGATGGATGAATTATCAGACTTTTTAATATCGAAACTGTTGCGATGCAAGCATTATGAAGCTGTAAACACTTATAATATCTATTATGATTCACGTTCAAAATTGAACAGAGCCTATGCATCGACAGTCCACAAGGGAGATTCAAAGCAAAATTTAAACAAACTAATTGAGCAGTTTCTGAAAAAGGTAAAAAAAAAGGTTCAGAGATAGATCCGATCACCAAAATAAAGTATTAAAACATCCCCCATCGCAAGCTCAGCTCAAAACCCCGAATCAGACATATTGCCCTGAACAGTGTGAAACAAAGGACCAAAAGTGTAACAAACTGACAGAATTAAAGAACATTCCCCATGCTTCTTATTATTAAACAGCTAGTAGAAATATAGCGGAAATATATTAGGCATATTGAACATAAATCACTGAGCCCTACTCAGTAAAAGTTCTGCACTACACATTTTGCTGCAGACCAGGAAAGGAAACAACTGAAAGCCACAATTCCAAACATAAATTCCTCTCCACAAGTTCAGGCCCATTCTGTGCTGGTTCTGTCCATTCAGCTGGCAGGAATCAAAGCCAGACACTGGGAGGGGGCACACACACAAACATGGCTGCTGTCACTGCAAGCCCTGTGATATGAAGAACACCTGGATCCGGAGGAGCTCCAACCTTCTCTAGAGTCAAAACACAAGCGCAGTTCTTTAAGTGAGACTCAAGTGAGGTTATGAACATGCACACAAGCATTCCCACCTGCTTTAAGAATGCTCTCCGATAAGAGCGGCTTTAAAACACTCAACAAAACAATGCATCTCCTCCTTTCTATAAAGAAAACTTTATACGGAGACCAAACAAAATGTAGATTAGATGAACAACAGGGCTTATTCAACAAATGCTTCCTTGACTTCTAACCTTTTATCTGCTGTAACAGCGGAAAACAACAGATTGTGTGAACGATTTGCAGTAACAAAGATATCGGAAGTGATTCATTTTCAACAAAAGTTGGCAATTCCAGAAGACCGTGATTATTGACAATGTCACAAAGTTAAGGCAGTGACTGGAATTAGTAGAGCAGAAAGGGAGCTCATGTGATTCACCCCTAATACAATAAGGAACACATTTCAGCAACCAACTGCACAGGTAGCCCTGTCACAATAATCAATACATCAACTTATTGCACAATATATGTACATGACCTCAATCATTTTTGGTGATGCAATATATTGCCCATTATATTTATAAAATAAAATTAAATAGATAAATAAAACGTTGAATCTGCAGGTATGGCCTTGTTTAGGGATGTGTCTTTGAGCATACAGACTGCTAAATATGGTTCGGGCTTTTAGCAACAGTGTGTACCCTTACTTTTCAGAGAAAAACTGTAGATGGAAAAATCTCCATAAAAGTTTTTTGGGCATCTGTTATTTTTCTACCTGTAAGAAAATGTGTATTTAATATTTATTCAGACTTTTTAAAGGTATTTAATATTTTGATACTTCATTTCATAATCTAAATGTTTAAGACTTAATTGTTATTGTAAATTCAAAGTATGTGGGTGCTGTTACAATATGACTATACATTCAGTGGCATAAAACGGCCTTAAAAGGACAATAAAATGTTATCATGACAGTAGGGCTGGTCCGAATACCATTTTTTGAGCTTTGAAGCTTCGGCAGTAATCAACACCAAATATTCGAAGCTTCGGAAGGAGGCTATTTAAATAAAAGAAGAACGAAAAAAAAATGGCACGGTAATACTTTTATTCATAAATAAATATATATCAATTATATATAACCTTTGTGTACATAGGCCTATATATAAGATTTTATATAATTGCATATATATAGCCTATATATTATTTTGAAACATGATAAATGAGGCTCAAATATTAATTAACAAATGTGCTTGTTTATTTTAGCACTTCCATCAGTAAACAAGCAGTCACAAAAACGCTAACATAAATCAATGAAATTTATTTAAATAAGAAAGTAGCCTAAATAAAAATGTTAAATAGGCCATCAAACAAACATTCCCTGCAAAAATTCCTAACAACCTCGCCCGAACCTTGTACCACAGCTCATCAGAATTACTGGCCCGAGTCCGACAGAAGTCTTTTTTTTCCTTTCCCATTACACAGCTGCTGTTTTTAATAGCAAAATGATTACATATATTTTCTTTTCTTTCATTTATAAAGTTAATTTAGAAAAATATTTGGAACACTTTTTGTTAAATTCAAGTTTTTGTTTTTTAAAGTAACGACCAAGCGGCAGACAGATCAAGTCAGCACAATTTAAACTAAAAATCCTTAAGATTCAAAACTCTTTCACTAGCTATGCGCCTAACCATAAAAATGCGTTCTGGCATTAAAGCGCATCCATTGAGCAGATGGCGAGTCAGGATCGTCAACTTCATCTTTTGCGACAAATACTAGTTTTTTTTTGCTTCCACCATGTAGGTGGGCCCGACTAGTAGTGTCTCTCAAATATTGCTCAATGTCTTTCTTTGTGGTCTCTGTGTTAGTGGCGCAGCAGTCTAATTTTGGGAACCGTTTCATGGAGGATGGCAGGTGTAGGATTTTTTTTTTTTTTTTTTAAAAAGAATATTCGAATCTCAAAATTTTAAATTGAATGCCAACCCACCGAACGAATATTCGAATATTCTGGTCCAGCCCTACATGACAGGCCTACATACAGGCAATAGAAAGACATTAAATATGCCAGTGAGAAAATTTTACATGAGAAGCAAGCACTAGGAAATTATAAAATCAGTTGTGTTTTTTTCCCCTCACACTGAAGGGCTGTGAACAAGGACAAAAGAATCCAACAGCTTATAATAAATTGTTGATTAATTGTATGACACTATAACACTTATTCAACCAAAGCCTAGCAAAATTCAAAACATTCAGCATTATACAGCAAATAATATTTTTATAAGCTTGGATTTACACATTGACGTCCTTATTTCCCACATTACAAAAATCATAAAGCCATAAACAAATACAAAAACACATACCAAAATGCTTGGCCAACACAATGCATGTAGTCCTGTTGTACATATTTAAAATCTTCTATGGAAAGAAGGTGCGTTAACATCTGCTACAGCATTCCTTGTGGCGATGCAAAGTATTTTTGTGTTACTTTATGAATTCTGGTGTCAGATTTCAGAAAGAAACAACATGAAACGTGTGTGTGTGTGTTTTTGCATTTACATTCTAACACTGAATGCGTTTCAGGCCACAGATAATGCCAGTTAGTGAGGACTGTGGCGTAGTTCTTAACATGAGCTTTGACAAAACAGAGGTGAAACTTTGAGCCACATGCAGATTAGAAAACTTACTGGACACTGGATATTTAAAGAAATAAGCATCTTCTCATACCCAATTTCTTGTTTTCACATGGAGCAAAGGTCAGCACCTCTAATGAGAGAAAAGAAAGGCATGCATGCGCACAGAGGGGCTATGAACAAGGACACTCCATCCCAAGAGTGCTGTTGGCTTGAGACCAGATGAGGGACACATGACAGCAAGGTCACTGAGCACTGTGCTGGGAAAAGGGACTACGGGACCAGCCCAAGTAGACCGGGAGCAGAACGCAGCTCTCAGGCTGATTTCAAATATATTTGGACAAAATGTTAACAACACTATATCCACAAACCGCAGCCTGCCTGACACAGACAATGAAAAAACAAAGTCATTATGGTTAGATGCTGGTGAACAAGCCTTCATCTCTGGTTTTGTATCCACAGAGCAGCTCCCCAAAATAGGTGCTTAGCAATTTTAGCTCTTAAAAAAGGTGTGAGAACTCCATGCCTCCCATTTAGAAGAATATCCACTCTTAAGTACTAAGAGTTAGTTTTAAGTTGGGAACCGTTACGCTTCTAAACTTCATCAGAAGCTTGATATTTCTCCAAGGCCACATTCTCACACGAGATGTGGTTGCTGATCCTTTAGCGTGACTCAACAAAATACATTTGTCAATCCCAAATACAGACAATACAGTAATAAATCAGTTCTGTCAGCAGCAACAACAGTTTAACAGCACAGTCACCATGATTCAAGCCAGTGAAAGGCATGGCATGTAAGGAGGGAGAGAGCAATACAAGGAAGCAGGGGGAAAACCAAAACGTCACTGAGGAATGAAAAGGAGGGGGGGGGGGGTGGAGAGCACGAGTGCATACACACAAGCTCAGATTTATGCTTGCGCGCTTGTTCTTTTCTTTTACCTCATGAAGAAACGACTGACAATAGAGACACTGACGTGCAAGGTTATATTAACATATAGAGCTGACTCCAGAAACTTCATTGTCATTGGCAACAGTTCGTTTAACTGCTATGTCTCTGCAAATGCCACACACGCAAACGCAAAACCTCTGCTCCATGGTCAACGTTATGGAGGCACAGCAGCTGCCATTTCATACATTTCCTATATTAGCAAAAAGACAGGGACTGCCTCCATTGTACTGACACAGTAAAGATAAAACACATTACATTTACAAAGAATCCAATTACTGCTCGCAGACCGAGTTGAAAGGGCGTCTATGGAAAACAATGCAACATCTCCGCAGTTCTCAATGTTCTTTAATCACCGTGCCGGAGCCTCATACAGCTGAACCAGCATGTTAAAATCATGACTGCCCTGAGGCACCATGGGAGGGCTCTTTGGCTCAGATTAGAACATAAAACTCTAATTTGTTCCATTGGGTTTTGTAGTTCATTGGGCCTCTTGTCTGTCAAGTGGGCTTAGCATTTATTTGATGCTGTGTAAATGCATAACACAGCAACATGGTCTGATGCTCAAGACCTGTTGCGGCTCTACTAGGCCTGGGGGAAACACCTAAAAAGTCATTTTCTTTAAAGGGCTGCACCACAAAAACAACATGTCTTGCGAAGACAGAACTACGGAAGTCCAATCCTAAGTTACAGGGTATTAATAATTAGCTTGAGGCAAACGGCATCTTGTATTGCTTTTTATCCTAAGATTAGACCAAAGACAAAAACTCTTTTTGACATTTCAAAAATCACACCCTTCACTGTTCCACCACAGCACCCAGATGACTTGTTCCTCATCCTAACTTCTCAAGAGCCATGAGACACCCATCATCATGGGTCTTGGAGAGTTTCTGTTCTCCATCAGTGTGGGACACAAGCAGAAGGACAAACACTGGCTCTCCAGTCTTGGCAGCACATCACTCTGGATACGAGTGTCTCTTCATTTACTAAATGGACATGTCCGTTCCTTTGCCAAAAGAGAAGGGAGATGAGTGATGAGGCAAGTGAAGGGTTCAGAGCTGAGCTTTCTTGCACATAAGTGCTGCATGTAAACTGGAGGAAGTGGACCACACCCACAACCACAAGCAACCTAGAGCGCTTCCTCTGAACTTGTGCTCCGAACGTACTCCGTGTGTCTGGTTTGAACACAGTGTATTAGTGCTGAGCTGACTCTGAGAGTGAAACTGAAATGAGCTGTACCATAACCAATCAGCAACCAGAGCAGTTGGCAGGACTTGCACTGAACGACGGGGCCTACGGTGCATTCCAAATCATGCTGTATGCCAAAGGTACCCAGATGGTAAACTATTTCCAGCGGATTTGTGAAGTGCATCCATGCGTGTGTTTTTTTGCATGCTAATACTGCTCCAAACCTTCTTGCGCAACAGAAGAGTTGTAGAAAACAGAAAACAGGCAAGGCAATACATTTAGCTGGATGCAAATAAAAATAAATGTAAAAAAACTTGCAAGCAAACCCAAGTTACTACCTATTGGTTTTAAGATGTGTGTTAGTACTTCCACTTTTGACTATACGGTAAAATATTTCCAGCTTGTGTATTTCAAGAAATGTGGAGAAGCAGCCAAATTACAATGTTATAGATACGCATGAAGCACTTGGTACTTTCAAACCAAGTAGCTTTCAGTTGGTCATTTGTGTGACCATCTTAAACATCCGTGAAATTTCCAAGGGAAACTTTGGCCTTGTCCACGCCAAAACATTTTTATTTGAGAATGCATATTTTTTCTGTGAAAACAAGCTTTTGAAAATAATGGGGCATGTTGAGTCATGGAACGTATTGTACAAATAGACATCCATTGCACCTCTGTGCCATTCACTTTGACTCTGCTGCTAAAGATACTTACTATGTACATTACAGTACTACTTCATATTACAGTCCCAAAGAAAATTTACTCAAAATTGCTGTCCTGCAGCAAAACATTAGGGCAAATTGCAAACACGAGTAAGCGTGAAAAAGACACAACAGTAAATGATGAGATATTTCTGTCAATTAGACATTTCAAAGAAAATACACAGAGGCGTAAATCAATGGTGAGCTGTGCAATACTGCATTCAGTTTTGCAGGCAATTCACTTACGACACTGAACGTAATATTGTTCAGCTCGCCAGCGATCTGCAGCTTTGTGTATTAACTGCTGCTCCATTTGAAAACACTGAAATTTACCGCATTTTCGACATGTGAACGAGTAGCCCATGCAGTTTATCGGTCTGCCCTCGATCGAACTGTTAGGTACAACATCCAGGGGTGTAACGGTTCACAAAGAGAATTTCTTAGATTTTTTTTTTTTCACATTTTTTTTTTTAAACAAAACTAACATCTAAGAAAAAACAACAACAAGATCATACTTTGCACAACAATGGAGCTATACTTCACATATCTTCTGGGGTTTCTTCTTAGCAGCAAATAAAACAAAACCTCCTTCATAACCAAAACCAAATGCTCCTTATAAAAAATAAAATGTAATATTGTAGTAGTTATAAACTAATAGAAAGAAAAGAACAATTTTGTTTTTAAATGGAACTTCGTTTCAATCAATATTTAAGTTTTTCTTTTAAGGTTTCTGTTTTCGAACAGGGCAAAACAACCGAACGGTAACAGCGACTGCCACTGTTATTTACGGTATTTATAGCCACTGATTTTAATGTGGGATTTAATAAAATGCTAAATGTTATTGAGCCCTCCCAGCACTCCTTACAAAGAACAGAAAGATTGTGACCTTCTTTAGCTGAAGCACAACAACGGCCCGTGTGTTGAAGACACGATCTGTGCTGTCTGAAGAAAATGTGGACACTCACCTTTCTGAAACAAAATAGTTATTTTCTTTCTATTAGTTTATAACTACTACAATATTACACATGGTTTTGGTTATAAAGGAGGTTTTGTTTTATTTGCTGCTAAGAAGAAACCCCAGAAGATATGCGAAGTATAGCTCCATTGCTGTTCAAAGTAAAAGAAAAAACAAGATCATACTTTTATAGTATGAGTTATAGTTATAGTGTTTGATTTCTTTTCACATTTA
>JAUMHP010000052.1:22581990-22593285 GCA_032361065.1 Enteromius trimaculatus | reverse complement strand
CACCCACTGCTGATCACCGTGATCGAACTTAATTTGATCGCGATCACAAATCGAGATCGTATAATCGCCCAGCCCTAATGTAGATTAACCTGGACAGATTGATTGTTCAACACAAAACTAATAACGCCAGCAAGCAAAACATAAAATACAATAAGCAAGCCTTTAGCTAAACAGCAATGTTTTAGCAAACACACATTAAGGCCCCGTTTACACTAGTGCGTTTTCATTTTAAAACTGCGTTTTAGAATGAAAATGTTCTTCATTAACGAAATGATCCTCAGTGCGAAACAATCTCAGTTTACACTACACAATGCATGTTCACAAACCACTGACATATAAAGTTTCTTCAAGTACTTAAAGTCAACAAACAACCGAAATTCCTTTTTGTTTGCCTAAACACTAAAACAATAACATTCAAAATCTGGACATGATTAGTAACAGTTTATCTAATAATATGCACAAAACTTTCAAACTGTATTATATTTATTTTATCTGCTCCATAAAAAAAATTATAAATGCCTGCTTTAAATGTGTTGAACCCACAAAACAATCAAAATTCTCACAGACGAGGTACAGGCATTTTTCCCCTGTCGGGCCGAACGGTTCTGAGAACTGTCAGTCATGGTTCCAGTTGTGTTTACATGTGAGCCTGATTGGCACGGCACAATTACAAAGCATTCGCGGCCCAGAATTCTCAGCATGGTTAGACAATCGTCCTGGTAGAGTGCGTGTGTGTAACATCGCAATCAGGATCGGTCACTTGTCTGTTGCCTGGGTGCTCATTTCTAGTGGCTTGCTAGCGCGCTATTGCTAGTGAGCAATGTAAACACGAATTAGTAACATAATCTAAAGAAATTTCTTATTACCCTTCATAACGCCGTGACACATTTGAATTGCCAAACAGTTCCATTATCAGCACCAAAAAAAAACGAAACCATAACAGCAAAGAGAATCGTTCATCCCTTTTTTTAAACATCAAACTGGTAATCATTCCATCCCTACAAAAGAGTGCTTGTTATTTTAAGAACTTTCTCTTACAATTAAATAATAAATTAAATAAATAAAAATCACAATTTGCATTTCAATGACAACTATTCATCTTTTTCTGACATCTGCAATCACACTGAAATGTACTTTCTGTTGGGCTTTTAAGAGTCTGTAAACATTGAGAACTGAGAAACAGCACTTTTCTCCTTTTATTCACAACCTGCTGGTATAAAGTTGGGTCAAATATAGTTTGTGCTGCTCCATCCTTCAATAACCGTTTCTTTGCAAAGCCTGAATTACTCTGTAATAACAGGTTCATAAAAAGCACACTCAAATGTGGCACAAAAAAGTTACACTGATAAAAATAAACATTAGGGCTTTCCCGCTGAGCTTAACTCTGGGTAATTGTTTATAAACCCTGCATTTAACCCTGGGTAAAGATACTCTCATACTAGTCATTTAAAAGCAGGGATAGCACTGCTTTTTACTTGGGTTATGTAGAACGTCAGGTGCCACAAACAACCAGAAACCAGCACAAGACCGGGTAAACACTGAATTTCTACAGTTTTTGCCTGCTTAGCATCAAGAAATCTTTTTAGCCTGAGGAAGAAGTTTAGGTTTATAGTGTGCATTGCATGTCAGTTATGTGCAGACTTCAAATATTACTGACTGCATCTGTACTGTGGAAAGGCAAGAAAACTAAAAACATGTTCGAGGGAGCCAGTAAAGGGACATATGGCTAACTGCATGCTAGCGGATATTTTTTCAACTTGACATACATTTTTTGACATATTTTATATATCGATATAATGTTTGTATTTAATTTTTGGTAAAATATTTAGATTTCGGTGCCGTGCCTGAACGAAAAACCCAACAAATCTATGGCGCCAAATCTATGCCATTAATAAGCGAGCGCACCACTGATGCTGACGCATGTGGTAAATCATTTCCACAAGAGGAAAACATATCTACATGTGAAGAAACGGGGGCCCACAAGCTCATTTTAAACCGTGTGCATTATATGTCATCTGCGCGATTAATCTTGCGCTCAATCTTCTCACCTGCTTGCGCGAACATGTTTACTTTTGTCAGTTGTGGTGCAGGGATTGTTGTTTTAGTTGTAATCTCAAATGTCATTGGTTACACCCCTTTTCAGAAGTCAGTACTGGATGCCTGTTATAAGATGATTCATTAACTTGACTTGAGACATGGCATTGGATCACATGTTAGTTATTGTTTAATAAGTAAGCTTATCATTTATTATTATATCTATTACAAATGAGATTTAAAGGCCCCGTTATCTTCATGGCAGAACAAATAAAAAACAAAGAGGGATACAGAACTATTCATTTCAATATGCAAATAAATATGAAACTGTTTACTTGAATGATTTATCATGAAATTACAAGAAAGGTTTAAAAAGTTTAGTTTTATGTTTGAATGAAAAGAAGGCAATATGTATTTCTCCCTTTATCGTTTTACAATATGTTTGCAGAAGCACTTTGTTTTGAACTGCATACCTCTGAGTTTTCAATGAAAAAAAGACTTTGGAATTTGGCATATTTAGTTTTTTTTGCAGGAAAATGATCTCATACTTGAAATCAAAAGCATTTTCAATGCCCTACATATTCATAACAGCTCAGTTAATATATGTATGCAGTTAATATACAGTATAATTACCCAACGATAGAATTCTGTTCATCTATTAAGCTTATAAAAAGAGCCGTAGATCAATGAGAAGCTGTGGCATTGAATCGCCCGCGAAACTCAACGCGTAGCTTGTCAGTGATCTACAGCTCTGTGTATAAGCTGGCGTTCCTCTTGAAAACAGCTGATGGAGATTTACCGCTAATCAAAGAACCAGCTTTACTGACGAGATGTGCATTATATATCGTTCGATATCGAAGGCCCTAATTACATATCCATTGCACCAAAAATAACAATTACCACAATACTTTCCGTTACAGTTTATTTGAGATGTACCATTGCAATAGTCATTATTTAATGATAGTAAACAAACAAAAAGGGAGATGAGATGATGTAAAGAGGATTGGGGGGGGGGGTTGGTGTAAAATATAACCCAGGCACGTTCTCGATGGGTTTCGTGACATTCACCCAGATAGAGCGAGGCAGAAAGAGAGAAGTTAGAGAGACCACTGTTAAATCTGAGGTGGTCTAGTCCATTAGTAGTTCTGAAGGAAATGGCTGGCAAAGGTCCTCAAAGCACATCTGAGCAGATAAACACATGGAAACATGTCTGCCAACATGCTCTTGACAGCAATCAAACTCAAGATCACCAAAACCATTTCCACATGCTATGGAGTCAGCGGCTGTATAGAGAATGCATTTCCTGCACTCAAAGCCACAGGGCATGTTTGATGTGATTTGGAGATGAAATGTCCTTCGAGAAAAGAACGAAAGTCGTCTCCACATCACGTTACATTTAAAAAACTTCAACCACAAGCATCTCATGCAAAGATAGTCAACAACTGAAGCTACACGTAGGCAGAGAACTAGGCAGGAAGGGATAAGTTTTCATATACAGCACTGCTGGAACAGTTGCAAGGATGTTTTGGTCCAGGTTGTTGTCTGTTGGTCTGTGGCTTTCATGAGCACATGGACTGTGTTCAAACGGTCCGTTTTTGGGATTGACAACCACGTTACTTACAGGCCTCGATAGGTCATGTTCAGACAGCAGCTTACAGTAGTGTCTTGAATACTGTCTGTATGAACGTGTATCTGGAGTCAAACCATATTCCTTACAGTAACCATAGCGACAGTGACCAGAGTAACAAAGATGCCGATGTCAATGAAACTGAAAGTCTTATCACTTTCTGATACAGCAAGAGACCAATGGTGCCACAAGTTCCTCCATTAAAAGCATTTTGCTCCACGGAACATTTGAGTCATACACAGAACAAAAAATTGACAGAAGCGGCTCAGATGAAGAAAAACTGACACAGGCTTGACACACAGCTCATTTCTCCTGCACTTTAAGTTACCGAAACCACACATGAAATCACTCAACACACAGCAGACACGTGTTTGTGCAGCAGAGCAGCTCTCTCAAACTGTATAATATCAGACAAATAGTCCATACCCGTTGTGTTCACACAGCGCTTGTTTTCAGAGAATGTTGTGAAAATTGACAGGGTTGAGTTCAGTTACAGAATGCAGTTTTCATATCTGTAAATGACCATACGTTGGGTGACGGAAAATTAATAAAGATTTAAATACAGGATTGACACCTGTATTCTGCTTCTGTGTGAACGTGGCCTATATGGGGCAATGGACATAGTGGGATTGAGGAGGAGACGGGTGTTTTTCTGCAAGCCTGAGGGCACAGCCATCCTTTATCCCACCTCTCTTCTGTTTGCAGCCCGTACTCTCTGTGCTGTTCCCCAGGGCATCGGATTACAGGAAGCGCCACCATTTCCACAATTCAGTCAGCTCCATTTATGTGGGAAATCAGGCCGCGGGAGCTACCCTCCCCCGCCCTATGCCACAAAGTGCCTCTCTTCTCAGATAACACTGCCTCTCTTATCACACTACATGTCTGAGTACGGCCATGATGCCCTGTCTGAATACTGAAGACAAAGCAGAATGCACATAATCGCTGGGGACCTGTGGACAGTAGTGGACACACAGATACAAAAAATAAATAAATAAAATAAAACAAAAATATACATACTTTGCACACCCAGCTTATTCAGGGAAACTGGGAGGTGAAGGTGTCCATGATGCTTCTTTAGTTTCTCTCATCAGTGTTTGAAAGCAGACATTCATAACAATGGTTTGACTAGACGGAAAGCGGAGTCTGGCATCAAATATCAGCAACAGCAGTTTATTGTAATATCTTAGCAAGTCAAATTAAATTCAGCCATCCTATCTGTCCCATGCACATTCAAAGGGAACCTGATACGATCTCCTAAGCAGCAAGAGGAAGAGCCAGAGACTGTGAAAAGCCATGTAACACAGTAGGAAAAGCTGATCTGTGCTCCTCTTCGAAGACATCTACATTATTGATCAACTTGGCTTCTCTAGGAACCACTTGATGTCTCATACAATAGAATTATCTGACCATTGAAAACAAAAGAGATACAAAAGTTTACCTTGTGTCTTTAAGGCTTGTCAGCTTAAATGTTCAAGCACAATAAAATGTTAATGAGAAGAATAAATCCACACTAACTACAACTATTTCTGTCCACAAACACAGCATGCAAATATCAAATCCAATTATTTTTTGTGATTATACTTGAAATGACCTGAAAAAATCCCAGCGATCAATCAATTTATTTTTTTTTTCACTTTTTTATTTATATATAGCGCTTTTAACAATACAGATTGTACAGATTGAAACTATTTCTTTATCAAATGAAGACGGTCTCTGTAGTCAAAAACGACGATAATCACTAGAAATCAGGTGCCCCCAACTAAGCAAGCCACTTAAACACAGCTAATTATATTTTTAGTAAACATCAGAACACACATTACTGCAGCTTAATATACCTTAAACAGCTTATAACATAATAGCTTATAATCACAAAATATCATTAAATGTAATTACTCATTGCGTCATTGTGAGATTTGGGTCATATTGGCCACCCATAGGTTATGTGTTCAGATGTGTTGACCTTATTGAATGTTGCGAGTACAAATTTGTTAAAAAGACAGCAATGGAAGTTTCTTTTAAACAGTGAGAAAAGGAATGCCTGACTATGCCTTTCTATATATTTGATGATTTAAATGGGTTGAAATGTTTTGTAGTGGAACAAGTAAAAATCCTGGTGGGACGAATAAAAATCTGTACCACTGGCCAACTGAGCTGCTTATAAATCCTTAGCATTGAGCACTGGAGAACAACGAAGTGTAGATGTAGTCTTTTTTTTTTGGAGGTGGGGATGCAATGCGTGTCATTCAATTTTAATGGTTTCCACTTCAGAATATAATAATGCAAGGTTTTGCCTTTGTTTTCTATTACATAACTTCTTATAATAGTTAACACTAAACACTGCATGATTACATGCAACTAACCCAATCCAAACCTCAACCATATAATCTGCATGCAATGTTAATCAAGAGACTAACACAGTACTTTGTTGTAGAACTAGAATAGTAATAAGGACACCTTTAAATAAAACGTAACCTAGAATTTTAGGTCATCATGCAACTCTAATCTCCCAGCCAAATTAACGTAAACACCACATAAGCACTATTGACTTTGTGTGGCGAAAGCCAGAAATGGTTTTTGAGCTCAGGGAGAGGGGGATGGGGATGGCCCAACACGAGCAGATTAGTCCATCTGGCATACACATACAGCTCAGCTCTGCTCCAGCCTACACTGCTGCAAATGTGCCAATCTATGAGAAGAGAAATTACAAAACAAGAGTCACTGAAGAGGCAAAGAATCAGCGATAATGAACCATGAAGAGTATGGATAAAATATGAAATGTGTGATATGACAAAACTGCAGAAGAGGCAGCTCAGTGAATTGAGAATCTGCACCATTCCTGACACAGTTTCCAGTGCCGTTTCTACAGCACAGCCGTGCTTGGCTCAAACACTCTCCTGTTGTCAAGGCAACCGTTTCTCTGGACCAGAAGGAAAAAAATAATAATAATAATAATAAAACTCCCACATTCCTAGAAATTTAAATATACAGTCTAATCTTATGATTAATCTTCAATACCTATAAATTTATAACAATGGATTTCTATAAAAAGCTATCTGTGCAACCTTGATTGAACGGTCATGAATATGAGAAATAAGCACATGAATCCAACATTTCAACACACATTTTGACGAAAGTCCTACTTCAGGTTCTGATTAACTGTCACCATGGCAATTGTACACAATGACTGTACATTCTTCCTGTGCAAAGGCAATTCAAGGTCTGAATGCTAAATCGTCAATGTGTCTGTAAGGTTAAGCGATCTATGCATTCTATTGCAGTAGACTAGAACAGTGATAGAAAGTAATGAACCAAGCAAAGCTCATCTTCAGTGAAGTTATGCATCTAATAACACTGCTCTTACACAATAAAGTGGTAATGTAATCAAGGATGCATTTTTTGTATACAAAACATTGTGGTCAAGTACAAAGGCACACACCAGCATCACTCCAAAAATCAATAAAAAGCAGCATATAAAATAAAGTCATTTATTATAATGGCTTCCTTGAAGCAATATAGGAACAAGAGATTACTTTGCTAGAATGTGACTTGTGAATTAATGCACTAATGCCTTCACAGTAAGGACATAGTGTGACAACATCCTTTAGCCATGACAATATTCCAATTATCAAAGCCTCTTATCCCACACCGTTTCAAACAAACAACATAAAAGCACATATCCAATACCATTACAAAAATCATCATGCAACCATTTCTCCATTAAAAAAAATCAAGCCTATTTTAAAATACAAGCTAAAATTACCTTGCACTTACTTGGAGTTGACTACTTTAAACATAATGCGGCTTCTCTAAAGCACACAATCCATGCATGTTACATAAGCAACAGATGCAAGAATGCTTATTCGGAACAACAACAGAAACAGCTAAAGAAATCCCTAAACCGTACTGCTTCCAAAATATGCAAAGAGATGGAGATCTGAAGCATGAGCACACCATGTTAAACAGAGGAGTGGGCTGGGGTTTGTGAAATTCCCCAGACTCTGAAGCTCCTGTCTAAATACACTTAAGATTCAGGGATGAATGGAACTGCAGAGGCATTGAGTGGTGCAACAACACGGGCACAGCATGCAGACCAGTGACAAAAAAAAAAAAAAAAGAGGTAGTAACAGTGTCAGCATAGCCAGAGAGTAATGCTCGACAGTCAAGGTGGTACATTAGGCACTCAAAGTAGAAGCTCAGACAACTATTCCACATTTAACCTTGCTCACATTCACAGCTTGTAAATAACTGGAGAGAGGTATAGCAGCTTCTGCAGACATAATCTTCTCACGTCAGCTCTCCTCGATCAACTGGGCCGAGTGAAGGCTCACGGTAATTGGGTCAGAGAGGGGCTTCTGGTCCTATTGCAGATAGTGACGCAGAACTCGGGTCAGGGCCTCAAGGTAATGGGAGTTGATGAGCGGGGCAAACGAAAGGTGTCAGGAGCGTGTGGGCCGGCAGTCACATTTTAGAGGACCACCGTCACCTGCGTGGCCCATGTGTCACATCCAATCCCCTCCCATCAGACATGCACCGCACCACCCACCGCTGAACTCCACTTTTCCCCCAGTTTCTCATTTATTCTTCATCGGAAACCTGTCTCCCCAGGAGAGGTGGATATGCATGAATTAAGGCTGGGCAGAATTACGGTCGAGTTAACGCAGGGGAAAATGAGTCTGGCAGTGGAAAGGAGGTTGCGAAAGAGTGTGTGTGCATAGATGTGCTTTGAAATAGGGATGTTCATTTTAACCGTTTAACAGTTAACCGACCTAATTTTGACCGATTAATTCAGTAAATCAAACCGTTTAAAAAGTTATTTCATTTCAGAATTTTACCTAATTATTAGGTTTAATAGGTTTGCTGCAATTCATAACCTATATAAAAATGTAAAAAAAAATAAATAAAAAAAATCCCATTATACTGGCCACATTCACACAGCAGCAGAATCCAGTTGTCAGTCCTGTAGGCAGGCTGCTTGAGTCCTAGTACAGAGAGTGACAACCGCATTCTGTAACAAAACTCACCTGTAAATTTTTTAGGATTTGCAGCCGCATTCTCGGAACACACACGCTGTGTGAATGGAACAGGACTGGACAACTAGTGTCTGTCACATCATACACTGCTAAAGAGAGCCGCTCAGCTGCACAAGCACGCATCTACCGTGTCATCTGAAAGTTCTATTAGATCTAGTCAGTTTTCCACCCCTGCCGCTCCCATTAGTTTTGTGTTCTGTGCACGATTCAAATGCTACACTCTCCGCACAAATGTATAAGCTGCTGTCGGTTAATGAAGATTTGATGAAAGAACTTGTGCCTCGATTGGACTCCTGTCATGTCAGAAAGTTAAAGACTTTTAGTTTTATGGACGTTGCCATCTTTGATATTAATTGGGTCACTGTTGCTATGGTTACTGGTAAGAAATACAGGCTTGATTCCCATGGCACGTTCATACAGCACTAACTAACTTTCTTTCGTTTTCTTAATTTATTATTTAGGTAAAACAGCTATATATTTCTATATATACATATATATACATATATATACATATATATACATATATATACATATATATACATATACATATATATATATCCATATTATCTATCTATCTATCTATCTATCTATCTATCTATCTATCTATCTATCTATCTATCTATCTATCTATCTATCTATCTATAGTAGGGCTGGGCGATTTGGCCTAAAATCAAAATCTCGATTCATTGAACATTTTAACTTGATTGCGATTAAAGAACGATAATTTTATTTATTTTTTTTGCCCTCATAATTCACTGACAAATCCTGTACAGTAAATATGCTCTCATATTACATAGATTTTTCAACGAAGGGTGCATTACTTGATTTTAAAATAATTGAAGCAAACACGCATCTACTATGATTATTTATTAAACATCAATGTTGAACAACTGAAATTACAGCACACATTGCCTAAAACTAACAGTCACTTTGTTCTTATAAAAAAGAAAAAAATAACAAAAAATTATTTCCAATGTTTTTCTTATTAAAAGTAGAAAATAAGCAGTATCACTTCTAAATAAAATAACTCTTGTATATCCTGTAAATAATCTTTTAATGTGCAATGTATCAATGTAAACAACAGATTGCTGTAATGAAAATAGAACTCTCCTAAACACAGTTGCATGAGGTGTTCTTAGTGATCTTGTCATGTCACTATATGAACATGAATTTTACTCTTCTTACTTCTTTCTTAGAAACACTAGCATGTTAAACATTTCAGGTTATGTCTTGTACATGTCTGGCAGCGCAAGAAAGATGTGATCGCGACGGCACAGAGTATCTTCTGTCGAGAGTTTTAACGAGGTGTTTAAACCTGCTTCGCTCCACTGTAGCCAAGGGAGCCATGTCCTTTGCGATGTACAGAGACTCGAAGCGCCTGGCAGAAGCCAAATGCTGCCATGACGTGAATTCGTGTTTGCTGTGAAGCGAATTTCACGCGAGTAAACTCAAAATGTTCAAGCGTCCAACTACGTGTGAATAGTGATTTATTTGCACAAGTCACGTCTGGTTTGAACGCAGGGTAACGTAATGGAGTGGGTCACGTGACTCCACACGCGGTAGTGTTTTTAAAGGGAAAGTAATCAAAATAATTGACCTGGAAATATTTGATCGATTATAGATTCTGAATGTCGATTTCAATTACTTTTCGATTAATTGCCCGGCCCTAATATATATAGGCCTATTTATCCTTTATAATGTTAGTAATGTGAGTAGTAATTGGCATCCCAAATAATCTGAGGGTACAGAAAAATCTAAATGCTGAGAAAATCACCTTTAAAGTTGTCCAAATGAAGATCTCATCAATGCATATTACTAATCAAAAATTAATATTTAATACATTTTCGTTAGGAAATTGACTAAATACTTTAATGGAACATGATCTTTACTTACTAAGGATTTTTGGCAAAAAAGAAAAATCAATAATTTTGACTTATGCAATGTATTTAATACTATTGATACAAATATACCCCAGCGACCTAAGTTTTGTGGTTGAGGGTCAAATTTTACAAGATAAAATCATGAGACAATAAAATCGCACAACCTATTTAATATGAATAAATCGAATTGAATATTTGGCACTAGGAAGACATGTAGAGTCATTTGTCCTTTGTTAAAGGTCCCACAACTGAAGATGCTTTTTAAATGAAAATCCAACACTTCAGATCAACATCGCCTACATGCATAAAAATGGTGGGAGGGGCTAAAGGCAGAGGCAGTGATGTAGAAGCAGACATTGATCTTCTGCGGAGGCAGTGTTTAGTCACGCTAATAAGCTAAAGTAGCACATATCAAATCCTGTCATTTGGAAGATCGGCTCTCAGATTTAAGGTAGACTCAATATAAGAATTCTGAAACTTTCAAAATGTTTTAATAACACAATGACCTCTTAAGTGTCAAAAGAGCAAAGGGAATTTTGATTTCTCTGTTCATGAGCAATGGGTTCAGATGACCAACACAAGTTCAAATCCCTCCTACAGTGATTATAACACAAGTGTATAGAAATCATGCTATGAATTATAAAAAAATATATATATATAAAAAAATCATCCATATAAACGTCCATCTACATTTCCACGTAAATGAAGATGTGAACCAGATTGC
>JAUMHP010000052.1:22524728-22536943 GCA_032361065.1 Enteromius trimaculatus | reverse complement strand
TCAAGTGATTTTAGACAAAACATACGATATCGTACGAGTGAGGTCGTACGAATTAGTATGAATTGGCACAAATTCATACGAATATGTACGAGTTGCTCGTGAGACTGTGTTGTTTGAACTCTTATTCAGTGTTACATTTAATATTATTACATATTTGTAATATAAATATTAATATTATGTAATCATAACAATTCTGTAATTACATAAAAATATCAGTATCAGTTTCAGTAGAAATTATATTCAAGTATTTTACCGTAGTTTACATATATGCTCATCAGTTTAACCATATTTCAAACACAATAGAAGTAATTATGACATTACATATGAAGACATGTTTAAGTGGGTCAAAAAAGATATAAAGTTCAACTAATTGCATTTAATATAAAGTTAAACTGTAATACATTTCTATTTAATTGCAATTAACTTGATTTTATGTATCATAAATATTACATTCAAGTTTACACTTCTTCTTTTGAGATATATTATTTCCATTATAACTACTCTTTTTTTTTTTTATGATAAAGTGTACTACTTTTTCACATGGGTATTTTATTTTGAATTATTTATTTGTCCGCATTTACTTTTAGCAGCAAATGTGTCTCTTCCAACATGCACATGTTGATAAATACTATTTTTACAAATGCTGCAATTAAAAAGTGAAATAAACTGACCAAAGGCAATTGTTTTTTGTGCATTTGGTGCTCTGTAAGTGTCGGTTTTGGACTCTGAGTCACGAATAGGTGGAAAACAAGACTAAAAAGACCTCATTTAAGAATGCAGTATTAATTCAGCGCCATATAAAAATCTTAAATAGCAGCGATGGCTGTCATGGATCTTTGACTTCCTCATGGGCGAGGCGGTGGAACTGTTTCCTGAAAGCATATCTGAGCAGCCGTGCAGAATGCTGGCCATCACAGGCATGCACAAACCCTGCTCGAGCACACTAATCTTAGAGCAGCCTGAATTCTCCGTTCTGCTAGTGTAGTACTACATCACACTGAGTGTAAGGTGTTTACTCTTGTTTTTCAGGACCCAGTTCGTTTCTGAACTCAGTACGTTTACATGGAAAGGCAAGTCATGTGAATCAAAGTTCTGTCTGAATTAGTGATAGATCTGTATTGTTCAATCTAACTTACATTTCACAATTTTGAGACTATCTCCATTAACTGCTAATCGAAAGTGGTAATTTAAACTAGTTACATTTCTAGTGTTTGTGTGTGTATTTAAATGTCATAATTTCTATTTAACAACCAACAGAAATCTGCATGGCGAGTTGGATGCATGCACTTCAGTTGAGTTCAGACCCAAGATCAAAGCGTCTGTTGGTGGGAAGTCAGTATTGTGGGTGGCATTTGCAGGAGGTCTCTTGATGTCTTTAACAGAGCTACACATTTGGTTACTTCTCTTATCATTTACCCAGGGTCTCCTTATGCACTTCCACACCTCATTTAGGACATGCGTGATTGTTTTTTACTCTGTGCATTCTTATCTGAACTTCTCCTTCAGAGAGAAGCGATTAAATTAAATGGAGTAAGTGAACACAGCTTTTTCTTCAGAAAAAGGTCCCAGTAATCTCACATCTCTCCTTAAAATCTCAACAATGTTTAAAAAATGGTTCAGATTTGCTCAAATACTAAAGACTGCAAATTGCTCTGTTTTACTTTCATATTAACTCTATTTTAACAAAAATTTGTTCATTTTTGCTTCTCATAAGGAATTTTCAAAATACAAATCCATTGTGAGAGAGACACCAGTGAGATCTCCGTTATGTCTCCTGAGCAATGTGAGCTGTATGTGAAAACATTTGCTCAAGGGAAGCACTAATCTGTCAGGGCTGAAAATACCCTACTGTCTGAACCAAACACTAATACCCCCAGAGACGGCAGGTGCCAACCCCCAACCTCTCATTCAGTTATCCACCAAAACATAGCCCAGACTTAGTCATGATAGTTTCAGGAAGGTCTAAAGGGCCGTTCACACCAAGCACAAGTTCTAAAAATCATTCTCAATGTTAAAGAATCGAACCACCCACACCACGACTATAACGATGAAGGACAGAGAAACTATATTGTTGGGAATCATTTTTAGAAAGACTTTTCCAGCTGATGAATGATGCAAACATTGACGATCAGTCCTGCTATCACACCCTTGAAAATTTAAAGCGGCAGACGTGCTTGAGCTTATAATGAACAGACGATATTGTTCGCTGGTGTGGATGCAAATATAGTTATCGTTATCTTTATAGTTATCGTGCTTGGTGTGAACAGCCCTTAAGAAAGTGTAATCATTTTTGTGCCTTTTAGTACTCTAGGGGGGAAAAATCCACAGTTGTTGCTCTCTGGGTCACATTTAACCCAGTTTAGCTCTACTTTTACCAGAGTAAGGCATTCCTAAAGCTCTACTGACATATGGCAGGGTCAGCTGGTCCGAACCATGGCACTGATGGTGCAGGCGTGACTAACAGAATGAGATACGCTACATTTCTGAGGAGGAGAACAAACTAAGTGAGTGTGGATCACATTAGGCCTAAGCATGTGTGTCCAACTAGTTTTAGTGCTTTTTTGAGTTATGTTTATGAATGTTTAAATAGTTGAGTACAATGCATTATGCAATTTTTAAATATATAAATTTAAGTAAAATAAACATATAAAACTAAAATTAGCTTCATATGTGTATATATATATATATATATATAAAGAAAGCTCATAATTCTTGGATCAATGATATGATTAGATCCCAAATTTGGCGTTTTGTTTATCTAACTGGTGTGGGACGTGTGATCCCGTGTGTGTCTCAGAGACAGTATGGCATGACAGAATGCCGGCTGGATGAGAGGTTGGAGGGTTACACAGGTGGCCACGTTCTGTCATGTCATTCCAACTTCAGTAAGTGCCTTGCGTCCAAGGTCACCCTTTCTTTCTTTCTAAACTAAAAGATACTTTAATGTCATTTCTTTGGAAACTTGACATGTATTTAAGTAATGTGTACTTACATAGTTGTAATGATGATGTTGCAATTTAATACACTTGAAATCTATTTGGAATCAAATAGAATATTATAGAATAGGATAGATTTATATTTTCATTGTACAGCTATACAACGTTATTTTTTTATGTAATGTAATACTCTACAGTTAAAAATACAGATCAAGTACTCTGCATGTGTTTTAGTATTTTAGTCAACACTTCTTTAAAACATGATACCAGACTATTGAAACATAGTGATGTAAATGTACTTCAAAGTAAAACTTAATTTGCTATTATTATTATTATATTATTATATTATCCCCATGTAAAGTTTCAGAAAAATATACTTTTAAGATTTGAAGAATATTTGTATTCTTTCATTCTTTCTTTCTTTCCAAGAACTGATCCTGCTGTCAGCCAGGATCATGTCAGTAACGGAACCCTCATATCCATGCCATGCTGTCATGTCATGCTAATTTAAACAGGCTGGCACAATTATGTTCAATTAACACTCTCTCATCTTCGTTTCCTAATCTAGAATTACGATGAACAAGGAAGCCACAGCAGTAGACATAGATATTAAATATTAACTGCAGAATGTCTGAGAAACCCAAAGTTGCCAGTTAGACTGACTATCACCAGCTGGACTGGTGCGTGAACTCAACACTGACTGCATTGTTAACAAATTTTTCGCTCATTGCATGACCTGGGAGTGTAGTCCTCCTATTTCCGCAGCCGAGACTACCATGTGAGAAAAATGGGGTTGAGTCTGCATCTGGTAACAGCTGTGCACCGTCATATCAAGACCACTCCACCAGAGGCATGTGTGAATCTCAATGTACCCCACTATACTCTTAGTGAGACATAAGCCTCTCCTGGGACATGAGCTTTGGGAATTCCTAGCACTGCCTGTCTGATCACCATAGAAATTTAACAAACTAAATTATCTAGCATACATTCAATATTACCAATGTGTCTAGAGCCATAAAAACCCACGAGTCAACAGCACTGATAAACAGAATTAAAAAAAAAACGATCAAGTCTTCAGACAACAATTTGGAGGAAACTTAAAAACTTAACTTAACTCCAGTATTAGCCTGCACTGGTATATTTTCTTACCCCATGATACGTAATGTATTGCACATTCTCTCTCTATTGTTTCATCAGTTGAGGAAAGGAAACACATTAAATGTACATATGGTAGAATTGTTTATCACACAATTACACCAATAGGAAAAATGAGATCAGATCTCAAAGATTCTCTGAATTCATTTTTCTCCTTAGTGTAATATCCTAGTAACATTTCTACAGGAGTCTTAATGTTTAAGTTATGGCAAGATTTCAAAAGAGACTATATATGATAGAAAGACTAAATGATCAGAGATACCCACGTTAATTTTTTATAGCTTTTCATGTATTGTCTGTTTATTTATATTTCTCCTAAAGAACTTTTGAGACAAAGTTAAGCCTATAATGAAACATCTAAAAAACCAGAATGAGTTATGAACGATTAACGCTAATTGCTAATGCTTTGGAGAAGGGTTCGAAATTCAATCAAAAGGCCAAAGTACCTTCAAACATGAAGCCTAAGTAACGTTGTTCTTGAATTGCTCATAAATAACATGGCGGCCATTAGCAACCTTTCTCTTGTTTATGTATAGCATGATGAAAGCTTACTCATGAGGGCAACTACAGGACAAATCTCTCACTTTAGAATCTGTGTCCTATTGCAAATCTAAACAGTTCTGATCGGTGATTGTGGCGAATATTTATGGCAGTGTGACTTTGTTTGCATTCTCATTCGTTGTCTTCGTGATTACAGACCAAAGGGGTCCTTGAAACGTAACGTCAAACGAGGTTAAAACCAGCTGTATTTCCTTTCTTATTATTTATTATCTGTCATTGTTTAATTTATCAGAAATGACGCGTGTTTAGATCATTCATTTCTACCAACAATATAATACATCTGACGGCTGGAAAGTTCAGCCAGTTGAAGACAAAGTTAACAATCAATTACCAAACACTATATCGCTAAAGATGATTTTAGCAGATGTGCCCCAAGGTCAAAAATGTAACCACTTCTTAAACACTGAATCCTTAGCCAGCAAGATAAACTAATCACGTTACATAGTGTTGCTAAAAATAATAGCAATACACAATACGACAGCTTTCCATTGCAATCCACGAAGGACTAATTACAGTAGCTTCAAATTTGTTGAGGTTTCTAGCATTTGCGTGTGTTTAGCAAGTCATGCTATAATTATCAAAGGCCATGTCGACAATCTACACCAAACGTTTTAACAAAGAAAATCATTTGAGGTTCATAAAAGTGGTTGTTGAGATTTAGGATGTGAAGATACAACAGTAAACTCTTACATGCATAAACATCAAGTATAAAATATAAATGAAAAATGGAAATTAACATAATGAATAATTGTGAACTATGAAATTAGCATTTAAATATTAAAATAAATATATTTGCCATGCCTACATGCAAACTAAATGTTACATTTTAAAGTAGAAAAGCTACTTTCTTTTAAAATGTGCTACAATTATGCTTCAAAATTATTTTTTTACAGTGTAAAAAGTAGTTTTTAAATAGTAGCCTCACAGGCTTATTGTTGGATTCTACCATGTATTTGAATATTAGATTAACAATGAGATATTTTACAGTGAAACTCACAGTTTACTGAACCTGAAGTTTAAATCCACAGAACACACTGCTCAACTCACCTGACACACCACAGCCAGCAGTGCACCCAGGACCGCCATAGCCTTCATCATCTGGCTTTTGATCCTTACTGCTCACAATAAACCACTGCTTATTGATACAAGACTGGAGACCTGGACAACAGTGTTCAAGCTAAATTTGCAGTGAGGCAGGGACACAGGCGTCTCCAGGCTACTAGAAGCTCTTGTTCCTCGTCTCTCAGTCTGGGTTGTCTGTGCGGGGAGGTTGAGTGACAGCACATGTGTGCAGGGCCGCCTGAACCCAGCCCCCACAACACTCACCCATGGCATGGACACACCCCACAACTTCTAGGTTTCAAAAATCCATGACCCGTTCAGTGACTGTTACAGTATATATCTCCAATAAAGAGAAGATAGAGAACAGAACACTGAAAGAGGACATCCGTCCCAAACAACATAAGAATTAATGCTTGAATAATAAACATTTTCCTATGTTCTTCTTTTTTTTTTTTTTTTTTTACTTAAATATAATATATATATATTAAGTGCATCTGTGTCAAAACGGTCTGTAAAAGGTAAGCTCTTAAAAATAAAGGTTAATATCGGCATCAATGGTTCCATAAGAACCATTGAAATTTATGGAACTTTGTTTTAAATGCACAGAATGTTCTTTATAGTAGAAAAGGATTCTTTCAAATTTTTGAATGATCGTCATGCTATGAAAAAAATGATGAGAATTTTTTTTGGAACCTTTATTTGTAAGAGTGTACATGCACTGGAAAAAAAATGAAATGGCTTTGTCATTTATTTAAAGGACCTTTTTATGTTCGACTATTTAGAAATGATACCTAAACCTTCATTCAATTTGGGTAAAAGCAAAGTAATAAAAAAATAAACAAACAAACTACACCCCATGCAGAAATAAACTACACCCCATATAGAATAAATTGGGAAAAGTTGAAAAAAACAAACAAAACAAAAAAAACACAAATTAAGTAGCATGTCATGCCTTATGTTTAAATATATATATTAAGTAACTTGGGAAAACTCAGATCATATTATTTCAGATCTATCAAAATTGTGATTCTTTTCTAAACATGATTTTTTTGCGTTTAGTATAATTTACTAGATTCAGTTATGTAGGATGAATTTAAACCACTTAAGTACTTTCTGATGGTGATATACAGTAAATGAAACTGTATTTCCCAGCATGCTTTGCAATGGGGATTAATAACTGTAACCACTGACATCCATTATAAATAAATATTGTGGTAGTAACCAACCATATAGCTGCTAATATTCTTACATTTTACAAGAGTAAGGTGAATAAATGATGACAGCATTTTATTTTTTGGGTGCGCTAAAATACATGTCTAAAATACATTACATCCAAATCAAACTAAAGCATATCACTGAAGTATCATTGTATCTTATATCATTTCTCTATAAGAACTGAATCTTTTTATTTTTCACAAAGCCGAAAATGACACATTGGGGAAGTCAAAAGTGTGTTTTTACACCAAGTCTCAAGTGCTCATCTGCAAACTGCTCCACTCAAACACCCATGACCACTTGGACATGCTAACATCAAACTCAGCGACTGGTCATGTGATAGCATAAAATGCTTCAGCCTGCATTCCACATGCATGTTCACATACAGGTTATGTTCCTCCTGCAGATGGAAAAGATTGCGAGGCCCAGACTCTTACTATCATCTCACAAAGATTCATATGACTCAGGTGTCTTAGCACTCAGTGTCGGTCATACAAACACTCACATACATCTTCCATATGAGCTCGGAGCATGCCAGCATGCAATGTCAAAGAACACAACTCCAGTGTTGTGTGCCTTAAGAATTTATCTTGAAGGAGTTGAGAACTAGTGGAACTGTAATGAGGCGACTGACGTACTAAATTGTTTTAAACTCAAACAATTTAAAAGCAATACCTTAAAATCAATGCAGTAAAAATAGATCATTCTTGTCATAATCAAAAAAGCTGTCAACACTGCAAGTAGTTCAATTGGCTTTAAAGATTTCCTTTTTTATTACTGTGAAGCTGTGCTGAAACAATCTGTATGAAGTGCTATAAATAAGGTGACTCTGGATGTGCAACCAGTTCAATACTTTTGTTGACAAATCAACATGAAAAAATTTCAAATAATGATTAAGCCACCATAGTTGAATAATTAAGCCTTAAATTATTGAACAATCAAAAATTGTTAAAGTGCCCCTATTATGGGGAATAAAAGGTTTGGTTTTGAGAGTCTCCAACAACAGGTTGACATGCACGCATGGTCAGAAAACCTTTTTATTGTCTTATATATGCATTTATTTTTTTACCTTATTTGTTAAACGACTCACAAAGGATTATTTTTTTCCAAACCCTTTGCGTGACGCTAATCGGTCTCATTTTCAATCATGCCTGTATTGCCTAATAAAGCAGTGTTTGTGAGAGCTTTGTGTACCACGTTACCTATGAAACTTTGGAATGTTACTTTTACCTGCCTAAAAGGGGCACATAAATTTGTCATTATTTTTTAAAGTCATTATTTTTGTTTTCTTGGCACAAAAAGTATTCCTGTAGTAGCTTCATATCTTTATGGATGAACCACTGATGTCACATGGAGGATTTGAACAATGTCTTTACTACGTTTCTAGCATTGTTGTCTTTGCTGGGTCAAGTTCTTGGATTTGATAAAAAATGTAACAAAGGTCTCATGGGTGAGTAATGACAGAAATTTCATTTTTGGGTGATCTAACCCTTGTTTAAAGCATTAATAGCTCACCATATTATTAAAATATAATATATATACTAATCACATTTTGACACTTGGTCAAAACAGTTTTGCGTCGTTTTTTGATGTTTAAGGTACCCCTTTTCAGTCACTTTTTGATGTGAGGAGTCCTCCATTATTTTAAATATTTTTAATGATTTTTAAATGTAAACAGTCAAAACAGTTTTATTTAAATGATATTATATACACATTTATGAGCACGTAACCCAAACCCTGCCCCTAAACCTACCATCTGTCAATAAAACATAAGATATAACAGGCATATACAACAACCTTCATCATTTATTTGAAAGATATTAATATTTCAAGTCTTCTGATGCAATTTGATTGATTTGTGAGAGAAATAGACGCAGCCGCTGTTTCCGTCTTTTGTGTACTTCCTGTCTGTGAGCAATTTCAAAAAATGCAGCTTCAAGAATTCTTACGTCAACGTTGGTTGTGAAATGTCATTGGCTCTTGTGTGTCTCGTGATCGATTGCGTCATGCTGTTGTGAAATACTATTGGTTCTTATGTATCTCTGGATGGGAGTATGTTTTCTGAATGAGATGACAGCGTGCGAACGGAGCGAGGTCAGTTTTAGTGATTAAAACCTTGTGTTTTACTCTCTTCTTCACATAAAGACTTTGTATGGCTTCAGAAGACTTGGAATGTGACACGACTTGTGTGTAATGTATTTATACTGCTAGTTTATGATTAGTTTGTGCAATAAATAACTACATTTGGCTATGTGTGTTTATGTTGTTTAGAGGTGGGTAGGTTTAGGGTAGGGGTGGGGTTTGGTGCTCCAATAAAACTAAAAAATTATATAATAAATTTACATATGCATGCAAACCATTACATTAAGCCAAACAACTGAAAACACTAAAAAGGGGTACCTTGAGCTTGAACTTCAGCACAAAAGGAAATATTTTAATTAATGTTGGCAACTAAACAGTTAGCTGTTGACTTCCATAGCTTTTTTAAATTTGTTTAGTTTAGTTTTTTTTTTGTCATTCAGTGGCTACTTTTAACATTTGGTTACCAACCTCTTTCAAAATAACATATATTGTGCTTAACAGAAAAAAGAAACTCATACAGAAGTGAGGCAACTTGAGGGTGAGTAAACAATCACAGAATTTTCTTTTATTGCACGGGGTGTTTGTGATTATTATGTTAATACTATTGTAACAATTGCCCAGGCAACATGGACAGTTGCACGATGTGCTATTGCCAGTGGCTGGATCTATGCACAATACATAAAAGCATGATGCTGGCAAAACAAGAATTGGACAAGTGTTACAAATTGTAGATTGTAGTTTGACGCTTGTCCTGCTCATCTTACATGCATGTCACTGGCGCTAAGAGGTCTTTGATGCAGTTTTGACTGGACACTCAGGCTCTAGACCTCTGGCACCCAGATTGTTTTTCTTTGCTCGTTGTTTTTCCCGCTCTGTGGTAAGTGAAATATGACAGCTGGGAGTAGGCGTGCAGTCCAGAATGTTTAAGATTTCTTTGTGAATGCATGGTTAGTGTCCTAGTGGTCTATTTCTGGGCAAGTAAATGAACAATCAGTAATTTTAAGAAGTCAAGTAAAACGGTATTTGTCTAGCATTTTATCAATAATTTACTTAGTTGTACAAATGCTTATACTGTTTAAACACTTTATTGCCATATGCAATTTAATGGTATATAAAGTAATGACATTATAAACAATTTATTTTTGTGAATGTATGTATGAGGGTAAAAGTTATAATGGCTCTTTACTTTTAGTAATTAATTATAATAATTATTATTATAAAATCACACTGCAAAAAATGGTAACCTGCAAGTGTAACCTTAAAGAGTTATTTATATCTAATTTAACCCATACATTTTTTTGTTGGTCCAGTGGTCAAAAACAAACAAACAAACAAACAAACAAACAAACAAAAAATTATATATATATACACACATTTGGCTCAAATACTAGTTAATATAATTAGGTGTTACCACTAAGTTACTTTTTCCCGATTAAAATTACACATATTATGGTTTAAGAAGTTCCTCATTATATATTAATTTCCAAACATAAAGTAACACTTTTTGTGTTACTTCTTCTAAGTTGTAAATAGAAAGAAAAAAAAAGAAAGAAACACTGGTAATAGAAAGAAAACACTTTTTCAGTCTTTCTATTTCAAAATTTAATTCAATGTGTTACTTTTTGTTTATTTGTAATTATTAGCCAAATTCATGTAACTATCAAACCTAATAAAAGCGGTGAATAGAGCATTTCTGTGAAGGTTTTGTCAGTCCAAGGAGCCATATTATAAAGGGAAAATAAAAATAAGTGTATAGTAACATCTGGTTACTGCATATAACTGATAAGGTTGTAGTGTGATAGAAATGGGTGGTTTGTCAACTAAGTGAGCAAATAGGTGTAGTGTGTGTGTGTGTGTGTGTGTGTGTTGAGGGATGAATGTACAGCACCTGTCTCTGTCACACTGGGCAACAGCTGGCAGGAGCCGATCTGTTCCTTCATCCACACAAAACCACCCTTCACTTGAGAGAGAGACGTCTCTGCTGTCCATTGCTGACTCAACTGTCTCTAAAGCCTGATTCCCACACTCTTTTTCAAGATTGGTTCCACACATTTCTTAGACACGGCAGATATTCTTATTAATCATTTTTTCCTCTCTATGGCCTCTATGGACCACAAATGCTAAGGAATTTGCAATACTGAATATATTTAGAAATGTGTCAAAAGGTCAATCTTAATTCATGGGAGCCAACGTCTATGCACATACGAGATCGAAATCGCTTTCTATTTTAAAGTTGTACAGTTTGTGCATTTGCCTATAGCTTATACGTAATTATCTAATCGGCATCTAATACAGGCAGTCCGGTCCTGGAGGGCTGGTGTCCCAGAGAGTTTAGCTCCAAGCCTAATCAAACACACCTGAAGCTAATCGAGCTCTTACTAGGCATGTTAGAAACTTCCATGCAGGTGTGTTGAGGTACGTTGGAGCTGAACTCTGCAGGACAGAGTTTGGGCAATCCTTATCTAAAAAGCATAGATAATGGCGCCCTCTGCAGGTTTAGGTAGGATAACAGCTACTGATTTAATATAGGCCTCCCTTTTATTATTGGTTTCTTCATATGTAGGAAATTTGATTTATGTTGTATTGACAACCATTTGACACACTTTAAAGTGAACAAATGCCCTCAAAGTCAACTTTAGACTATTTTCCCCCCCGCTTTTTTGATGTCTATTCTGAAATTTAGAACTAATAAAAATATAATCCAAAGAAGTCAACTTTACACTAAATGTAAACGGCATCCTTCATAGAGTAATCAGGATGTATGATTGCACCGCCAAAGCCAGTATATAACTGTTTTTAAGGGTCATATATAATTATGCTTAAAACACAGTAATAAAAAGACATTTAAATAAAGCCAAGCAAAGCGGATGAGCCTTGTTTTCCCCCAAAGCAGTTTATTTTCTGATAATATCTATAGTTAAATGTAAATCATATAATATATGACTACATCCAGAGTTACACTTTAAACAACTACTGCTACACTGCAACTGTTTTTTTATCCTCAGCTGGTGTAGTTATGGCATCCATAATCATTCTTGCTGAAATTCTGGAGGAATTCAGGTAAACTGGCCTGTTTAAGCTTGATTGTATCGTGCTCAGTAGGCTTTTACTCTCAAAACTAAGGAACACTATTTCTGTAAATGATAAAACAGTTTTAGCTGGAGCAGTTTGACCTGCTGGTTAAATATTATCAGCCCACTATTG
>JAUMHP010000052.1:22470178-22483626 GCA_032361065.1 Enteromius trimaculatus | reverse complement strand
CAAAAAGCGCAAACATGACCAATTTCCACTTTGTAACATTTTTAGTGACATATATTACTGTTTTAAGCAATGTACAAAATGTATATATCTGTAAGCAACTCAAAAAAAGTGTTTTAGGGTGTTGTGACCCTTTAATATAATTTAATATAAAGTGCATTACTGATTCCTTTTCTGATATCTATGGACAGTACTGTTTTAATTTAACATTAAACTAAGCCATTATTTTAAAATGAAAAAAAAAAATATTTGAATTGGTAAACATACCCCAGTCATTCTAAACAATGCAGTTCATGAAAGTAGACATTTATGGATGTACCCATACTCTATGACAAGGAATAAGTAATTATTATGATATATAAATTCTTAATTAAATGAGCTAAAATGCACAGATTTAGAAAAATCCACTTATTGATAAAAAAATAAAAAACATACTATTAAAATTTAGCTTATAGAGTATACTACAGTAGAGAATAGTGAGAATGATGAACAGTTGACCAGTGGCAGCTCTGTCCAGTCTTTGTGAAACACAGGCACTTGAGCTTGTCCGAAGAGGCTCCCTCTTAATTGAGAGTGATCTAATTTTCCACCCTACTGGAAATGCAGGTCAATTTTTGCTGGAAAAAATCCACTGCCTTGAGTAGCCCATGAAATGAAACAATCATCAGAGAGGCGAAGTGGATAAAAAATTAAAAGAACGCAATGACATCAGAGGAGGGAGGGGTTCTCATTCCACAGCTCCAGCTCTCATCAAACCTCATTCAGCCTCTATTATTCATCTCACACTAAAAGAGTTGTCGGCTAAATAACTCTAATGTACCAATTCTTCCAATATCAGAGAAAGTAAAACTCCTGATCTTCTCATTTGATTATATTGTGTCATGAATATATGATAAATATATCCAATGTTGTGCAGTATGATTTTGGTTTAGATGATATCATTAAGGGAAAAAAGCTATTTTAGGCTTTAAATGACACTAATGTTAACACACATTCATCCTTATGATTAAACTACTGTTATCGTTTAGTCAGCCTCATGTTTTTCCAAACCTATATGACACCTTTAAAAGTTAATTTGAATAAAATTGCTAAGAAAAAATATTGACATTGATGGCAAATATATTGTACATATGCAACACAAATATACTTGTGCTACTTAAGACTGGTTTTGTGGTCCAAGGTCACAAAATAAATACTCATTTACCATGGCCTGCAGGCTGCTGTGAGTGTGAAGCACTCCTTTCGGTCTGCCTGTGGTGCCGCTGGTGTAGATGAGCATGGCTGGCCTCTCTGCCCAGTCTGAGATGTTCTCTTCAGGCAGCATCTGTGTGTCCTCAGACTGCAGAGTATCTAGGCTAGACGTGGTGGGAAGCTGTAGGCATGGCAGCCCTAGTTTCTGGGCCAAGGGCTCAAGGGTATCCATGAAAGGTTGTCCGGCTACCAGCAGCTCGCTCTGGGAGTCTGAGATGACATATTCCAGCTCACTTGGAGGATGCTTCCTGTAGAGGGGCACAGCTATGCCGCCACACATCCAGGCCGCCCACTGCGCCACAGTGTAGGATGCGTCATTGGCACAGAGGAATGAAATGCACTTGCCCTGCAGGTCTCCTGATTGACAGGTGAGTGCTTTAGTAATGAGCCCCACCAGGCTTTTGCTGTTTTTGTAGAGGGAGCGGTAGGTGTGGCTCCCGCTGTGATCCGTAATGGCCACATTGTCTCCATACGCAGAAGCTCTGGAGAAAACAGGAGCAGCTCTCCCTACAGCTGGAGAGATTTTTAGGTTGGATGACGTAAATGTTCTCTGCTCGACATTTCCCAGCAGCCACTTCAGGGCTCTTCTGCCTCCGCTACAGTGAGACCAACTTGAAGAGCTGCTCCAGATGGAGACAGTGTGCAAGGACAGCATAGCGTAGGACTGTACAGGAGCTGTCCACAATCTTTGTCATCAGTCTAAACTTGGGGACACAAAATGAAACAAAAGTAGGAAATATACAGTGTATACAATTGAAAACAAGGATTAAAAATAAGACAATTAAAGGATATTACCTACAACACAAGATTTTTACATGTCCTTCAACATTTTCGCAGGCCCTTACATAACTACAATAAATAGTTCCTTTTTATTTACCTATTTGTGTTAGTATAAATAAAAAAAAAAAACTGAAATTGCAATTTTTATGACCTTGATTTTTTGTTTATATTAAAGTGTATAAAATAATTATTTTTATTTATAAGTATTTTTTTCTGAAACATTACTGAATTTATTTATTTTTGATTTTAGCCTATTCTAATTAAGGCTTCCAAACAAGTCATTCTGCAATGTTGAAAAATCATTTTTTAGGCACAACACAAATCTGACTGTGCCTAGTGGTAGCTCATACATTTCAAGCATGTTCATGTCATATTTGCACACAATAAATAAGTATAAATTTAGTTTGTACGAGTTCACTTTTCAAATCCTTAAACTTTAGCACAAAAAGTGTGTGTTTATGTGTATACATATATATATGTATACACACACACACATATGTGCATGTACTTATTTATAGAAAGCAGAATGTCAGCCACTATTTATTTTATTTTATTTTATTTAAGTTCATAGGTTTTTTTATGGGGGTCTCAGAAATCCCAAGCTTCCTTTCATGAGACAAAAATAAATGTCTTTTAATTCATTGATATTAATGAAAAATGATTACCCAAGCCTCTTTAAACAGCATAACATTTTCTATTATTATTATTATAATTTTTTACATTTCTTTTAAAACTGGATATCTTTTTTTTTCTCCTTGTCACATTATGATTACTTGATAAAGTCAGAGGAACACATTACCAAATATTAGGGGAAAATATTATTACATAATTACAAATTATTATTTTTATGACATCTTCCTTTATTATTCATTCATTCGTTCAATTATTTTTCAATTATTTCAATTATTAGTTCAATTATTTATTCGTTCAAATAGCATAGTGGAACACAACCTAAGACTCATAACCTAATATATGAAAACAACTGTTCAAGTAGTGTCTATACAACATGTTATCCCACATTTCTTACATTTCTGAAGACGCACGGTGGTGGACAGCTCGAAATACTAATGTTTAGAATGTTTTCTGAGCTCGCTATGCATAAAATCGTAACAGAAGTACAAGACCTTCCTCAAACAACACACAGAATAATACGTTTCTTACCAAAAGTCATTCGGGATGCGGTGCACCGTTTAAATGCATCCGTGCGGAAATCGAAGCAGAGCGGAACCTTTATTTTCCACGCTCTTGATTTGGATACTTTTGTTGTGCGTTATCAAAGAGCTTTGAAGTTTGGAAGCCACAACAATATCTTTAGATGCTACTTTAGCATTTACCTTAGGTTCGATTATAAATAATGGACTAATACATTAACTAAAATGTATCTTGGTTTTCAAAATAGTCAAGAAGTATATAATATCTTGTTTTAGTGATATGGATGCCATCATTTAAAATGCTGGTTTTAGCTGTCATGTAACATTTAGATATATACAAAATTATAAAAATGCAATTCAATAACAAAAATAAAGGTTTAAAAAATAGATATTTTTGCACAAAATTTCAAACACATTCATGTACACATAATACTAGTATGAAAAAAGGATGAGGCAAACAGACAGATGGACTGAAGTTGGTGAGTATTGACATCTAAGCATGTATTTTGCCATCACACTGTTCTCACCCAAGCTTCATCATGCCAACTGGTTTTGGCATCAGCTCACAGCACGGGCACACTTAGCCACCAGCTGGCAGTCGCGGGCCTCAAATAAGAATTGTTCAGACATGGCACTCATTCAAAAAGTTCTCACTTCCCTAAACCCCTCCGTGGTAAATAGGGATGGCATGTTCCTGCAAACTGAAAGCTTTGTCTGAGAATCTCCCCTCCAGTTTGAGAAGTAGTATCGTCAACGAAGGATCCATTCACCACCACAGAAAGAGCTGGAAGCAAGAACACTCTCCTTAAGGCTTTAAATGCCTTAAACAGATCTTTGATCGTTGGCGCTTTGTATTGCACGTGATGTAGGTATTTTGAGGATGTCCTTCTTCTTTCGTGAGGAATTCTGTGGTTTTCTTTTTAACGGAACCAGACTTGGATCCCTTCATGCTCTTGGCATGAATTTAGAAATTCCAGCTGCTCTTCAAACATATTCGCTCATTAACAATCCGATTGGTTTGGAAAGAAGACCGAAGAGTGACCGGCGAGCAGAAGGTAAACCGGTGAGCATATATTTGACGCGTAGCTACAATGGCTATCCGCCAGCTCGGTATCTTCTCAGTCACTGTGTTAGCAGGTAACACGTCCGGCAGTGGGCGCCAGCTTCCCATTTGGTTGGCCCAAAATTCGCTGAAAACTGTGGGAGAAGAGAAACGCCCCCTCTTTTTTGAAAGATTCGGAGAGTGAGTGGGGAACAGAAATCAAGGGGTGTTCCAAAAACATGTGTCAGGTTGGCACCAGATGAGAATGCCTTGGCAAGCGCCTCACTCTCCCCCTCTTGCCCCTCTTAGAACACATGGCACGTTGACGGCGGCATCTGGCTGCGTTGACTCTCAGCAGCTGCGCTTTGTCTATGCCAGTTGGGATGCTTGGCACTGCCACTTCATCAACTACCTGTGGCTTCTCCTGGGCGCGGAGCGGGCGATGAATTATTTGGTGCTGCAGCTGCAAACTTGATTTCTTTCCAAGAGATACAGTTGTGTAAACACATGCTAGACTCATGGCACACAAACAAATGCTTTGCATACTTGGACAATTTGTATACAGGAGGACAAGTCTGCATCTGGGCTTACTTTATTCAACGCTGGGTCTCGGGAGGAAGTTCACAACATTATCACATGGAAACCTTTGTACTCTATTATACAAGAAACTTCTGGTGATTCTTTGTCTACATTCCATGAAAGAGTGAGAAGAAAACCTTTTCTTCTAGTACTTAACAAGCTTTAACGAATTTGATGACAACAATATCTGAAAGAAAGGATTTTTGGATTTTTTTTTTACTGGATTATTCCGTATGGGTTCCCCAAGGTTCTTTGCTGGGCCCTCTCATGTTCCATGTTGTTGTTCTGTAACATTTGTTGTATTGGGTATGAAATACAGAATTCACTGTGTCGAGTTTCCCTAATACTGCTCTCCAACTGTGCCAAAATGTGTGGTTTACACTGGACTGCTACTTAAGACAAGTACCATGAGGCCTTCCCATGCTAGGATTTTCCCCATGACTCTGGTTCAGCGCTTTAAAGCAGTTACAAGCTTTCATCATTTGGAAAGCATCATTTGGTTTCTCCAGGGGTAACTGTCATGTTCTTTAAATTTTGCAAAAGTTGCGAAACCTCCAGAGGATCTAAGACATCGCAGCCTTTTAATAAAACAACGAACTCTGCTCTGTTTAAGAGAGACAGGGAGGTTGTACTTACATCAGAGTGGAGCAGCTAAGGCAACATCAAGCAGCACTTTTGACAAAAACATGTCAAGCTTTGTTTTTAAGGGAAGTAGACTTCCGTTATGTTTTAAACCCTGACACCCACAGAGCCAAGCGGCCTAGATTGGATTAAATTTTCTTTACAGGTTTTGTTTTCAGGTATTCTTCAATGGAGACAGATTATATCTGTCAAGATTCAAAGACAGCAGTTCTCTTTTTTGTTCAGCTTCTGGTGACCCACTGGGAGTTTAGCTCCATCTGTGCCAGCCTGACCCAGTTTAGCCCACGGCCATGTCCAACTGTTCCATGTCCCGAGCATATGTGCAGTTGCAGGGGGATAAGCGATCCTCACCATGCGGGACAGGGAAATGCACGCTGCAGACATGACACTGGACCTGACTCTAGTCTACCCTCTTCCCAGAGCATATGTCAGGAACAGGGCTGGCCTTCAGGACTCATACGCTGGAGTTATTCTGCTTTTAAAACAGTGAAATTGTGCTTGCATAGTTTGACATTTAGTTCTTGTGGTGTGTAAGCATTGATGGTAATTGTGTTTTTGTGGATTTCAAGTCAATGTTGATTTGAATTAGAGAAGGACAGAGTAACATAATAAAAGTACATACAGTAACACAATGCATTTTATATGGTTATTAGGCAAAAATCTTGCACCTTAAAAGAGTACGTTGGACATGAAATATATTCTGATTGGCTGCAATTGAGTCACACTGCATACCAGTTTTGCGTTTGGTGTGGAAAGATAAATTGTTAATTGCACTAGAAGCAATTGTGTCTCTGTGTCTGGTTAGGGCCCTGTGAGAGAATGATAGAGAAACAATGTACATTATATATCAATCTTACTTACTCTTCTTATTTTGTCAGGAGTGTGATTTAAAGGTAAAATTAAATCCAAACCGTAAACAAGACCTTGTGATTTTAATTGAATCATCATGTTTTTTTTTAATCATTCACAAATCTATAGTTATAAATGAAAACTGACTTCAGTCTGACACAAAACAGTTTGTTGGGTCCCGACGAGCTCAGGTCGTGTAGCAAACCTCTAATATTATCTGCATTAGCCAGCCTATATGAAGAGGAGGGAGTAGGGCTTCCCCAATAACCATGGCAATGGAAGTGGAAGTTGGCAGTATTGGCAGCCAAGCAGATGTGTGGACAGTATCGGTGCCCAAAGCTTGTGCCCACTGGGAGCAGAGTGTGAGATGCACATATGGGGCCCCATGCTGGTGTTCAGCTGATGCAGCAAGAATTAAAGAAACAGTTCTCAGTCAGACTGAGGCTCAAACTATCACTTGATTTCAAAGTTATACAGACTGAAAACAGAAATTACTGGTATATGCCTCTCTGTGCAAAACTGCTGCTGCAATCCTAGTGTGTTGCTGAGTGGTTCTTGGGCCACCCCTAAAATATTGTGTTCCAAGGATTAAGTCGTTTCTTATGTTTAGCTGTTATCACAATTTGTCCCATTACAAGTTTGACTTCAACCTCCCTGCTTGTGTCCCTTCTGGCTCTGAGTTCTTGTATATTTATATCGTCCTATAATACCATTGTAAGTTCTAGCAGCAGCTGTTTACCACTGTAACTAGTTAACACCTCAAGACGACATGTCAGTCTCACTGTTTTATTCATGTTTTTGTCACTTTGACTTGTCTTTTTTCTTTTTCTTGCAAGAAATGCATTACAATAATACAAGATTACTATCATAGGCATAAACAGGAGCATGCAAAGATGCAAATTATTTGTCATCAAAAGTGGTTCATTTCTGTGATTCAGACCAGATATTATATTAACTGTAATAAGTAACAGAGTTCACATAAACCGTAAAAGTGCACTTGATACTGGAGCACACCTGAATAGCTTTACAGGTCAAACCCAAAAGTTCTAGTTTGAAGTGTATGGTTGTCCAGTTGCTTAGAAATATTATAGCAAATATTTAATAAACCACATAATTTGAGGAGTAATGTCTGTATGACAAATGGTGTGAGAAAAATATGTTTTGTGCAGAAGTCCTCATACGGAGCCACTAATCATATTCATCATGAATGTCTGTTTTGCTGAGGACCGATATTTGAAATACAGATTGGGCTGTTTGCTCTGCCCTGCAGTGGTATTTCACAGTCAGTCTCTGCTGGCCATTACCGTCCTCATGGCACTCCAGTTTACTGATAGTCTCCCTCTAATGAGTTATTGATCCACTCTGTTTTCTCTTTGCTTTCTTTCAAGGCAACGGAAATGACTGCACAGGAGAGACAATCAGGGCTTTCCCAATCCAACTTCCAGGCAGCATGTCCTCTTTAGACCTGAACTAGTTCTGCAAGTCACTGCAAAAAACAAGCTGCCGGAGGTTTGTTTGGAATTAGCGGAAAGTGTTTTGGGGCTGTTTTTGCACATCACGTTGTTATCAGATGTTCATACTTCATTTGCATTTGGAGGGAGATGGCAGAACACAGGCGGATCTGATCCCGGCACCACATGCCAAGCTTGTGCATGAAAATCAATGATGATCTGTCTTGCACAGTCACTAGATTGTAGATTTGGCTACCATCTTTTCATGGCTATCAGGATATTGATCAGTCTGAGGTTATTCACAACTAACCAATCAAATAGAACGTGGACATAATTCTCACTGTTGCAGAGTTCCCTAGTTCTTGACTTTTTTAGGGATTTATAAACGAGTTTTAGTCACTTTAAAAATTGTATTTGTTAAAGGATTCTTATTACTGAAAAAGTCACTTCAGCGGATAAAAAGGCTTTTTTTCTTCGGAATACAGTGTAATGATTTCATAAAACATGCACAACAATCAAAAACTTGTAAAACAAATGTGATGCACACGAGCACTGTGGAACTGTGGAAAAGAGCAAACTGTGGTTGGTTGATTCAATAGTTTAACTCCTTTGTATTGTTGTGTAGTTGGAGTTTGGACTTCTCTGGTCTCATAGAATTAGAAATATTATTATAGTTACAACGATCAATATAGTTACTATTCTTGGTGTGCACAGCCATTTTTTTCCCCAGAATAATAAGCAGTGTGGACCATACTTTATGCTAAAATTCAAAAGTCTTGCTCTTTGAGACTAAAGATGCATTAACTTCTATCAGGATGAAGTAGAGTGCGACGATGATGCCATGAGCTGAATGAATAAATCACCAAAGCCATACTTCCTCTTACGGCAGGTTCTTATTTCCTCTTCTCTGACCTAGCCAGGCACTTCGGTCTTTTCTTTCCTCTTACTCTGTCTCGCTGTCTTTGTGTGAGACTGTCACACCACTCTGTGTTGAGAGACGGTACCATATGTTGTCTAGCCTCTCTGGGAGGGCGGCCCAGCTTTGCTGTTGAGATGATGCTGCGACTGCATGTGGCTCAGGGCAAACTTTGAAAAGGAGATAAGCTAGAAAGAATGAAAGAGAGCTCTATTTTCCTCGGGTTGTGTTGTTTTGTCTCAGGATTTGCACTTTTCTAGCATTTCCTTCTTGCACACTGGTGACTAGCTTGATAACAGACTCTGTTATTATTCATTTGTTAAAATTGATTAAGTGATGTCCTCATGAATATAAAATATGAGCGGTAGATATAGCTTGAGTGCCTCTTCCAACTATTTTTCTTTTTCATTTTTTTTTTTTTTATAGTTGCATGATGAGCATACAAATTAGAAATAAATCAAAATATATAAATAAATGAATAAAATGCTGAGCAAGCCAGGAATCCTTCAACACACATTTATTAAAAGGTAATTTATTGAACTTTAAACAAATCATAGATAAATCAAATCAAAAACTATTTACAACTGGCTAGCATAGTTTAGAAAAGTACAGTGTTTGTTTTTCTCCATGTGTGAAGGTAAAGTGCCGAACGTGTGTACGTGTTCGGAATTCATCTTGGATGTGTTTTCATTACCACTTTGCATCTTGAGCAGAGGGGTTCAGTCCTGCTCTAAATCACAGGATGGATTGTTAGGCACGCGTGTTATTAATTTTTTTCAGGTCCCGTGGCGTCTGTATGAATCTTAATGCTGCTGACTGGGCTGCTTGTGTTATCGACTTTCTTTAAAATATGAAGAGGTTTGCTGGAAGCGCCCAGGGTCATTAGCTGATGAGTGGGCTCAAATCCCTCTCCGAGGCTGTGTGGCTTCACCGTGTTAAATGTGCTCCTAAAATATTCATAATCATACTCGCGCGCGCACACAAATAATACGCGAGCGTGGTGGTTGAGCAGAATGTGTGTGTGACAATCAATATTTAAATGCGTTCCTGTTTTTGTGTGTGTGGTTAATTAGCTGCAGTTCCTAAGCCAAGAAGTTTGTGAGCAGATTAAGGGTAGCGCTGTCAGTGACAAGATAATTGCTATTTCACAAGTGTCTATGTTTATGACCTGGTTAAAATCACAATCTGATGTTGCACTGTATATGAGGGATATTGGATTTGGTCTTTCATTGTGCACAGCTTATACCAAGCACCAAAGAGCATTGGATTCAGCTGTTTCATGGATTTATCACTTTAATAATGTGTTACTATATACAGTCTACATCACAAGGCCATGCTGTTTACTTGGCTAACATGAGTTTGTGAAATTTCCTAATTAATTTCCCCTCTCCATAATTTGTAAAAAGGTATTAGTTCCAAATAAATAAATAAATAAAATAAGAAATTATATATAATTATTATATTTAATTATTTATAAGCATTTAGTTAGTTAGTTATTATGGAGAAACAGGTTTACCATGAACTCAAAAACTGTAGGCTACATTTATACTTTGGAAGTACAGTAGCAGCATTTTCTGGAAAATTAATGATTGCCATTTCTTATCTGCATAATTGTAACCTTAACATAATTTCTTTTCAAACTAATAGTCACCTTATCATTTGCCCACAAAGTAAACAAAGTATTAGAAATTTTGCATTCTGCAAAACTGCAGAAAAAAACTGAATCTATGTCACTATTTGTCCATTAGGTAATGTAGCAAACTTTGGCATCCAAAACTTTTATACAAACATTTTTTTTTGCTGCATGTTTTTACGTTAATAAACACACACGGCATATTAATAAGCATTAACTCATTGAAACCAATATATATGTGCTATGTAATTCAGAAATAAACCTAGCAACCACCCCCAGACAAGGGCAATAACTAAACTACACACTAACTAAAATTACAACTTAAATATTAAATCAATAAAAAAAAATAACATTTTCATGAACTACATGTTAAGTTTTAGTTTTTTTTTAATTTACAACATTTTCTATATTGTGATTTGTCTGCTAGTAGACTTTATGATCTTAAAGGTTAAGTAGTGTTATAAAGATATGACATAACCCTTCATGTTTTAAGGTCTCTTATTCTTTGATGTGGACGCATACAGCTCTTTGATGTCACTTTCACTTTTCCATGCCTTTTACAACCTAATCACTCACCCACTGAAATTGCCATAACATATTGGAGCACATCTTTTGCTAACGTCCTTGTCTTTCATCGTTAATGTTGCATTTGAAAAGGCCCAGTGAAACAAGCTTAAATAGATATTTGATGCTGGCAGTTAATGAGGTCAGTGGTTTCATTGAAGCTCAGGGCAACCCCGTTTACCCATTAACGGCACTATTCATAGCAACCTGGCACATTAAAGTAGCTGGAGGTCAGATGTCAACATTGAGGGCCTATATGTACAGCAGCTTACTGCAAGAATTTGGCCTTGCACGTAAACACACCTTGACAAGTTTGTTATGACAAGATAAATGAATGGCAGTGCAATGCATGCAGGTACATCTCCTTTTCTCTATTTTTTTTATAAAAGGTTTTGTGCATTGAATGTTTCTGTGTTCACAACAGAGTTCGTATTCATAAATGGTGTGCACATTTTTTTTTATATAAATAATAGGCATGTTTGATATCTAAGACTTCAAATAAAAATCTGAATTGGAAATCATTTGCGGTATCAGATCTGTTTAGTTGTTTGTAGTCTGATCAAACCCAACGCAAACCAAATTTAGATGTGGTTTCTAGATTTCTGACGCTTCGGGAAATCAACAACATGGTGAGATGTCAAAATGGAAGTAAGCAAAGACAATTTTCAATTTTTCCTTATTTTTCTGGAAGCTATAAAACAAGTTATTTGTAACAAATATAACAGCCAGTAAAAAAAATATAACAGCCAGTCAGAAGTAACTCACATTAATCTACTTCATAAACATTTATACTGTAAATATTAAACTACCTGTATTTTAACATAGTTACAAATGCACACCGAGGAAATAAAGCATTCTTTGTCATGAAATATGCTTGCTTGTTCACACTGAGTTCACTAAAGATGTTATATTCAGCTTATTTTCAAAATCTAAAAAGTACAAATATTCACTGATGCGAAGTAATAAATCACATAATCAGTACCTGAGGTTATCAGTTTAATAATTTGTACAGTATGTTAAAAATAGAAACTATTTGCCGGCATAGCTGCTTAGATAAAAAAAATACATTGATTAACATGGAAAATATACTTTTTACTGTGTGTTGCATTGTTGTGTCTAGACATGGTGTAAGCAAGAAAAATCATTAAAATCACCAAACAAGACATTTTGCATGGGTCCTCCTTCTTCCCTATGTGTTAGTAGAATACTTACCTACATAGAAGACCTTATGGGCCCACTTAATTAACTATTTTCATACAATGTTTCCTTGAAGTTTTTGGAACCACGTACCATGTGAAGTCAACAGAGGTGCAAATGTTCGCCAAAGAATGGAATACACCATACAAGATTTTGGTTTATTTCTGCCCCTATTTATAGTCCAGTGGAATCAACGTTAGTTGCTAAACATCAGATCCAGTTTGCAGACTGGGATTGACAGATTCCACAATCTGTCAACAAACTGTGCAGTTTGTTCTCTGTAAGCATTTACAAAATATGCAAGTGTTTTAACATCTGTTCAATTTGTCAAAAATCATGTGATATTCCAGCCCTTACGCATAGTGTCCACCAATTCAGACTTACACACACGTTTTCATCAATGACTACTGACTCATTCATTCACCATATTTAGTATCAAAACCTTGTCTTAAGTGGCCGTCAGCCTTCAGGGGGTTTGCACATTCACAAATACAGTGTTTAACAATTAATGCCACATGCTTTCTAACATTACAGGCACAGTAAAACCCACAGATGCTATTTTTAGTGCAGCGTAATTGAAGAGGAGTTTGGTTTCAGAGCCTTCAAAGTGATGGACATGTGTGTGGCAGGTGCTATGACAGACTACAGGCTTAAACTGTAGTGTTGCTGTTGAGAGTACGGCTTCCTAATTGAGCTCTGTTTGTGTGACACGGTAGGGGACAATGGGCTCAGCCTTGGCAGATGCCGCGGGGGTAACCAGACGCAAGGGGGATACAGGACAATAAAATAGCAGGACAAAAGGACAGGCCGGGGGCAGACGTGTTACTCTATATGAGGGCATATGTGTGTGCATATGCATAAAGAATTTTTTGAACCGTCTGAGCAATATGAATCCTTTGTTTTCAATCTCGTGACATAACAATGAAAATGCCCATTGATGCTAGATGTCATCCTGCTGTGTCATTATTTCATTGTTTTGCTGTTTATGTGCAAAAGTTAGATCATTTTGGCTTTGATCAAACATGTCCAAAATGCCAAACCAGAGACTTCCCGTGAGGTCAAGCAGCCATCTGATTCGAAAAGCAGAAATAAATATAAATTACTGTTCAAGGATATTAAAATTGTTCACATTTTACATGTACAAAGTAGTTCTTTGTGTTTAATTTGAACTTGTACTTCAAGTACTTTCTCTGTGGTTGCTGTTTTAGTACAACTCAACAGTCAAAAGACTGCATAACATTTATACAAAAGAATGTACTTCATCAGAAGTTCTCATATTGATTTAAATATATCAACAGAATTGACAGCAACAATAATCATTCCCCTTCAGTCGAGTTCACTTCGACGTTACATATGGGATCTCGCATGAGAGACCAATCGCCTTCGAGTCCTTTGG
>JAUMHP010000052.1:22459677-22470078 GCA_032361065.1 Enteromius trimaculatus | reverse complement strand
AAAAAAAAAGGAGAGATGAGGGGCAGGGCATAGACAAGTAGACCACTGGGAGAAAGAAATCCAGAGAGCAGAGGAAGAGGCTGTGGGCTGTTTGAGTTCCACGCTTATCTTTCTCCATCCTGCTCTTTCTCTGTATCTCCACGCTGTCATAGTCTCACATCTTTCCGTTTCACTAAATAATATCTGAAAATGAAGTGTGCCGCAGAGCGGGATTAATTGGCTTTCAGCATTCATAATTAAGACGATGCCTCAACATGCTGCCTGTGTATTGTCCTCCATTAATTTCCGATTGCTCTTGTCATTTGCACATTATGCTTTTGCAACAGCAAATGAAAGCGTTGCAGACTACGCCCTCCCTCCCGGTATTGCTACCTTTTTGTGTGTTATGAGAGATTTACGCTACACAGCTTTATATGCTAAGGTGGTGAGGCTAATTACAAGAGGAAACCAGTAAGAATCGAAGGGATTTATTGATTTTTTGTGGCGCTGGCAAACAAAACACAGAGGGTCAGATCTTGTTAAAAACAGTAGCATACAGTGTGGAAATCCCATTGAATTTTATGGTTACTCTGAATCTACTGGATGGATTGCTTGGTAACACTTTAGTATAGGGACCGATTCTCACTATTTACTAATTGCCTATTAGTGAATGATTGAGTGATGTGTGGCCAACCTTTGGGTTACAAGTCTGACTTTCTAACTATTAGGCCACAACTGCCACACAACACAACAATTTGATTTCAAGATTTGGACCCCTGTCAATGAAATCACCTACTGACTTTCTACCACTTGACTATGGATTAATTTATCAAACCATTAATTCTACATGATCATATTATACACCCTAACTTATACCTAAACTTAACAACTACTTTACTAACTATTAATAAGCAGCGAAACAGCAAGTTTACTGAGGCAAGAGTCACAGTAAATGGTTTGTTAATAATGCGAATTGAACCTTAAAATAAAGTTTGACGATTACATCATTACCAACACAGTCTCACGAGCAATTATATTGGAGCTTGGAGCATTTTTGTTCATTAAATATCTCACGTACATATTCGTACGAGGTGCCAAATTTGTGCCAATTCGTACTATTTCGTACGACCTCACTAGTACGATTTTGTACGATTTGTCTTAAATCACGTGATGGGTAGGTTTAGGGGCAGGGTTATGTTTAGGTCATTCGTACAAATTCATACGAATTGCCATCTCGTAAAATATGCACGATTTAGAATAAATCGTATGGATTCGTATGAGTGAGGTCGTACAAATTCGTACGAATTAGCCACCTCATAAAATACGTACGAATCGCCGTGAGATCAGGTTGTCATTACATGCGGTAGGTATTCAAGTTGTTTACAGGATTTGCCAAACAATAGACAGAATTATTTTGTGTTGCCGTAGGCAATGAATAACAATACCTCCCACTTTCTACACACCCTTCCTATTCCCCCATCCCAAGTCCTGGGACATCTTCAAGAGGATGTACCACTCCAGCTTTCAAAATCCCCCCTTTGCTCCAGAGGGTCATCTTGGGCATTGCTGTCTGTGAATTACCCTCCCATCCCCAAAGGTCCAGGCCTCAGATTGGGCCAGCGTGCGAAGTGAGACAGCTGGGAGCTTTCTGACCTCTGGACGTGTCTGAGTTCGAGCCCAAAATTGCCCCCATTGCCACTGGACCAAGCAAATGACCAATCATTTCACTCAACACTTACTCATTGTTCACTTTCCTCTTATCTTATTATCTAAACTTTATGTCCATTTGACAAATGTATGTGCTTGCACTTTGTCGTTGTCTCTCTCATCATATTCATCTGAAAGGTATAATAATTTGCCCCCTAAAATATCCCCGCTAGCTGCAAGACCCTGTCACGCAGTGCTGGGCACGTATAATTTAATTTGAATTCATTATGCTCTTCTGTTAATATATTCATGACTTCCAATTCCCTGCGCTGTCCCACCACCTGGAGTGTCCTCCGTGATCTGTGTCAGTGCAACCCCTCCTCTCAGCTTGGGCCCTTGGGGGGCCATGAAGGGGGGTTAAGGCAGAGGTCATAGCGGCCCCTTAGTCCCCACTGTAATTAGGCTGCAGCGGAATGTGTTAGCAGGACCAGCTGGGACCATGCTGGACCCTCTCAGAGGTGAAAAGGGGGAGGGGAGGGCACCTGCACCCCAGTCTGATAAGAGACAAATAGAGACAGGAGCAGGATGCAGGGGTTCCTGGGGATTTTCCTGGGAGACAAACACACAGTGATCAAAGAGAAGCTGTGAAGTTTGGACGTGAGAGGTTGTGAGAAAAAAGTAGGATGAGGGGTAAACTGAGGCCGGATGGAGTCTATCGAGTAAGTAGCGTAATGTTACCTGGGACACATAATTCCAACAGTCGGCTGTTTAAGAGCATCAGTCGGGACAGTTTTTAGCTCAACTCTCGTAGGGTTCTTACACAAGCATTGCAATATTCAGATATTTTCATAACAACATTAAATATGTAAGGAATAATTGACGACGGGCCGTTGAATTATTAGAAATAATAATAATGCACACCCCAGGTGGTGATGCGGTCACGACGCGAAGCGAAGCGTTTCCCTGAAAATAATTGCACACCTCAGAACGTTCGTCAGCCAATCAGATTCAAGCATTCAACGGCCCCGTAGTATAATAAAAAATGATAAAGTTATCAATTTAACTGGTTTTCAAAATGGTAAGAAAGCACTGCTGTGTGTCCTATGTGAAAATCTCTTTTATCCTTGTTTCAGTTTCACCTTCTCTCCAGATACGTCCTTAACACAGCAATAAGCAAATAAGCAATGTGTAAAAAATTTGAAAGTACTGAAGTAGTTTATAACTGAACAAAACAGGTTATTTATGATAAAGGGCTGGTTCCAGCTGGTCTACATTATTGATTAAATAGATTAGTAGCTGGTGGGACAGGGGTTGACCAAGTAAACCATCTTGTTCAAGCTGGTTAAGACTGGTAGACCAACAGTGTTGGGAGTGACGCATTAAAAAAGTAATACATTACAGTAATATATCACTTTTTGTTTTAACGCAAGTAGTTTTAGGCATTACTAATCAAGTTTCAGTAATATTTTACTCGGTACGAGTTCAGTAATGCTTGCGTTACAACACACATTTAGCCGAATTTTTTATTGTTCAAAAAACAGCAAGACACAAGATACTAACATATAAAAAATGCCGCAAGTCAGCTCTATTTTCTGTTTGTGGTCAGTTATTATCCATGTGTGGTGTACAGGTTTGTAAATGAATACTAAAGGATTCATACTGTGTATATTAGGAGCTTCTAACCTAGCTGGGGTAACCTTGTATGTGTGATGTGGTCAAGCGAAGGCATATTTAGGGCAGATTTTACAGAAGTGTCGCGAGGCTACTGGCCCAACAGTGGAAACATGGCATGATTTCATCCTCTGTTGTCCAGGTCTGAGGTTATTACATGTAGCTCTGCCTGGCTCGCACTGGCCAGTGGCCCGAGCACGTATTTTTTTTCCTTCTACCAAAACAGCTTATACTGTTTCATCTAATAAAACACTTCAGTTTGTGTGTAATGGCAAAATAATTATTAAATATTATAATTAGGGTTTTTTTTATTTTTATTAAGTTAATATAGAAAAATGCTTGGAGCATTTTTGTTCATTAAATATAAAGTTTTCGCTTTTTTAAAGTAACGACAAAGTGGCCAGAATGTGGAATGCATTACCCCGTTGTCATTTGTCACATGAAAATGACTTTTCATTGAAACAAAATCTTCTGTGTGCATGTCAGTTCTAAAATTGTGTGTGTGTGTGTGTATTTGTTTGGACAGTATTAAGGTAATGGAAGCCTGTGGGGTGTGGTGTAGTCAGTAGGGGATGGCACAGACCCATGTAATGCAATGGAAGTGCAGAGCTGTCCAACTGACAGCCCATAATTACCTCTCATTTACTGTCATTAACAGACAGAGAGAGGCTGCTCATACAGGGCAAGGGCTCGATTAATGATGCAGCCCCCGTCATCTCAAGACACACACACTTTTACACCCTTCAGACATCTTTGATTCAGACTGAAGGATTATACATGCTTTATTACTGATTTATAAACTGATTAAAAACTGCGTAATGCTGTCAGTACTGTCGGACGTTTTGATATTGTTTCTCAACTCCCTATAGGCTTTACCCTAGAGCTACTGGAAATTTATACTTCATATCCTGGGGCAATGTTTTCCTTCTGATCTGGGGGGACTGTGTGCACCTGAGGTGAGGTCAAGATTTGATGCCTTCTATTCTTCTTCATCTCACTTCTTCCTTCTTCTTGTATCCTCTCTGCATTGTTGGTTCTCTGTACTCTCCTCATTCTCTGAGGATGAATCTCAAAGTTGGTTCTATGATAAAATATTCAGAAGACAGGATGTATATCATCTCAGAATGAGGTAAAACAAGAGGGGAAGTATGAGCAGCACAGACAGCAAGAGTAAGGCCAGAGAGGAATTCTTCTAGCAATACCAACCTGGATAAGCATTTTTTTAGCCAATTAATTTGTTTAACCAGTTTTAGCAGGTTAGTCAACCCCAAAAGTTGACCTCACCTCCACCTGTCTGTACTGTACAGTCCAAATAATCAACCATGTAGACTAGCTGGGACACAACTACTGTATAAACCCCTGGAAAACCAGCTACCAGCATAAACAACTTTTAGCTCTTTTATGTCCCGCAGGAGAGGTTTCCAGTTCTTTTTCCGATTCTCCACTTCTGTACTTTCCTTTTTCCTCACACCCCATCTTCTCATTCTCATTTAAGCTGATCTTTATGCAGCAAACTATTTGTCAGTGTTGATGATGAATCTGTTTATGTGTAGAATGTACTGATTTCCCCCGAGTGGGATCTCTCCCTTTGTCTCGCTCTCCCTTTTTTCTTCTTCAAATATCCATCTATCAATCTATCTTTGCCATAGATCACAGACTGAAGTGTTCTGTTCTAAATGAATACTTTGACGGGCCCAGTTTATCATCCAATTTCTTCAATGGCAGTCTGATATCTTCAGGAATTTAGTCGTAATGCACTGTGGAATAAACTTCATCCCAAGATCATCAAAAACCATTTGCCTTCTTATGGAGCACTGCACACGACATGCTGGAAAAACATTTAAGCATAATATTTTTATTACTATTTTTAATTAGTTGTTTTTATGTATGTATGTACAGTATGTATTTATTTCTTTTTGGACAGAAGTCCATTAAACATGATAACAGTTCAGACTGCACGATTTTAGCTCACTTCCCGTGTGTTTGGTTGGTAGTTTGCGGGACAAAGATGTCGCAGATTCTTCCTATTGTAATGTCATGCAGTGTGAAACCCCCTCTCACCGATCTATCATGCAGTGTGAACACAGCAGCAACTGAATGCTACCCATTTAATGGGACTTATGCGATGAACTAATGCCACTAATGACAAGATGTTTTTAGGGGTAAGACTATTGCACAGAGAACTATATAATACATTTTGAACATTGAACGTATTGAACGTACAAAACAATCGCGATTTGTTAAAAAGAAACTGCTTTTATGATCTGCACGAATGTGAGTAGATGATGTGGAGGTTGAACAAGTAGTTTTGAAAATGTAATTTCTGATCTGAGAAATGCTCCATAGCGACTGAGAAAAACTATATATATTTATATATAGACACATAAGTGGCAAATTCTGATGTCTGATGAACATTCAGAAAACAATCAGGGTCAACAGCCGAGAAACAAGAGGAGTAAGGATGCATGGTGGAAGGGTAGAGCGGCAAAACAAAGGAAAAGGCAGAAGAGGCCAAGGACAAAGGTTCATATCAGACGTAAGGTCCACTATTGTGGACCATATGTTCAACGATGGCCTTACAATTGCTGAAGGGTGCAACTAAATAATAAGAGATCACCCATATCCTCAATAATTCAGACTTTCAGTCTGTATTCTACAGTACATACAGTAATGTGTAACTTTGTACTTTTGAAATGGATATATGGTGTACGTGAGAAGTGCAGCCTTCAGCCTTTAATTAAACAATCTGACATTAACAATCATAAAATACAGAAAATAATTCCCAGTGTATACCTACTTGAAGATTGAAACAATGCAAGAAAGAAGCATGAGCATAAGGAGCATGACACGACATGAAATCCTACCCACGTTTCCCTACATGAGCGCCACAGCTCAACATGCCTGGTACACATGTGCAAACATCAAGACCACAGCTTTAACAGAATTAGCACATTATACTTTCAAAGTTTAGGCATGTTTTGTGGCTGATGTCTTCTGGCAGTTTGATTATGGACAAGCTGCTGAAATTCCAGCAGCATCTCCAGACCTCTGCTGGAGGTGGTGAAAGAGGCAGCTATTATCAATTAATCTTACCGTTCCTTCCTCTCTCAGAGACTTGGACCATATGGTCCTCTGTCAGGCTCTGCTTTTAATTTACTCGTTGTGTCTGCTGTGAAAACAGACCAAGTCTTTATCTGAATTGCTGATTTAATCAGGAGCGCCAGAAGCAGTGGAGGAGACCAGCACTCCACACTCAACCAGATACATACACACACATAGTATGGAAATCAAAATCCTTCAGTAATACTTATAATATATAATAGCAGCAATAATAGCCTGGAAGGACTGGACCTGATGAAGAACATAGAAAACACTATTATAGATGGAGCTGATAGACTAACAAAAAAAACAAAACAAGGGGTGCTTGGGAGATAATCATGGAACGGGACTACAAAAAAAAACAGAAACAAAGAAACAATGTAAAAATGCAAAATAAGAGTCCAAATAGACAGAAAAGATATGTAGCCCAACACCCTGCAAGATATGCAAGAAATAAACATTTACTTTTACATCTTCTCTTTCCTGGCAGAAGATAGGCAGTTCATGGGCAGAATCTCAAGGTTTAAGTTGGTTTTACTGTAGCTGAAGAGCAGGAGACCCCAGAGTGCTAATTATGATCCAAAAGGCAGAATGAGGAAAATGCTCTAAATTGTTCATAATTGACAATTTTGCCATCACTGTCTTTTGTCAGTGAGTTCAGACTGGTTCAGACTTGTTGAAATGTGTGAGCTGGTGTTGTTACCTCATCAGACCAAAAAATAAATAAATAAATAAAAATGCTACTATAATGATCAATAATGTCTAACAGCTTACCACACTAGCTTCGCTCAATTTTGGTGATTTACCAATGGTTGTTTGTTGTGTTTCCGAACATTGCCAGCTGTATTTTAGTATTTTAGAATTATTTATAAAGAATCATTTTATGCTGACAACTAAAGTAATGCTGTTGAAAGTAAGCATTGCCATAACAAGAGTAAATTGCATTTTTAAAATATATAATAATAATAATAATATGTTATAATAATAAAACTCTTTACAATATTACTGCTTTTGCTGTATTTGTGACCAAATAAATGCAGCATTTCAAAAACATTACAATCTTAATTATTACAAAAAAAAAATTTTTTATACTTTATTATGTCTTTCAATTTAATACAATTATAAATGTTTTTCCTTTTAAATATATATATATATATATATATATATATACTGTATATATGTCACAGGGCGGTTCTCTGTGGCTCCGTTCGACCGCCATCAGTGGGAACCTTCCCCTGAATATTAGTTCCCACCCTGACCTCTTTTGCCCACGTACCCCAGAAGCTTCCGCGCTGTGTTCACGCTCTTTTGCCATTGATAAGGCGGCAATCAAGCCAAACACAGTGCAAAGTTTTGTTTCGGCAACTCTGAGCGTATTTTTTGTGGATTATTAGTGGATTACCCGGACTTTACTTGGATTGTTTATCGACTTTGATTTCTGCCTGTTGCCCCGACCCTCGTCTGGACTTTGGACTCTGAACTCTGCTTGTTTCCCTGACTTGCTGCCTGGTTTCTGGTACTGTCTTTGCCTTATCTCTATTGAACTGTCTGCCCGTTTTTTGACCACTGCCTGTATGACCACGATTGTAATAAACAGCTTGCATATGGATCAAATGTCATCCGAGTCAATGTCACAGAAAACTTCGCCAGACTCTGATCCAGCAGCTGTGTATCAGTTGGTCCGAGAAGTTACACGCCAGGGCCAGCAGCTGAGCAATCACCAGCAGCAGCTAGAGAAACTGACGTGCCTCACAGAGGAGATGGGGCAGACGTTTCTCACGCTGAACTCCTCCGTCTAGACACTGAGTGCCGCCGTCACCGCCTTCGCTCAGGGCCCTGCTCACGCACCAGCCAGAACCTATGCAGATTGGCAAGACCCACCTCAGGAATGAGGAACGAGACCAACGCCTGCGGGACAACCTGTGTCTCTATTGCGGCCTGCCAGGCCACATCCGTGCCAACTGCCCCGTCCGGCCTCCATGACCTGCACCAACCCGGGGGAGTCAAGATTGGTCAAAGTATAGAAACCACGGCTTTCATAGACTTGGGGGCCGAGGAGAACTTTATCGATGAAACATACGATAAAACCCTGTGTCTGAAATGGTCTCCTCGCTGCCACACTCACTGCATCGAGTTACTCCCGGGGACCGTTTGGTACGAGGAAAAAAAAGAGAATAAAGTGTGTAAAACATTGTTTTCAGTGATACACTCAACAAGGCAGCACAAACGATGGGACAGGCAACGTGCTGTCTGCCCCTCCCACCCCCAAACAGACAAAAACTAGAAACACGCACATTACAAACTATCCCCGCGGCATTCAGGCAGGCATTTCCAACAGATTCGAACAGGGCAATAAAATATATTTACATTATTATTTTTTTAATTAAAATATACATTTATAGCCACTGATTTTAATGCGTGTTTTTATAAAATGCTAAATGTGACATCACCCTCTGCGCTGCTATCACAGAAAATGGGGTCCTCCACCACCATGCAAATATGGGACCCTATAATGAAAATCTAATACTTGCATTTCTTGACAGATTGCACAAGACTGTCATAGAATTAAACCAAGCGGACAAGATGCGGTACATTGTCGTTTGGGACAATGTCTAATTCCATCGGGCTGCTCTGATCCAGAATTGGTTCCACGATCATCCTGAATTTGAAGTGTTATACCTTCCCCCATACCCCCCCTTCCTGAATCCAATTGAAGAGTTTTTTGTCAGCATGGCGGTGGAAGGTATATGACCTGCGGCCCTACAGTATGAACGTTTGCCCCTCATTCAGGCCATGGAGCAGGCATGTGATCAAATCAAAGCAGCTTCTGTGCAGGGGTAGATTCGTCACTCAAGGTGATTCTTGCCAATGAAGACATAGTCTGTGATGTGGATGAAATCTTATGGCCTGATCCAGCCAGACGGAGATATGAGGAATATTTACAGTATTTGTGTTGCTTTTTTCTGTATGTACTTCATGCAGTAATTTTTATTTGTCTCCAGATTGTATTTGTTTAATTGATTTCATTGTTGGTTGATTACTGTAACTGATTATGGTAAGAAATACTGTATTTCTTGAATTGAAATAAATACTTGAAATATTCAGTCTGCAGCATCAGTGTTGTGCAGTGCTTGGGAAGTTTATAGTAGGCCTACTTGTGTACATTCTCCCTATATCTCAAACTAATCGTGAAGAATGTTGTGGGTTTGTCACTATTTTGTTTTGTCATCGAAATGATCCCTTACATAGCAATGTCTGCCCAAAAATCTAGCACATGCTTTTCCCTAAAATTATTTTTTTATTTATCACTGCAGTGTGAAACTGTCTGCAGTAGTTTCTGATCATTGAGGACTGTGTTGGTTAAATGAAAACTAATAGCATTTTCACAAATATGTGTATATATTTTGACTGAAGTGTGTCTTTTTGCAAACAATCTAGTAATTCTGCAAATTGAGTGTGGTGTTTGGATAATTGTGATTGTATTTTGAAAAAAAGAACCCGCTTTGAAAGAAAACTGTAGTATGGATTGCCGTTACTGCAGTTCAAGATTTGTATCTTAACTCACATGATATTTCAGGTTTTGCAGGTTTTGCCAACGAGTCTGTTTTCTGTTCAAGTGTTTTGCCTAAAAACAGTAGAAATGAATTCAGGGTTTAATGTTCATTAGTTTGACAGGTACAGAGGTTATCAGTGAAGTCATGCTGAGACAAATATAAATGTACAATAAAACCTTCACTTACACACCTGCTGAATCATACCTCGCTTTAATATGTTGTGTAATTGTGTAATAATGGACTCTGCAGGTATCAGTTTTGACTCTAAGTGTATATTACAGCATGCTGACAGCAGCAAAAGTCACATTACTACACCTTTATGCTGCACTGGTAGCTGTTATATAATTATAATAAATATATATAATTATTTAACTCTTATACTACGGGGCCGTTGAATGCTTGAATCTGATTGGCTGACGAACGTTCTGAGGTGTGCAATTATTTTCAAAGA
>JAUMHP010000052.1:22440564-22455264 GCA_032361065.1 Enteromius trimaculatus | reverse complement strand
TTTTGCCAGGTTGAGCTGTAGATGATGATCTTTCATCCACTCCGAGATGTCTGCCAGACAGCCTGAGATTCGTGCGTTTACTGATGGGTCGTCTGGTTGAAATGAAAGGTAGAGTTGTGTGTCATCAGCATAGCAGTGGTAAGAAAAACCATGAGACTGTGTGATGGGCCCCAGAGATGTAGTGTATATGGAGAAGAGGAGGGGTCCAAGAACTGATCCCTGAGGGACCATACTAAGTGTATATGACTTCCTGGCTCTTCCAAGCTTGGTAATGCTGGTGGATGGTGACCAATATTTTGAAGCTCAGTAAATCGGATATATCTGCAAGTACTTTGTCAGAAAACTAACCTATACACCTTCGGGGGGTTATCACATTAGCCAAGACACCCTCTTATGCTTGTCCCTGAGAGCGCATCTTTGCTGACTTCTGACTGGACATATGATGCAGCTTACGTCATCCGTTACGTCATACACCGAGTCAGAAGTCAGCTAAGACAGGCTCTCGGGGACACACATGTGACCGTTGTGGAAGTCAGTTATTTAAGTTATAATTTTAAAACTAGAAATATTTCTGTTACAAAAACCCATCAGTCTTCTTCAAGATGACATGTGATAACCCCCGGAGAGTCTTATACACCTAAGATGGCTTGGGGGTGAGTAAAATATGCCATTATTTTCATTTTTGGGTGAACTATTCTTTTAATTTGCAACCACATGTCTACTAACTGTCAGAGTAGAATAACTTGACATATGCTTGGAAATTTGGTTTCTGATGGTCAGTATGTTGTGGACCCTTCAAAATAAGGCATTAGAAGATATTAAGCAGACAGTTAACTTATACTCTAATGACTGCTAATTGACATGTAACTGTTAATTGAATGTCTGAAGTGAACTGTTGCAATAAAGTGTTCCCAAAATTTCTCGAAATATTTGCAAACACTTTTGCCGTAATATTAATTCCTGCTATATTAGTGTGTGTTTCATAGATAATTGTGTGTTGTTGTGCACTTTGTTAGAAATAAATTTCAGCTTTCTGTTTCTAAAACTTGGACCAGGTGCTACACAAATCCAGGAAGATTTGGCTTTTAACTTTTACACTTTTTTCTTTTTCTTCTAATTGTGTTTAAGAATATTATCTTTGTTGGTCCTTTGTTATTGGGTGAGCCAATTTTCTGATCAGCAACAGGGTAACATTTTGATTTCCTGTCTAATGATTTCTACATTTCAATAAATACTATTTTTGAACTAGGCAGGACTTGTCATAATATACTCTTTCATCGCAAAAGATCATGGAAATTACTCATTACATGACTGCTTTAAAACAATAGATATCAGCTCCTGTTTGATTTTTTTTTATCTATTTGACACATTGCAGATGATTCAGGTATTTATTCATTCATTTGATACATGAATTGTTTTACTTTTGAGAGAACACAGAATACAAACACATCAACACGAACTTTCACCTTATTTACAGATTTAAGGATAGTTGAAAGGAAAGCAGGCATTAGCAACCGCTGTAAGTTAACTTTTCATGTAGACAGTTTAACGTTTTAAAATCATAAAACACAGTTAAAAGTCTTCCACTCTTACATTCAGAACTAAAACACTATGTCAGTGCAACTGTACAAGCTCTGTCTCTAGCAGAGTGAATGGACAAGGCTGATGGTAAGGCTGTCAAGGCTGTCCACCTCTTCCTGCACTATTTTACCATTCACCCATTCCCTCTCACTTCCTCATAGACCTCAATGGATGTGGACAATAACCATTCAACCGCAGGCACATATTGCTACCCCGGAGTCATTAAACTCATTGAAAACAGACAAATAAAGGTATCAAACAGTATTCAATAAACCATTACTGAGTATGGGTCTATAGCTGCTGGTACAGCCAGACCCAAGTGTCTGATAACCTTACTGCTGGTTCAAAGTACTATTGTACCACATATTGCTCACCATGTGCTTCTTCTTCTGGAAAATCCTGTTAAAACTAATTTAAGGTCCACAGCTGGTTTCATGGTTACTGACCATCTGCAACTTATCATTTACATTTATTCAATGGTCAAAGGTCAGTCTTGTACACCATCTTTGCCAAGCTGGTTAAAGATGCCAGACTATCTTGACCTGGTTCAAACACACACACTTTGTTTCTGTGAGTTGTTGGTACTTCTATTACTTTTATACTTTTCTTAAAATGCAATTTAACAATTTAGACCAAAAAATATCTTTAGCTCTTAATCCAACCCTAAACCTACCCCTTAAAGAAAACATGTTTACATTGTTAACAATTGAAAACATTGTTACACTCTTATACAAACATCATGTAATATTTGTAAAAACATTTTTGCTTTGTGGTTTGGGATTTCTGGATAATCGAATATCTAATCCGAGAAAAAAAAAAAAAAAGGCGAACACTATCTTGAGTCCTGTGTCATGCCAACAAATGATATTGAGACCATCCATGTGTGGGGTTACTTTCAACAAAGAGAATAGGCTCTTTTATATTTCTGCCAAAAAACAATACCATGAATAAAGAATGGTCTCAAAATGTCCTGCAGGAGCAATCTCCTCCTTCCTGATAAAGAAGTGGCTTGAAGATCATTAGATTGACATTTTGGATCCGTGGCCAGGCAACTCCCCAGATCTCAATCCGATAAAGATCCTGTGGTCAGTCTTCAAAAGGCGAGTGGACATGCAGAAGCTCACAAATTGTGGTCAACTCAGAGAACTTATAAGGCAAGAATGTATTAGTATCTGTCAGGATTTGGCCCAGAAGCTAATATCCAGCATGCCAGAGCGAATTGCAGAGGTTTTTTTATTATGAGCTAGTCTAGGTGGTCAATTAGCTGTGCTCCCAGCTTGTGGTCATGGTGATCAATTGGTAGACCTCCCTTTACTACCAACAATCTAGCTACCATTTTGTAAGGATGATACTGTATGTCCTGTTTTTTTAAGGATAGATACCAGTGCATGTATACCTGACTAAAAACTAAAGATTACTTGATATTATATTGCACTAATTTCTTGCTGAAACAACCAGGATAAGTATCCAGGAAATATTGCTTACTGTCCATGGCAGGTTCTATCCTGCTGATTCTACATGGGCTCTAGCTGGTCCAGCTGGTGGTTATTAGCTGGTCCGTGGTTACCATCTGGTGGGACAGAGGTCGACCTGGTAGACTTTTAGCTGGTATGACCTTATTTTTCCAGTAGGATACCTATCAATGAACAGCTGGTCCCAAGTGTCTGAAATATTGAATGATCAGTAAAATGATTTTGCTTTGTGCATTGATCTGTTGAATCTCCTTCAGCAGGTAGAACCTACCAGTGGCTTCTGGTGTTTCAAATCTAATTAGCAAAACAAATCATCCAAATAATGCAGATATCTGCTCAATAATTCTTTTTTCTTCTTTTTACATTTTATTGGCTTTTTTGTTGTCGGAAGTTGCTGCTTTCTCGCCACAAGGGTCCCTGCGGATGATACCAGATGTTCCAGGCACTGCACTTCCCCACTCACTGCTCTAATGTAATATTCATGGCCAAGCAGGCAGACGTTTATTTATTTATTTATTTATTTCATCATCTTGCACAACAGCAGGCCATGCACAAAGCATCTCTTCCCTCTCCTGTTCTACTCTCTCTGTCTCACTCACCTTTCTATTTCTCCTTTCCTCTTTTTTTGTGGGTCTCCCAGCATCAGCCTCCAATTTTTTTTTACTGTGAATAAATCCTCCCACATGGTTCCTTAAAATTTGTAATTCACCTTTACTTCATTCCACTTTCACTTTATCTTCTTTGTTTTCTGAAACATTTTAGTTGTCTCCATTCTAAACATTTGATGTGCCTAAAATCTAAATTATGTCATTTAATGAGCGTAAATGTATGACGTATAATGTAATTAGTTGTATCAGGTGTGTTTGATAAGAGTTGGAGCTAAAATTTGCAGGACAGTCGATTGCCAGGAGCAGGGTTGGGCATCCCTGATCTAAAGGATATGCATCAATTTCATCTCTCTCATCTAAGTTCTCTATCATACTGTAAATTGGCCTGTTGGTTTATGAAGGGTTAGTGGAGCAACCTGTACATTGTTTTTCCATCAAAGATCCCAAAGAGGCTGGCTACTGTTGGGTATTGGCTGTCAGGTTGATCTCTAACTCTCCCACTGGTGCTCATCCACATGGCCAGTATGGCCAGCCAAGCTCCTTTCCTGCCGCGGTCCACACATTGGCCTGAAAGAGCACAGGCCTGGCCCCTGTCTAAACGTAGTGGTGAAAGAAATAACAAGCAGTGTATGGCTACAAGGCCATGTCCCCTGAGGACCACATGCCCAAACCTGCTTGGTGGTGGTGGAGAGGTGAAGTAAAGGATGGACTCGAGGGGGAAAGGTAGAGGAAAATGAAGAGAAGAGGTACAGAAAAGGTTATTGTATCCAGACAAAGATATCAGTAACACCTTATTTCAATAGTCCACTTTAAACATTCTACTAACAGTAAATCAAGTTGCAACTAACAATCATTAGAGAATGTCTGCCTAATAAATTCTGAGACTTTATTTTGATTGTTCCACAACATACAACATCAGAAACTTTGCAAGTATTAGTCAGTTTATTCTACTCAGTCTACTTTGAGAGTTAGTAGACATGTTCTGTAATTGCAAATTACTTACCCAATATTTGACATTTTACTATAGAAAGCTCTTAATTTTTACCAGGCCATTTTAAAACTCAATCAACACTCGCTTTTCATGATCCATTCAATTCCTGACTGATCAATTCTTAAACATGTTTGCCATTTTATGAGTTTGATGGTAGGCTAAAGTTGCTTTTGGGTCATAGTTTTATAAAGAGGGCCGCATGAACCACATAACTTTTATTCTGTGACCATTTCCTTTGTAGCAAAGCACAGTTTCTCACTAGAGAAAAGAGAGAAACAACGATAAAACATGGGAACACAAGCAGAAACAAACAGCACAGAAATGAAAGTCCACAGAGAGCGAGGCGATGAGGTTCTTGACTGCGGTCCAAGCCGACAGCTGACAGCGGCATCAGTGACATCATGTACGAGCAGATGTGGCGGCAGCTTTCCAAGTGCCGCACCACGATTTCCCTCCCTCTGTTTCTCTCTCCCTCCTTCCGTTTGCATCACCTCTTTCCTTGCCCACCCCTCTCCCTCTTTCCAGCTCCACCTGTGAGAGGGATTTCACCTGAGATGCACCTGACTGCTCTCCAGTCCGCACACTCTTCGCCGCTGCAGACTTCCTCTCCTCCCCGCTGCATTAGCTCCTAATTACCAGCTAATAAGTCATTACTCCTGCTATGCATGGGGGAATACTGGGGCCTACTCGTCCCATTATTAATGCTGGCACCCACCCTACCACACCGTCCACCCACTTCTGGTGGGTAGGTGGGATACGTGTGCAAGTATTTCACTGGGATGGGGCACAGACAAGAAAACCATTAGAATGCAGATAGTCTAAGAATTAACAAGACCTTAATAATTAGAAATGCTCGCAGGCATTACTAATGTTAAATTGTACATTACTACTGTATTAATGTACAATTTAACCTTGGATGCAAGTCACCATTTTTGTAGTTTTTCTCTAGTGCTAAAAATGACCTTTTTATGTCTGGCGAGAGATATCACAGACAGAAAATTGTATAGACTTACAGAGAATAAGAGATCAGGAATGAGAACATTAAAGAGACTTTTGGGATGGATGCTGACTTAGACCAGTGAGCATCCAACATTCCCCTTTGGTTCCTTGTTACTTACATAAGTTTGTAATGCTGTTGCATATGTTTTCTGGAACAGTTTTGGGGAATTTTGGTTATGACAAAACTTGCGGCCAAAGTTTGCTAAGGCCTGTGATATACAGTACCTAACCCAAATGACATAAACTAGCTGTAATAAAAGCAGACTGTGTTGTCGCCTCACATCTGGGACAAAAAGTTGCATTTCTATGTGGTAAAGACTACAGTCAACTAGCATTTACGCTTTGCAACTGTATGAGAGGAATAACTACTATATCAGAAAGTGCAGTATTCTACATTTGTCATTCAAAAGAGAAAACTGAAAATAGGACAGTAGATATACAAACCATTTTATACAAAGCATTTTGAATATGATTTACATTGTTCAGTTGGTCTTCACTTTCTTCATTCCAAGCGGCCATGTCTTTATGAAGATATTTGTGTATAGTACTGCTCAAGTAAGCCATCTTGACTCTTCACTTTTGACACTTTCGCCTTTCTTCTTGCTAAATCTGGATTGGCGACACCAAAGAAAAGCCTAGCATTTCACATTTCTAGCAATGTACTAACAACCACTACAAAACCACCTTAAAAAAAAACAGTGGTAAGTTTGTTGAAAAAACAGAATATGCTGGTTAGGTAGGCTTTGAAGCTGGCATGCTGGTTTGAGTTGGTTTGGACCACACACAATAATGTACTGTATACTGCAAATCTAGTTTATGATATTGACCTCAAATGTCTACTGTGCAGTCAAAGGTGAAATAGCATGATGCTTCATGCCCTTAGAGAATGTTGAGTTGCCACTTGTGTGTGTGTGAGTGGATACACATGCCTGAAATTTCACTCCGGTACTTTAAAATTTTATCAAACATGAATACACACTCCATTTAACCAAAAACCACTTGAAATATGAGAAAAAGTATAGAGCCTTTCTGCAAAACAGCATGAGTGGACGTCGTCTCATAGTATTTCATTCCCACTACTGTTCTGTAATGTGATACGTATGTGTAGTATTTAGAAGAAGCCATGCTCTGCAGAGCAAATGCTGTTTATTTACAGCGCTTCTCTGAAGTTGTACATTAGAGAAAATCCTTCCGGGGGGAGGGGGAGTACAGGAGGGAGTGAAATGATGGCAGGGAGAGATACAGAGACAGAGAGAGAGAGAGAAGGCAGCAGCTGTGCTGGAATTAATGTCTGCATGCCAAATTAGAAACACGATGCATCTCCGTCAGAACAAAAAAAAGAGGGGGGTGAAAGGAGGGGGTGGACGTACAGACGGATTTCTGGCACATCCTGCGGGTGACAAGAACGCTTACCACTTACCACACGTAGCGCTAAAGAAAAACAACAAAGCAAACTCTATAATGGGGTCACTGTGTGCAAATCAAGTCATTGCTGTGTTATTTTGGACATATTACTGTGCTCAGGAATTCCCTATATAACAGTCTGCACTTCTCTAGTGCTGTTGCTTTTAATTAGGGGAAACCTATACTCAGAATTAAATGTAATTGCTTATAAAATAATAATAATAAAATAGTAAATACTACAGGTTTTTATTGATGGAGTTACCTGAGACTTATCTACATACCGGAATATATGGGACTCAGGGGTGACATTGCTACATGGTAAAAACACTCAAAACATCTTAGCAACACCTTGACAATCACCCACACTTTATCAACCGCACTGCAATGCTATCATTTATAATATCCTAGCAATAACACTGTAATATGGTAAGAATTGTCTTAAACACCTTCAAATGCCAACAATAAGAACACTGTTGCAACTTAATAAAAAATTTGAACACCTTGGTTATCGCCCGAATCATTTTTACAACCATATAGCATTGTGCTAATATCACTGGTAGCAAATTTGGGTGGGAACACCATTTTGAAATGTTTTAAAAATGATAAATGTCCAGTTTTAAGGTTACAAAAATGTTTTTTACAACATTCTAACTTTTTTTTTTTAACTCGTTATTCGAATGTTTATTTTTCTATATTCTACAATGTCCACTTTTCTTGTGATTAGAATGATATTTAATGGTTAAAAAAAAACTGTTTTTCCAAGTTAAAACAATGTTGATCTTAGAACATTCTCATTTTTATGAGCATGTTTACCAAACATTAATAAGTGTATGGCTACAAGGCCAAACCTGCTTGGTGGTGGTGGAGAGGTGAAGTAAAGGATGGACTCGAGGGGGAAAGGTAGAGGAAAATGAAGAGAAGAGGTACAGAAAAGGTTATTGTATCCAGACAAAGATATCAGTAACACCTTATTTCAATAGTCCACTTTAAACATTCTACTAACAGTAAATCAAGTTGCAACTAACAATCATTAGAGAATGTCTGCCTAATAAATTCTGAGACTTTATTTTGATTGTTCCACAACATACAACATCAGAAACTTTGCAAGTATTAGTCAGTTTATTCTACTCAGTCTACTTTGAGAGTTAGTAGACATGTTCTGTAATTGCAAATTACTTACCCAATATTTGACATTTTACTATAGAACACTTTCCATAAATATTACTTTAATATTGTTTATTAAAAAAACAATACTGAGAATCAGAACTCTGAAATTAGCTGGGATCTGTTTAAAACATCCATGCAACTTCACAGCAACACTCCAGCAACCACCCACACCTTAGGCACCACATTGTAGTGCATGTAACCATTCATGCCACCCAAGCAATAGCATTGCAACCACTCAAAACACATTAACAATCACATAGCAACAGCCTACCAACAATCCAGAACATCACAGCAACTGCATAACAATGAAAACACATTGGTAACATCTAGCGTAGTGGCAGTAATGGCAAACATTTCTGCTATGTTCTTCATATAATGTAAAAAAAATGTAGTTTTGTGTGTGCATGTTGGAGTGTGTTTGCCAGCGTTAGATGTTTGTTTGTAAGTACCATGTGACTGTGGGCCGGTGGGATGAGGTGACACAGTGATGGAGGAGTCAGAGTGCAGAGGTGTAGGGCCACCAGTCTGAGCTCGACCCCTCGGGAGATGGCCCTGAATAACATTAGCAGCCACTGGATCAATAATGACTTTACAGGCTCTTTCTAATGATACCTGCAGGGCACAGGGTTACACGCCTGGGGGCACGGACCGCACTGCTCTGCAGCCATGAATACACAATGAGTTTGTGTGTTTGTGTGTGCACATGCTCGTGCCATATATTCTGAGAATTGCTATGTATATTTGCTCATTCTGGGTACAAGGATTTGCTTATTACAGATGGGTGTGTGATCAGTGCTGAATGGACTTTTCTGCTTTACATCTAAATGAGAAAGTCTTTGTGTATTATCCGTTTGTCAAAAAAGCATACCTTAGCTAAGGGGTGTGTGGTGTTCTGTGGTGGATTGTGTATGCGAACGCACATGTGTGTAAAGGTGTTAAAGGGAAGGTGAGGGGGATGTCTACTGAAGGACGCATACGAGCATATGGTGGGTCGGTTTTATGTTTGTGTGTGTGTGTTTGTGTGTGAGGGAGCTGTTGTTAAGCAGGGTTCCATTACATTTTTTTCAGGTAAAGTGAGACAGAGAGGCAAACTGTATCTATAGCATGCTCAGCGTAATACACATTACAGAACAATAGAAAAGAAACAATGTGAGAATCATGCGGTAGTCAAAATTAATGAGGAAGGTAGACTATTAAAACAAACCCATAATGCTGAAGCGCTAGTCTCTATTTCCAGACAATAAGTCAGTGGCAGGTTTGAATGGTTTGTGTGTTGTGAATATGCACACTTTTATGAGAAGATGCAAAAGACATTAACTATACATCACAGTAGTCTTGATATATTTTATCGCACATCTCCTTTTAAGGGCAAGTTCTGTGTCTGGCCAAAGTTTAGCTGCAGTAAACCCCTAAATTTATAGGGATGTGCAGAATGATCCTGAAATACTAATTGTTCTGTAATGGATGTTTTATTATACAGAGCAATCCTCAGATCATTTTTCCTAACGCTAGACCTTTTATTATTTTTTACAGTGGAAAAGATCATAGGCATTATCATAGAATATTTGTGTGGGATGGAAACTATTTAGTATTTTTCCTTCACATTACAGTACATATACAAAACTGCTGAAAAGCATAACAATTTATTGATAAATGAGCAAAAACAAACAGCAGTTTGATAATTTAGCAATAGGTACCCTAATGAAAAAGTTATTCAAATTTCATACCAAGTATAGTTCAAATCTTTTAGCACATTTACAGACGGATCTTAAAATTGACTGATATAGAAATTTTAATTAAACTTCATTTGAAACATTACTTCTGCACAATGCATATTTCTTATAAATAAGCCTGAAATGCATTTTAATTTGACCTTAAATGAGGATTAATTCATATTGTAATATTGCCCTTTAAATGCAAAATATTTAAAGTGTACCTGAAGTACCTGAACTTTAGAACAGTCAAATATACTAAGTATGTGTTTAATTGAGCACTACACAATTAAAGTGCATTAAGTACAAAATCATCAGTTGTTCCAATTTAGCAGACTTTAAGTATACCAGTTTAATATAGTAAAAGTACAATTAATACATACATATGAAAATGTATTTGTAGCATACTTAGCATGAAATAAATGTATTTCAAATACGTTTAAGTATATTTATTTTTCACTAGGGTAACTATAGGTTTTTAAAATAATACAATTACATAATACGACTACAGCACTGATACTGAACATTTGTGTATTTCGGTCATCTATTATAGTATAAGCATTTAATTAAATAAATAAGTAAATAAATATAGTAAGTCTTATTTAGACTACCATCAAGTTGTATATCTTAATACGAACTACAACTACAAATTTAACAACTCTGACAACCATTGTGGTTCTAATATTGCAAATTGAATTCAATTACAGTAATTTATATTACTAATAAACTAATGACTTTTTTTCAATGCTTTGATTCAAAACATTTTTGGAATAAGCTGACAGGAACTTATTGACATACAGTAGTATTTTCAACAGTAATTGGTATTAGCTCTTCATAATCATATTCTTTGAGGTTGCGCAAAGAACATGAGTTTACGCGATTAACTGATATTACAAATAAACCTGCTAATGCGTTTTTGACATTATCGTTAAAAGATTAATAATTTAGCTACTTTTTAACGACAATTGTAGCCAATTTCTGAATGAAACCGGGTTGATGGTAATGCACAGAGCTCTTGACTGCTGCAACAGAGATGTGTAGCGTATACGGCTAAGTGCTACAGATTTGTCAAGAGAAAGTTCTCAACAGCAAAATTGCTAACAGCCACTCTAAGCGTGGCTAAATTGGAAAACACATACACAATCATGCAAACAACAAAGCGCAGAGTGAGCTCTCAGCTACATAATTGCTAGCGGGGAGTACTACCTTTCAAACATTTGAACCGCCACCCGTTAAAATCACCAGGGGTCGATGCTACACCCTTGTGCTATTGATTACACACTCCGAGCCAACCTCACAGCGGGAAGGGCGGCCATTTTGGCACTTTCAGGAAGAGCGAAATGTGGCGTTCTTTTTGTCCTCTGCTGAAACAAAGCCCTCTTATTTCTACCCGCAGTACCTCCCCACCCTTTCGTTCCCCCCTCATGTCTGACCGAGCACCCCCCCCCCATCACACATACGCACCCACCCTCCCTCGACACCCCCCGGGAGGTGACATCTGCCGGGCCGTGCTCGGCTGGTTCCAGATGCAGCGAGCGCTAATTTCAATTCCATCATCCTCTCCCAATCAGCTCCTCTCTCCCCAGTGCAACATTAACGAGCCTCTTTCATTTGAATACATAATTAGCCGCCCGAGCACTCTGCTTCACTAATTTCGAGACAAAGGATCGGGGGTGGGGGACAGACAGAAAACGGGGGAAGTGTGGCGGCGAAACCTGAAAAAATAAAACATTTGCATGCCAATTTAGGAAAGGGGGATGTTTTTCTACCATGCAATAGGGTTGAGAGTATTTTTAGGTCCTCTTTTTCATTCTCTTTGTTTTATTTTCCTTGTTTCTAATGGTGATGCGGTTGTACGGAACCCTCAGGCCATCCATATAAATGCTGACAAAACAGTCACGCTTACAAATAAGAAGCAAGCGCACAACACGCATCTGCAATCTGCAAAATATGTACAATGAACATCCCAACGGTTTGTTCCAACACGACAAGGTCACGAAACGGAAAACCATGAAATATGCAAATGTACATGCAGAAATCACACCTGTGTGCAATGCCTTGCGCGAAAAAGCTGGCATTTTGGAATGTCGAAACGCCCTGAGGTAGTCCTCACACACCTGGAAGGTGCTAGAGTGCTGCTTTATTGCAGCTTTCGCTTTTTTGCCTAATAGAATATTACTCATGTGTGTATGTGTGAGAGATGCACACACACACACACACCTGTCTGTCTGGGAACAACACCTCTGTGAAAGTGTGGGTGTGTGGATGGTGATATCATTGCAGTGCATATGTGATGGTGTCCCAGGCATGTGTTTGTGTTGACATGCATGCGAGGGGTAGTATCATGGCACCATATGCGCATATGTAACACTATCACCATTCTGAGGGTGCACACACGTGTAATATACAGTATCTCGCAACTGTATCGCACTCCCTCTCTCTCTGGTCTCCTGCCAGCCCAGTGCTGTTGTCAGTCAACTGGAAGCCAAATGGGCTCTTTGATCCTATTAGGGCCCATGCCAAATCAACACTCCCCTCATTAAAGCCAGCACGCGCCAGCTAACCACACACACAGCCTGGCAGCACCCACCTCCCTTCTGTCCCGCGGAGAGCAGGCAGGCATTACCCTCTGTTTATTGATCGGCGCTGTGAAATCCTGCTTATTGATTATCTCTGATCAATCACGGGGTGGATCTTCCGTGGGGAGAATTTAGCGATGACATGGAGATTCAGTCTGAGTCTCCGAGTTATACCATTAGTCACTGTCAGGCCGCATAGACTCTTTATTACTGCTCTTCACGTAGGACTGCTGTCGATCATTAGGGTTGAAAATGGCTTTCTGTCTTAAGATACTACATTTAAACAAATTCAGTTTGTTTGAACTTCCCGATCAGACTTTACTGCAGTACTGCATCAATAAGCCAAAGTGTGCACTACACTCAAAATGCATAAATGAATAAATAAATAAATGTTTTACGAGGTGGCTAATTCGTACAAACTCTAATACTTTAATTTGTTCAACCTTGACATTTTGATTTAACATTGAAAAATATATAAAAAAAAAAATAAATAAATAAAACATTTATATACTGTAAAAATATTATTTGCCATACTAAATATATATTTTTAGATACAAGCCACAGTTTAACTTATGTAGATCAGTATTGTTGTTTTTTTCACAACAATAGACAAACAATTCAGTGTTTAATTTAATATGATTAAAAGCAACTTCAAAACACCTTAACATTTATTGTGTCATTTAAAAATATTGATTGTATGTTATATAAAACAATAATAACAATAATAATACATTTATAAAAAGTTATTTATCATAAAACCACAAAACCACAAATAATATGCAGTGTGCTAGTATTCCATTATAATCTTGTTGTCATTTATTTCAGGACTAAAATACTTCACATATTTTACATCCAATTATGATTACTAATGTTATGAATATGTATATTTTCCCCAATTCTTTATTTTTGCAAACAGTCTTAAATGAAGAAACTGAAGAGACAGAGAGGGGAACGGGAAATGAGTGTTCACCTTTCTTTCTTTTCAGTGGGCTCCAGGTGACTTAGATGTTATTGACCTGTCCAAATCAGAGGTGGTGACCCACATCTCTTGCTTGATGACCTTTCTACAGAGAAGAGACTGACATCATTCTGTGAGTTATTTACAGCAGCGGTCCGACCTCTCTCTATGACCCGTGGGGCACACTGAGTACCTGCAGAGAGAGTAAATGGGCCTGTCTGTCCTCAGGGACGGGCTTCACAACTCCCTAGTTGATTCCTTAAAGATTTGTTCTGTCTTTTCTTAGCACATACACATAAACACATTCACACACACACATTAGGGACATCACACTGATATCTATTGTTTTTATATTAAGCTAATTTCATTTGTTATACACAAACTCTACACATTTTCTGAACCCAACTAGTAACAGAAACCTTGTTAAAGTTTTTAATTGTATTTTATTTTTTAAAAGAAATGTATTCTTTTAATGCTGTTTTCATTATCGCCTCCACAATGCATATCACAGGGATTAAATATGTGTATATTTCAGATATATAGATCCCTTTCTCGCCCTTTTAAAGGGGAGATAATGCACAACACCTGGTGCGGAAGTTACTGAGGTACTTGGGTGAATTCGGTCCAGGTAGGAACGTTAGTATTCTGGAGAAGGTTCCCGCTGATGACAGTCAGAGAGGGCCACAGAGGATCCCCTTGTGACAGAACTTGTTTAAAAATTTTGAAAGGACCCATGTACCTCGGATTCAGTTTTCTGCATACACATTGTCCCAGTTAATAGGTGGGATTCGGTCGTCGTGGCGGTCGGCTTGCTCAGTAACTCTACTAATGGCTCATTGGAGATGAATGTGTGTTTGGTTCCATGTGTCTCCACTGCGATGGAGCCAGTGATCTAGAGCAGGGAGGTTGGACGGTTCTCCAGACCATGGGAAGAGCGGGGGCTGATAGCCAAGTACACATTTGAACGGTGTCATGCCTGTGGCTTGGGTACCGGAGGGAATGTTGGGCGTACTCGGCACATAGGAGATATTGGCTCCAGTCTTCAGGTTCTGGTATCAATAAGTTCTTGGTTGAGCCTCTTGGTCTGTCCGTTAGACTGGGGATGACCCCTATCTGTGACAATATCCTCTGGGATACCATCGAAATGAAATGCTTGTTCCATAACAACTTCTGCGGTTTTCCAAGCTGTGGGCTATTTGTATATATAATATATAATATGTGGGACCAGG
>JAUMHP010000052.1:22414022-22425421 GCA_032361065.1 Enteromius trimaculatus | reverse complement strand
AAGTGAAAAAAGGTTAATTAAAACCACAAAAAGAAAAATTATTCGAAATAAAGTAAGCATTGACTAAGCTGAAAAAATAAAATGTCTTTCCATATATAATAAATAAAAATTTAAACTATAATACCATATAAATATAAAATAACACTGAAATGAAATGAAAATGTTTAAATATCCATTATAAATAATGAGTTTTTCGATTAGCTTACTATAGAAAAACATGGTAACAGGGTTGACAGTTTAATAGCATGCCCTACTGACATGCATTGAAAAAAAATTAGCATTGATGTTAAAGTGCTAAAATAAGACATATTTAATTCCTGAAAAAAGGTGGTGATGTAATTTTGCAACATGTCCTCCAACCAATACGCTCGTATAGGTCGTTTGTACATATCACATTAAGTTTTAGTGTAGCTCAGGTTGTAGAGCTATGTCTTAGAAGACAAGATGTGATCATGTGCTCAGGGTTCGAACCCAGGGGACATACATGCTAGTGAATCCCTATGAAACATGATATTGCAGCCTTTTTGTAAGAGGTAGGGTAAGGGTTAGATGCGATCATTTGTATGAATTAAACCTACTAAAATACTTTTTAATCACGGCAAGATCAGTGTGGAGAGTCCACATACATATTTAAACAAAGCATGCATTTTGATCGAAAATGACAGTAATATGCATTTCATGATGACAGACGCAATAAGACACTGTCAATATTTTTGAGCTCACTAGAGGGCACTTACCTTTAAAACGTGAATATAGGTCGTAATATGGTACTTGCACAAACAACCTATATAGTCGTTTTTTGTTGGCTGTACTGTATTTCAGGCTGTAATTTTGGCAGAATTATTTTTCATTTTTTCATACTCTAAAAAAACAGGTTCAGTTATCATTGCATTAAATCATTATTTGCATGTTATTAAGGGACTCGAACACACCAACTATCATTCGTTTGGTGTAATGACCGTCCAGATGTTCCACTGAAGACCATATTTATAGCAGTTTGACCTGTCCCTCTGCTGAGCAGAGCCCATATAGCATAGTCTGGGCTAAAGAATCACAGACTGTTATTCACTTGCTCCACTGGGTGCTCTGTGTTTAGCGGAGCTTCATCTGTCTTCATATCCATGTCATCTCCTAACAAGTGTTTAAACAGGGCACCTGCCCGCTGCTTCAACAAAGCCACCAGCCAGACAGCCTCATCTCTCCATGAGCCTGATTTCCCCTGCTGTGAACGGGTCATTCATCACACACACTAACACACACACAACTACAGACAATACTTACAGGACAACAGGTCAGCTGCTGGGTCACCCCACACTGTAGGCTATAATAAAGCTGTGTTATTTTATAAATGCTTATTAGCCACATAACCTAAGGTCATACTGAGACATGAGAATATAATATATAACACACATTACTCAAAACATAAACAAACAAACAAATGGAAGAGAGAACTACTTTTTCATGCATTAACTATTTTTTTCTAGGGCTTAGTTAATGAATTAAGTTTAATTCATTTTACACAATGTTTAAGTTAAACACATACATAGTTCAAATAACACATTTAATTTGATATTGCAAGAGTTTATTTTATTACAGTTTTTTATTAATTATTTGTCAGTAAAGGAAGGATAAACCTTGGTTTTATGGTTTTATTTAGAAATGTGTGCAATACTTCTATGCAAAAACCTGGATCTTCACAAGTGCGTGTTTGTATGTGTCTGCATGTGTGCATGTTTGTGTGATTTATGAAGACACAAATGTGTATAATGACATGGGTATGACATAGGTATCACACTATGAAGGTGATTTATGAGGACATTTTCAGTGTCCCCGTAATTCAAAAGGCTTAAAAAAAACATACTAAATGGTGTTGTTGTTGTTGTTTTTTTGTTGTTGTTTTTTTTGAAAATCTAAATCTGCACACAGTTTCCTGTGATGGGTAGGTTTAGGTGTAGGGTAGGTGTAGGGCAATAGCACATACAGTCTGTACAGTATAAAAACAATTACGCCTATAGAGAGTAACCAACATGTGTGTGCTATTCTGAAACAGCATAGTCTAATCAGCTGATATGAACATTGGACTCACATTTAGCCAGTAGCAATGGTTTGAAGTTAAAAACACAGCATTTAATTTCACAAAAAGTCACATGAATTACTTGTACATTAATGCAGTGCTTTTATCAGTTGTTTGAGCTCTCAGTCTGATGGCACCCATTCACTGCAGTGATGCCAGATTGCAGTAGTATGCTGGAAAGGATGAGGACAGCATGAGTGTCAATAGAATATGCAGATATTGATCTGATTTGTCAAGATACATGAAATGACAGTATGCCTTCAGTTCCTTTAATGGAAGAGTATGGGAAGTAGTCTGAAGACTAACGACTGCCCTGTGGGTCAAGCTGGTTTTTTGAAATATGGTACATTAAAATATTTGACCCTACCAGCTATTAGCCTAAAATATATACAAGCTCAAACCAGGTACAAACCATGTAAAACTATGGTATTTTCCAGCAGAGCACCCCTCCCCTCTACAGTACATGAACCTAAATAAATAAAGGTCAATATAACTTTAAGCAACTCTACAGAAGACAATAATGTCATGACTTGGCTCAAGTTGGTTCAGGGTTGAGTATTGAAGAAAGATGATGTCCTTCTATGACAAGCACATTGATATTATCCAACTTTGAGTTGAAACTTTGGCATCATCAGTGCCATTGTGAATGTACAGTACATGGGGTAGGACCGCACTGTGCACTTAAAGAAAAAAACAAAAAAACATATGAATTCTCATGAGATCACACTGGATAAGGTGAGAGTGTTGCACTGAGGAAGGGTGTGAGATGTGCGACCCCGCTCTGACAGCTCAATCACGTTCCAGTCACACAAAAGATCTATTGATTAGCATGCTGAGAGATGAACGATCTCTATCTTCAACTCTCTCTGCCTCTCACTGTCAACCCAGGTATTAATGAGGAGACTTGCGGCTGTAGGCTTACTGAGCTACTGAGTCTCTACACACTTCATCAATCTCTCTTATTCACTCGCGCTGAATGTGGCCAGAACAACGAGACCCTGCAGACTGACTCTCTGGACAAACACTATCAACAATTGACAAATCCTCCTCCTCTGCCTGCAGTAGACCTGAGGAAATGACTGAGGCTGTAGATAAGGTTAGGAGATTTTTAAAAAGCTTTTTAACAATTAATATCAGTTCTGGTTTTGAGTGTTAAAATAAGCTTGCTGTAAATAGGATTGCTCCATAACGGGCTATGTTAGGTTTGTTTCAGTAGTTTTATGTGGGTTTTGATTTCGGTCTGTTTTCTCCTTACGTAATTTCTACAAATAATGAAAATGATCAGGTATGTATTTTAAACTGGTATGATTTTTCACCGTAAACTACACAAAAACTGGTGATGTCTGTTGAAGACTAATAGTGTCACAGGCAATAAGAAAAAACAAAGTTTCTTTAGGTTATTAAAAGAATAAAATAAATAAAAACAACTTGAGTGAGAGAATGATTCAATGATTTATTCATGAAGACTTCATTTCAACATTTTATGAATGAATGATTCACTCATTAAAGGTGCTCTATGCGATCTTGTTTGACGTCACTTCCGCTGACGTTTCACGTAAATAAAAAACTAAACAGAGCAAGTTCCCCCTCCCCCGAGTGTTTCTGTAACTGCCGTGAATGCGCAAAGCGCATTGATACAAAAGGTGGTGCTAACCCAAGAGAGACAGCGACAGAACTAACATGTCTAAGGGAACTCCAACTGTTGGGTGAGTAAATGAATATGACAAGTCTTTATAAAATATTTTTACGATAGTATTTTTTTAGTTACAGCTGATATATTGAAAACTATTCTAGAAGCGAATGCCAAACACATGATTATTCTGGAATTTATCCTATCTGTGATCAAAAGTACTAGCTAGCAAGGACCTGCAGACCTATACCTAATGAAGCTAAAAGATGCAAACTATTACTTTGAAAAATACGAGTGTCATTGCTTGTATCGCCTACACTGTAAAGTAGCAACTCGTGGAAATGTCAAGGAAGGGTAAGATATTAAATTGTTTAAGCGTGCATCGGAAATACTTATTTCAGAATCACTGAGTATAGTTACCTCTGTTTTGTAATTTCGCTTACATGAGATAGCTTTGGAGATAATTACTATTTGTTTATTGGTGCGTGTGAATGCTATTAAAACGAGTAATGGTGACTGTACCTACCTGTGCAATAAAAAACCTGCTTCCTGTGCATCAGTTTGGAAGTCCTTTTCATGGCGGAGTTCTCTCCACCGTTCTAACGAAACCCCAATGTAAATGCGGCTCTTGTTTCGTTTCTTCTCGTCTTCTCTTCTTCTCGCCTTATCCTTTTTTCTTCTGTCTATTATGTGCATGTGCATTAAACCCCACCTCTTCCTGCATGATTGTTTGGCCGAAGTTGTTATAGTTTTGGTGCACATCCTGTGCCCCTATTCTGTTTTTTGGTATTGCAGCCTCTATGTTGTCTTTCGAGAGTATTTTATTTATTTATTTATTTATATTATATATTTAGATAAAAAATTATATCCATTGATCAACATTTATGCATTGTTGAATCTTTATATATTTTTTGTAAAGTTGCTTTTGGTATAGCTATTCTCATTTTACATAATAATGACTTTAAATGACTTTCTGGGGGTAATATTACCCTAATTTCACAGTGAAAACTAATGTATATATATATATATATATATATTATATATTATATATATATAATGAATTAGATTAGATTTTTACTTGATATATAGTTTACAATTTTAATAAGAATAATTATTATAATTGTTGTTGTTAATGATAATGATGTTGTTGTATAGTCATTAAATGGATCCAATAAGAATTTTTATAAAATATCAACAACAATAAATAACATTGATGCTATTATTGCTGTTATTTTAATGCTTGATGGATCACATTGAATGCGCTCAATAAAAACAGTGTGAATGTTGCACATGATCATATTCGAGCTTTTCTGGGAACAAACTTTACTTTTCAGAGCCATCTTTTGCAAAGACTTTTACCCAACTGGTCCCAAGATGGTTTTTAGTAGATTTATGACCACTAACAAGCTCATACTAGCCAGCAAAACCGTAGCCTGTTTGCTCAAATGTCCAAATACTTTCCGAGATAAAGACACTGCAGTGCTGACAGAAAATAAACAACTGCTTCTATTTATTAGTTTCTTTTTTCCTCTCATTCATACAGCCAGTATCTTGTATTATTGTCTCATAAGCCAACTGGGTCACTTAATCCTCAGGGTGTCAGCATTCCTACATTCAATTAAACCCACTGCAGATCTCCACATGTTGTACACACTCGCTCACACAGTGGATCCTGCGGGTTCTTGCAGGGGAAGTTGCATTAAACCCTGTTTAAAGAGCAATGCAACCTATTCCACTGCCCCAGTGGTCCACTCATCTCTCCTTTCCCCCATCTGTCCATCACAGACACACATACACCAGGGGGGAGGCCATCACCAGCACATCAGCATTGATTGCTAGGGTCTCACACACCCATCCTTTCATCCATCAGCAGAACATAGTGGTTTTTTACTCTTTTTGTCTTCATCTGAATCAGTATCAAATTCTCAATTCAGAAACCCTTCAGTCCATTTACATGGTAATCACCATTTTATCTTCCAGAATTGTGTAATATATCACAATTGTGTCTTACTCTCTCTTAACTGTGACTGAATGCCTTTGCAATTGCAAACTTTTTCTCATAATAGTGACTACTTCTTACAAATTAAATTTTATACTGTATGTCTCACTGTGACTTTAAATTTTATGATGTCTTGATTTTTTCAGTTTGTTATCTCACTTTTTTATCTGAGGCACAGAAGGGCTTTAATTCATTCAGCTGGTCTTTTCTGAATGTCTAACGTGTGACACATACTAGTATGAAACCATATAAATCTGACATTTGACTAAAACTAAACTATGTGGGAAACTATTTTAAATTACGGTACAAAGGATTATATGGTTGTTTTTAAGCTGGTATTACACCATACATAACATTTTTACATACCATTTTTAAACAAATACAATCCTATTGGCCAATTTTCTACCACACAAAATCTATAAGGAATACACTTTGCATAATATTTCCTGTATGCATGAAAATAAAACATTTCACATACAGAAAGAGAACAAAAAAATCAGCATAAAAAGACATATGCATGTTAGCCACCCTTATGCAGACAATACAGACAGGCTCTGAGCTGAAATATTCTAAGCACAAATTTACCTGTAAAAAAGATTTTATGCAGAGCTGGAGAAGTGAGAGCAGCTGTGATGCAAAGGTGATACACCTTCAGTAACTGGACAATTCCTTTATTAAAAGATCAATCACTAAAGACACATCAGAAATAAAGTTCAATATGGAAATTCTTGAATAGAATGGAGGGGTGAAAGCAAACTTAATAAATCTGGGAAATAAACCCCTACAATTTAATACTAATAAACTCAGTACAGTCTCTATGCCTTCTGTTCCTGACAGAAGCGCTGTCTGCATCCAGTGTGTGTGTGTGTGTGTGTGCGTGTGTGATGAATAATGCATGAGTGTTCATTAAGATGAGTGTGTGCAATCCTCCCCTTTGCTGTGCAGCATCTCCTGCCTTGTGGCTGCCATCTGGATCCATGCCATGACTCTACCATTTAGAGAGACAGTGCATAAGGTATCTGAAAGCATCTTAAACATAGGATAGATGTAAATTCATACATTTGAATGATTCAGCTCTGACTGTTGGCCTGTAAGCCTGTAAGTAAAACATTTTACATTTGGTGGATACTCTTATTCAAAGCTACTTATGGTGCATTGAAAGTTGAATCAGTTTGGTGTTCTCTAAGAATCAACCAATGACCTTGGCATTTATAATGTCATGCTCCAGTGCAAAGGTCAATCATTGTTAAAGGATCAAGTTATTTCACCTTGGACCCCGTTTGTCATTGATATTTCAATGATGTTGAATGTGCACATGCAGTGTCCATCAAATGTAAAAGTATATTTTTAAAAATAGTACTTGCAGATTGTATACTAGTAGAGAATAAAACAACACTGTACAGAAGTGTACTTTCAGGACTATTTCTTAAAAACATTTAAAAAGTATTTCTTTAAAGTACATTTTAAATCATTATGTTTGAATAATCTTTTGTAATGCATTAGATAAGCACATGTTGTAAGCACTAAGATGCTAAAGCTAAAGTAAATTTAGCAGTACACCTTAACGATTAAATTATATAGAATAAAAGTCCTATTTAAAGAGTTAAAAAAAACTAAAAGTAATATCTATTTTTCATTTAAATTACAATCAGCATGTTAATTGTTACATTTGGTTCACATTCATTTAATTCTTTTAAAGCATAATTTTCCTTTAAAAAGTACACTTCCTTGAAGTGAAGTGCACTTCCTTTTCACAAAGAGATTTTTCTTATACACATTAGATACACTGTGCATATTAATAAAATTAATCTAATAGGAAATTTTGCCATATGTGACACTTAATGTTATGAGGGTCCCCCACAGAGGGTCTGGGCCCCCAGCATGAGAGTCCCGTATGTCAGTGCCCTGCATGTGGGCAATAGAAAACTTACAGTATAATAAACATTTAAATTATTCACACTAACTTTATTTTTTGTAGTCAATCGAGTGTAAAGTCTCTCATAGTAAATAAACTTCAGTATACTATTGGTCGTCATTGAGCCGCTGCTCATTCACACATAATTAAACTTTTATCAGACATACACATAATTCATCTCCAACTGACACTGGAAATTCCCAACTCTGATTGAAAATAAATGATTCTGGTGACTTTGTTGCTGCAAATCACTATACATGTAAATGCCCATTTGCGTTAACATACTGAACAATCAAAAACAAACATGTCTCTTGTTCCATCCTCTACCGCCAAAAATGAGTGTCATAAGTGATTTGCCTTCTGTTTTGTCCCACTGTGTCACTGTGTCTCTGTTTGTGTGTGTGTCTGAATGTAGGTGACCTGTAAGTGCCAAACCCACAGCGGGTGTAAAAGCAGAGGGTGGGCACAGCCATAAACCACATCTACTCTACTGTATATCCCAACACTGCTGTCTCAGCCTCATAAACAAACCGCAAAGTGTCCTATCACACATCCAATGCTACTAGTGAGTGTGTATGTATATATGTGTGTGACTCTCTTCGTGACCACGGTCACCAGACATTACGTCACTGGCCTCAGAAGACTTAATAGCAAGTGTATTAAAAGAGGATTGTGTGTATTTGCTGTTTTTTCCTGGCACACTGCTTTTAAAGGGACATCCAGATTTGTCAGCAGTTTTCTTCTGGGATTTCAGGCCTCTACGAAATGGTGCATCCTTTCAGACATTCTGCAGCATATGCATGAGGATTTATGGGATATGACAACATATATAGGATATGATTGTGTCACTTTGTACTTGGTTAAACTGATACAGCAGTGAATGTTATCTAGTTCAGGATACGCTGCACATATCTCAGGCAGTCAGACGGAAGACTGACTGTCATCAATTCACAGCCATACATATTCACACAAACATACACACTACTAACCAATCCCAAGTATTCTACTGTGGAGAAAACTAAGATGCAAGGTATGACAGTACTGTACCTAAAAATAAATAATAACATTTAATATGATTGCACAGCTTAAGTAGTAAATATGAAATATGTGCTTTCTTTCTTTTTCTTTCTTCCTAAAGGTATTTGGTCATTGTACTCTATTCTGTCCCCTGTCCCATGGTGAATATGTGCACTTTTAGCATAAGATAATTACAGAAATAATTATAAAAAGCATTATGTCTTCATATGTCATTTCATAATTACTTCTATATTCTGCGTGCTGCTAAATGCACTGACCGACATTTATGGTAAACTAAAATTTCTTAAAATAAACCATGGTAAATATGGTACTGTAAATAATTATGGTATTTGTTTATATATTTGTAATTACACATTTATAATGATGTAATAAACAAGTTGCATTTTAGTTTTTTACTTCCTTAATGCATTACAAAAGACTGAAACAAATTTAAAGGCAGCATATATGAAGCCTTTATATACACTTCATTAATTTTACATTGCATACATTTACAGGTTTTTAATAGAAACACACACAAGGATTTGAATGAATTCTATTAAGTGCACTTCTTTTTCACAAGGGCTAGTTCTGTTGGCAAAAGCCTGTATTCCTCCTCTTCTGCTATTAGTATGTGTGAGTCGAAAAGAGTGCACAGGGTCACAGTAATTTGCCACAGGTTGAGTCTGTGATAATGTTGTGTGCGGTGACCAAGTGAACCCAGAAAATGGATAAACTTTAAATCCTTTTCCAGTGCACATATACCTGCATTTACTGCACAAACAAACTAAACTACTACCTTCTTCTTCAATACTACGAAGAAGGCCATGCCATGTTTACAGTAGAACATGGCTCTGTCTAAATAATTGCAATGGGTATCCTCAGTTACAGCTTTATTTCCCCTGATTCCTCTTCATACTGGGAGATGCAGCCCCAGTCAATATTGCTGCATATACATACAATTCTCTAATTGTTCTGGAGGGACTCTATGTGTGTGTGCGTGTGTTTGTGAATGCGCGCAATGGGAAAAGCAAGGATGTATGACTGGATATGTTTAGAACAACTAACACATACCCCTTCTGTTTTTACACAATAGCATACATGCTATACACATTATGCTTTTTTATGTATTTAATTCCCAGATTATGCAGTATATTTCCCACTAATAGATTTCAGACATTCCATAAGGCAGTGATTTTTAACCTTTTACTCAACTATGAAAAGTTTAGAATTTTTTATACAATAAAAATTGATAGCAGTCAATGCATTAAACATGCATGCACTGAGGTCTTGTGACACATAGCATACTTTACTATTTGTAACATGCATAATTAAACGCTGCGCTTAAATTCAAAACAGCACACTAACATACTTCTCTCACTAATTGTAATATAAAGCTAGAAACATACAGTAAACACCAGGCGGTATAATATTAAACCACAATGGGTGAAGCACACTCCTCTCTCCTCCTTGCAAACCATCACAGAGCTGTATTGCTTTCCATTTGAATATGCAGCATGTGTGTGAGAGAAAGAAGTGTGAATGGGTATCGAGGGCAGCAGTCAGACCTCCTGGCCGTAAGCCAGCGTGGGATAGTAGGCGTCCCTGTGCCAGCTGGCAGGCCTCTCCTCCCATCTGTGGAGGTGCAGCAAGTGTACAGTGATGTCAGCTAGCGCTCCGCTCAGCCCAGACCAGATTTACAAGGGGAAACCTCCAGCTGGACCAGACAGATCTTAACATGCTACCGCTGGGCATGACGGTCAGCATTTATAGTAGCAGAATTGGGGTAATGTGTTACGATTAAAATATGTGATGGAATCACATTGTTGAAGTGAAAAGTAAAGTAATGGTACTTTTGGAACCTACAACTCGACAAAATGGCATTTCTCCAATTACAACAAACAAAGCTGTTGACACTGTATGCATATATCTATATAAGAGTGTTGTGGCTGTACAAATGAAAAAAGAAAAAAAAGCCTACCATTCTAGGGTGTGTGTCCCGAAATCACTGTAAGCCAACTATGGTTGCAAATCTTTACCAACAATGTTTGGCAATTCAACAATTCCCAACACCATAATTCCATCAAACATTAGCAAATAGCATCGTAAATCTGTGTTGCTGGAAATACAGCTCATAACTTGTGGTTAGAAGCATTTTTAGAAGCCAAATACTGTGCATAATACATGATAACATGATTATTAAAAAAAAATGTGTTGTTCGTGTAAGTGAACTTTAAAACAAAAAACGCAAACATTAATTGCAATTAGTTGTTAAATTATTACACAACTGTCCCATGTGGTCATTAACAACACAAAAGCAATGTGATGTTTCTTGCCATAAAACGTAATGCAAATGTAATGTAGGAAGATTAATGGCTTTTATTGATTGTAACAAATTCGTTACATTCGTAACAATGAAAATTTAACATAATAAATTGCTTTTATTGAAAGAAATGTTTTAGTTACTTTCCACAAAAACTATGTAACAATTAAATACTTTTATTAAAAGTAACATCAGTTTCTATCCATAAAAAGTAATGATGAAACAATAAAATTAACGTTACTTAGTATCCATAAAAAGTCTTTATGTGAAAATTAGCAATGTACTAACAAATAGGGATTTTTATTCAGTGACAATAGTTAGAGATAACCAAGTAATCGATGTCGCATACAAAACAGGATCAACAAAATCATATAACGCAAGGTTTTCGAGAAGGGGATTCATGGAGGAATTGCAGTTCATAATATATATATATATATATATATA
>JAUMHP010000052.1:22389356-22404414 GCA_032361065.1 Enteromius trimaculatus | reverse complement strand
ATTGCAAACCTTGTGCTTTTAAATGGTGTTTGAATGTGTGTCCACTGTAGTGGACACCATGCATGAAAGGGTTAATATTTAAATGAAATGGGTAAACTAAACAAAACAGGCTAAAAGCAGAAACTATGATTTTCGATTGATTAATATATAAAATGTTCTTTATATAAAATACACAGCCATTTCACTTTGTTCAAAACTTCCAGTTCAGGGACATAGATCTTTTTTTTTTAATAATAAGAAAATCTCTATTATCTTTTTATATGCATAAAATATACAAATGAAAGTGAACTGTTTAGCTTAGTTTGTGTGTGTTGATTTATTAAAAATCGGACTTTTTTAAACTATAAATATTTTTCTTAAAATCCTAATTGTTATAAAACAAACATTTTGAAATAACCTGAAACTAGCGCTTTGTGCACGGTGTAAAATTCCATTGCAAGTATCTAAGATGGGCTGAGTTGGTCAGAATTAATAAACTGGAAAACTAACCACATGTCCAGAACCGTTAATTTAGCTGATTGGTAAAATAAGCAAAGTCAAAGTCCTAATTCAGAGGTAAAAGCATGTCAAATGTTTTGGGAGATGCATGAATATGAGAGTCAATAGAATATCTAAATGCTGGCTTGTGTGATTTTTAGGGGGAACAGTGACTTTGGTTGTCTGAGGTGCTCAGGAGGCTTTGCTTTTTTCATGTGTGTATCTGGGCTCTCTGGAGATTGAATATGACATATACCGCCCCAGGACCAGCAACACAAACCCCGCTTTTACAGTCTCTCTGTGGCCATGGATCACAGATTTCTGCAGACCTTTGTACAAACAGAGAGAAAGAGAGAGAGAGAAAGAAAAGAGCCATGCAGAGGTTATGGGGGAGAGGAAACATGTAGCAATGCAAAAGAAAAGATTTCAGTAGCAAATGCAGTAGCAAACATGCAAATGAATATGCATCAGTATTTTGAAAATACTGTAACATTTATGATACACATGCTTTGGCTACATATCAGTTGCATTCTATATAGGCTATATTCTATTATTCAGTTTGAATATTTAACATTGTTAGACCTCTAAAATACAAACTAAAGCTTCGTTTATTTGAGCAAAATTGAATAAAAACTGTATTTTGTGAAATATTATTACAAGTTGTCTAATTTAATATATTTTAAAATACTCTGATGGCAAAGCTGAATTTTCAGCAGCTACTTTGGTCTTCAGATCATCAATAAATATTTCTTAATATAATACATTTTGAAAACAATTGTGCTATTAAAATAAATCAATATACTGTTGAAATAGTAACATAATAATATTTTGTATATTTTTGTATAATAATATAATAATATTAATAATATATATATACTTTAACTGTATTCGAAACTTTTGCCTGGTAGTGTAATATTAAAGCAGTTAAGATTATTTAAGATTAAAATACTACTATTAGTAATAACCTATTTTTATTAACACTTTTATTGTTCCCTTTCCTACCTAATATTTGCTAACAGCATTTTCATTTTCATTGTAACTGACAAGGCTTATGGATACACATTCATGGTTAGAATAAATAAATAATAAAAAGAAAAGAAAAAGAAACACAAAGAAGTGATATTTTTAAGTGAAGATTGATCTTCTTGATACAACATCAATACTGAGGGTGTTGATACTTTAAGATTGATCTGCCCATCTCTTGTCGAGGCTGTGATTTTAGCAAGGTAATGAGTTCTTGCTTACCAAGCTGACTTCAGATCGAAGAAACTGTGCAGTCTTGAGCAACGTTCTTGCTGCAAGTGTGTTGAGACAGTGATGGCATGTCAGCAGAGTGTGTGTGAGAGCGCTGTGCCCTATCTGTTAGTGTGAAGGGTACTCAGATTCCTCTGGCAGCAGGCCTGTTTGGCTGCGGTCTGACTGGCTGTTGTTTTTATCAGGCTTCTTCACACCAGGCTTGACTCAGGGCACACAGCCCATGGATAAGTGAAACAAACACAGCCTGTGCTTAGCAACACTGAGCAGCGTGGCTGGAAGGAGCGTGATAACCAAACAGCCAGAAGAGGGGCCATGGTGGACCCACAGGCCAGGCGCTCATACTGCCTCACAGACAAGGCCACAGGGGAGGAGGTGGTAAGCCCTGAAACACGGAGACTTAAGAGGATATGTCTACGCCTTTCAAATTCTCTAAGCACTCTCAAAACATGTTGCTTTCTGTATAAGAGTTTTCTAAGAGAAGGCAAGGCTGCTAGTGCCTACTCACACAGGTTCGATAAGAAAACATTCAACAGTAAAAAAAATAAAACAAATCAATATTCCACAAATAAAACTGGAAGGGATATAAAGTACTTTTTTTTTAAATGATGTCCAACATTAAAACAAGCAGATAAAGAAGGAGGCAGTGTCTTCAGGCTTTAAAAACACCTGCATATACAGAGCATTATTAATTAATCCAAAAAGAAGGTATGAAATAAAAATGTATCATAAAAACATGTACCTCTGTGCACTTTTTGTGCAACACCTTTTTTACGTACTGCACTTGACACAAAAATGTCCACTGAGGGGCGTCAAAACATAGGTTCAATACATGAACCCTGGCATATTTTTGTTATGTTGATATAGTTATATATTGCAGCATTTCAGCATTTAAATATCCGTGGACTGTTGCAAAAAGCTAATCCTCTATCATGTTGGAAATATGCCCTACACCGAATCCAACCCAAACCTACCCGATTAAAAAATGCAAAACTGATTTAAAAACGTCAACCATGCCATTTCAACTTCCTTTACACAGATTGGAACTATTCTGTCAAACGGTAGTTACACGGGATTCGAAAACCAGAGCTCCTCGCCCCTTAAGTACATGTCTGTACTCCGTGAGCTGAACCATGTGACACTTACTGCTGAATGTTCAGGAATAAGAAACAAATTTCATTTTAAACAAGAAACAATATAGAAAACAGTAAAAAACTACTACTGAACAAACCTACTTTCTATGAAAACACACAGATATGAAGTTGGATATGCGTGACGCCAACGTTCATAAGGATCAGTTTTCAAATATCTCAGCATATTAATATTGTTTTGAAGTCATAACATGATATTCTTCAAGTAAAAATGATATTCTTTATTGATTGAAACGTCTCAGAGTGCCTCTAGTGTTCATTTCTTTTGGAAACTGCAGTGATATGTACTTGTTGGTATGTATTTTGTGCATTAATGCCATGAGACCAGGTAGCATATGAAAGAAATGAAGGTTGAAACTATATTTATAAGTATATACATTTATTTATACTAAGTATATAAGTTTATTTTTGAAGCAAAATTACATCAGTCAAATGTTTTTAATTTTTTTTTAATTTATCTATTTGTTCTTCAAAGTCTCCTATGCTCACCAAAGCTGAATTTGTGATTCCACTACTTCAGTCTTCATTTTTCTATGATAATTCAGAAGTTGTTTGAACAAAATTGTTTAGTTTACAATTATAAACAATTACTCAATTTATGAATAGAAAGCTCAAAATAACAGCATTTAATTGATATAGAAATAACACAAAGGAAATTAAATTTTTTTTATAAAGGTCTTAACTGTCATATTCTATCAATTTAGTACAACCATGGTCTAAATTCGGTTTTTTTTAAGGCAGCAAATATTAAAGCTGATTTCTAAAGGATCATGCGCTAATGAAAAAAAAAAAAAATAGAATGTCGTTCCTTTAAAATGTAAAAATAGTTTACAATATTACTGTTTTACAAACTGTTTTTTATCAAATAAATACAGCCTTGGAATTCATAAGAGATTTCAGTCTTCTCCTTAATTATTCCAAACTTTTGATCGGTATGACCAATATGTTTTAAGAAATATGTAAATGCACAGTAAATATGCAGAAAAGATTATTACTATTATTAAGTAAAATTATATTCGCTGTTTTGTTTTTGATTTAGTGGTTAATTTGTCCTTAGTCATTTAGAGAACCCTTGCAGAATGTTTTGTCACCAGCAGGCAGCATGACAAGAATAACTCATTAATTCAGTCATAAATAATTTTTTGTAATAACATAATGGTTAGTTTCTGCTCCTGTATTGTTCCTCTGAGGGCCTTCTGCAGAATGTCACCTTTGTTAGATGACCTCACTGTTGATAGTCTGTGTTGAACGCATCTCTACATATCAGTAGAGAAAGATACTTATGCAAACATCTACTCATGTTTCTACAATAAAATATTGAAAGCGCACTAACAAATCAATTTTCATAAAATAACTTCTGCCTTCATTTTCTATTTCAGTATTGATTGAAGTTATGAGACTAGATGCAAAGTCAGGCTAATTAAGGAAATATCATTGATTTTATTTCACCCATGGGCCGGAAGGAACCGGTTTAGGAAAACAAGATCGAACCAGAAGAGACTCCCTGACCTGAAAACCTTTTAAAGAGGCAACAATAAAAAGATATATACACCCACCCCATGTACATCATGCTTCAGAGCAAAGAAACAAAAAATAAAATAAAAAAAACCCACTTAATCATAAAATCAAGGACATGTACTGGCACCTATAAGAATATTTAAACATCTCACAATTATTACAGTATTGTTTTAAAATTGTAATTCTTGTTCAGGATACCAATGTTGCTCCATTAACACCCTGCAGAATTTGAGTCTTAGTTTACAATTGCTTTAAATGCAACTTAAGCAGAACTTAGCAGAGTCATAAATAATCTTTTATTATGCCATTCCTTCGGATTATATTGTGTAATGCTCTTTGGGGTTAAATATTTAGTAATTATTGATTTGACTCTGCTAATGCCATCAGATGAAAACAAAACTTGATTTTGATTTGTCTTCTGTAGAGCTGCTTTATAGCTAAATTGACTTTCCACCGGCACTAAATAAAATAAGTTTGACTTTTTCTATAGAAAAAAACAAAAACTTTTACAGTATACAGTATTTAGCAAATAAAAAAGTCTTTTACAGACACATAGTACAGTATACGTATACTGAATATACAGTACACAAAGAGCCACTTGAATAGAAATAAAAGAGTATAAATAAAAAGCAGCAAAAAGAAAAACCTAAGGTGGAAAGATAAAATAAATTAAATTGTTGAAGGAAAAACTCTAGTAAGAAGAGTAGTTTAAGATACATTAAAAGTGCTAATTGAATCTTAGTTCAATTGCTCATATACATCACTCAACAACATTCCGCATTTTTGTATGGTGACTAAAAAGAGTGACTCAGCACTTTTCTTAATGTCAGGCTGGCTGACTAGGTGCAGTGAAATGATAAAAAAAGTGTTCTATATATTTTTCTCTGTCTCTGTCAGTGAACAGTTGCATTGCCTGCTTTTACTTACAAAAGATAAGATTTTAATGCATGGCTTTAAATGATACAAACATTAAAAAACTGTTAACAGAGACTATGATTTCGTCTAGCAAAACATCCACTCTCAAATCAATTTTTGTAGTTGGTCTTAGATTAACTTTTATAACAAGCTTTACAGCCTGTTCACTCCAAGAAGTATAGGAAGGTAATTAAAGGGATACCTATATTCACACCGACACCATCACTGTACTATTTAATGCTCTCCATTTAGGTCATCTGCTGCTTTAAATGTTCTATGATTCTTAGATTCTTTTTTTTTCATTCCTTAGCTGTGAAAAAAATCTGAAAAAAATGGCTCTCCTGACCATGACTGCGGAACGGAATCCGTGGGGATGTGGAAAGGCTCTCCTGGCTGTGACTCGAAACGGAACTCTGAAACTGCTCTCCTGGCCGTGACTGTGGAATGCAATCCGTGGGGAACTGAAACGGCTTTACTGGCTGTGACTCGGAAAATGGACTCTGGAATGGCTCTCCTGACCGTGACTGCGGAACGGAATCCGTGGGGAACTGGAAAGGCTCTCCTGGCTTTGACTGGGAAACTGGACTCTGGAATGGCTCTCCTGACCGTGACTGCGGAACGGAATCTGTGGGGAACTGGAACGGCTCTCCTGGCTTTGACTCAGAAACTGGACTCTGGAACGGCTCTCCTGGTCCGATAATGGCAATGTGAAGACACTTGGGAGACTCGAGATCAGTAATTATACACACAGACATACAGTAATAAGAGAACTGAAAACACCTGATAAACACCGCTGGGACCAAACTAACACAATGAACTAATCAAAAATCATAACCAAAAATCATAAGTTTTGCTTCCGAAAACTCCACAAATGCATATGCAATAAAGTAAGCTGAAAAAACAACAATGCCCTTAAACCTACCCATCACTGGGGTTTAGAGAAATTACATAAAATCATATATGTGAGGTTGTTTAAATTCGTACGAATTAGCCACCTGGTATAATCCCAGTGGGCCCCCAATTGATCAAAAGAAAGAAGAAACTTAATATCCATTGGATTAAAATAAACATTTAAATAAGTGGACGCTGATTTGGTGAGGCAAATTCGTCTTCGGTATATAAATATCAGACGCACGTCACTCAAGCCACAGTTGAACGATATTAACAGAGACAAATGATGATAAAACATATACAATGGCAACCTGTAGCCTAGGGGCCCCTGGCCATTTTAATCCGGCCCTGTACGTATGAATTCATCTCGAGACTGTTTTGGTTTTTTAAAGTCACAAAGGGTTTGCATTCCTGCAAGCTAGTAAATTTGGAACAAAAAGTTTTTTAAGATCATGAAAAAAGTATTAGTTCAGTCAAGTGTGTCTAATTGTCTAACTTTGTTGTATATATAGCGGTTGAACGCTTATAACATTGCAAGGTTTAATCCGTTTGTAAAAATGGCACCTACTGTAAGTGTCTTTCTCTCTCTTGGTGGGCTGTCATCATTCCATGGCACTATGGATGGCACACAGCTGTGAGAAACCTCTCAGCGGGGACACATCGTTTCCATCTGTCCTCTACCCAGGGTGGCGCCTATCTAGAGCAGCACAGCGGCTGTGCATGCTCCGAGAAAATAGAGGGCGAGAGCATGGAAGAACAGAAAGGAACCGCATTATGCACCTGTTCCAAATTTTCCAACTCTCACAATTTGTCATGGTCATTTTGTGCCGCTAAAGGAATTTTACCCACCTGCACCTGGTTTAAATGGAATCGCTCTTAGGAGGGGAGACCGGCAGAATTTGCGACGAAAATCTCCCGCTGCTACGTCGAAATATGAACGACACCTGTTAACTGCATTTTGGCTGGTGTACCTTGTAAGGGAATGCGCATCTCGACATCTGCTTGACTATCGACAGATGAGATGATAGATGTTTTGCTACACACTCGCAGAATAGCGTATGGACATCATCCAAGAATATTATCAACACCGAGTGAAAGTGTGTGTTATGTGAATGGCTGTTTGGGAGTTTGTGTATGTCAGACGACGCACTCAATTTAGCAGGTGTGCTTCGACAGACTTGAATTTGCGCCAAGCCGGCGGTGAAAAAACACGAGAGAAAGAGAGGGAGTGACAAAGATAGAGAGGCTATGCATCTGTGTGAGGTGCTGACAGATGGGGATGGTTTAACTTCTAGAGTTCGGTTAAGATCCCGAGCTTCCCTGGGCTTGTCTGTGCCAAGCAGGTGCACACAAATATACCAGAGAGAAAGAAAACTTCAGCTGCTTTTTTCACTGGTTGTTAAGGAGTCATTCATAAAAGCTACTTTCCATTTGAGAGCCTGCCAAGGCCAAGAATGCTGGGTATTCTTTAATGGACACTCCATTTCGTGACCATAACAATAGCTATATGTACTAACAGATGCGCTCACACAAGGAGGTAACCTTTTATCAGGTCAGTGAGGTCATTACCTTTACCTGCCATATATCTTTATTTATCCGTCTCTGCAATTGCACGGTGGTCCGCTGCATACTTTGATTGAATAATGGCTCATTCCTAGTCATGGCTATAAAGTCTTCTAACTATCAGAATCAAGTCTGGTCCACGCTGCAGCTTATGTTCAGAAAGATCTGCCCACTTTCTTTTCACAGGGTATTTAAGGGCAGGTAAATAAAAAAAAAGAATGCAGACTTTATGTGCTCTTGACTACTCAAACCAAAATGATTGAATATCTTTCAAAAGTCCTATTTAAACCTCTAATTAATATAAATGTACATATGAAATGTATTTATGTATTATATTATGCAATTTAATTGTTATTTTTTATAATGATTGGCTTATTTGAAAAGCTTTGTTTACTGCGAATTGATTGGATGTAGCAAAGTAGGCATTGTATTCAGAAATGAACACTGACAGTTGGAGGGGTGTGGTTGATGATGTCATGCTCATGCCCAAGCATTCAAACTGATGTCAACAGAGAAGGCCCGTAACTTTAGAGGAGAGGAGCATTTTCAGATTTTGCTAAAGATTACGAAGGCAAACAATTTTTTTCGCGTGGATTGACTTGATGAATTATTCACCACAAACATAGCAATGTGTGCCAGTCAGTTTTTATTTCACTTGGACTCTAAGAGTGAGTTTGAGTAACAACATCAGTCATCTAAAAAATGATTAAATGGATGGGTTTCCTTGTTGGAAAACCATAAGCCTCGTTCGAGGTGGATTTACCTTGACTTTCTAGCAGGAAATTTTTGGAGCCCTCTCTTTTTTAGAATATGTTCACTTCCCGCTAGCTCAACATGTGGGCTTATGGAAAACTGTGTTATTTTGTCATTGAGCTCAGTTGCTTGGTTAAAATCCTAATTAAGCTCTCCCCTGTGCTCTTGCTGTATCTATTTGCTGAGGAGAGGCTGTATGCTGCTGATAGGCGGATCTCTCTGACATGGCTAGTCTAGTCTGGTGCTGCAGAGGGCTAGGAGCAGCAGCCGCTAGCTGAGATAAGGGCATGCTAGCCGATTGCATAACGTTCCCCTCCATCCTGACCTTATCACCGGGAGCAAAGGAGGTCTGGGTCACGCCACAGCCACCATCACACCAATGCAGAGAAAGACAGGGCCACAGAGATTATAGAGAAATCATTATCTCCCTTTCTCCAAAAACACATTTAATACCTGACAACATCTGAGGACTAAGAGATACGCTCACACTTACAGAGACACACCAGGACATACAGTATTTACTGTATATGCACACTAATGTATTTATGCATTCCACTGAAAGTTTATTGCTGGATATTCGTACTTGATAATGCTGACTTCCAGGAATGTATCGTATTACAATCTTTGAAGAAACAAAATGTGCTACAGTTAGATTTGCAGGTGTTGATCATACCACGTTTCATACTCTAATAAACATTTTTTGCTACTGTATGTATGCATTTATGTAAGTGCCACCATGTTCATTTAAAGAAACATACACCCACATCTTTGCTAAATTGAGATTGAAAAGTTCAACTTGAGTTCCCAAATTGGAAGTTAACTTCAAGTGCCCTTTTGTATTTTTCCATGTAGTATGTGGAATCCTGCTTAAGACATCAAGCACTAAAGTACTGAAGAAAGCTGTAGTTTTCTGTACATACAGTATAAGGTGAGAGAAACAAACATACAGTACAACAGCACAGGTGCAAACACACATCTGGCCCATTCAAGTTCCAGCAAAGCAATAAACTGTGTTATTGTGATGAATATAAATTACGCTTATATTTAAACCATAATGATTCAAGAGAGCATCACTGTATATTGAGCATATGGATATGTATATTCATATCCATAAAAAATAAAAACCACAGATAAGATATCAGATTAAAGAGGTTATAGTCCGTTTCGAGGATTTTTTGTCTGATGCCTTTTAACCTGAGTCTGTTTCATATGAGGACTTTTTGTCTGATGCTTTTTAACCTGAGTCCGTTTCGCCTGAGGACTTTTTGTCTGATGCCTTTTAATCTGAGTCCGCTTCGCCCTATGCCTGATTGTACGAGACCTGACACCGGACGCCGTTTTTTCTGAGACCTGAAGCCTTTCAGTCTAAGTCACGATGCTGTTTGGTCCATTGACAAAGGCTGTTTAGTCTGAGGCATGACACATTTTCATTTTATGACTGAGGTCCGAGGATGTCCTAAAATGTACACCGTACGAACAATATATTATCTCGTCAGTAAAGTCAATTCCTTAATTAGTGGTAAATCTCCATCAGCTGTTTTCAAATGGAGCACAAGAATAAACACCGTGAGTCACTGAAAAGCTATGCGTTCAGTTTCGCGGGTGATTCTTTGGGGTAACTTGTCAGTGATCTATGGCTCTGTGCTTTACCTGGCGGTCCATTTGAAAACAGCTGATTGAAATTTACCGTTAATCAAAGAACCAACTTTACTAAAGAGGTGTGCATAATATATTGTTCAATATATATCGCCCAGTTCTAAGTAATGAGCTTTTCATTCATGAGCATGATTTGTGAAAACGACATCTCCCAACGTTCCATGCTCCGCCATTCGCCAGTTATTGTTTTGAAAATGCGACTTCTACTGATGAAAACTTACATATTGTGTGTTTAAACCTCCCTAAAATGGCTCGTTTAAACACACCCCAACCACACAATGTCAAGAAGTGGTAGAATTTGTATAATGCAGCCCAAATGGTCAGGCAAAAAAATAAGGCATGGTTTCATAACCGCAGCAGTGTTGATGCAGCCATGTCAAGAGATGCTGTGTATTTCTGGCCAAAAGTAAAAACACTTTATTTGGATTTCTGAAAGTAGATGCAGTTAGGAATCATAAGGATATGCAAAGGTTATTCCTAAAAAAAAATGGGTCGATTCCAGTTCCTTTGCTTTGACAATCTAGCACTTCTGAATCAGCAATTGAACTAGGATTTTAACCAAGCAACTCAATGACAAGCATATTGGAACCTGTGTAAAAGGGCCTTAAAACATGTTGTGTGTGTTTGAGAGAGAGACAGGTTCACTCACATCACAGTGGAGTCAGTCGTGGCTTGTGTACTGCAAAAACATACGAGCGCTGTGTCTGTCATATGACTCCGTTACTCTTTCGGGCTTGAACTGATGGTAAAACTACTAACGACATTATTAACTGTCTTTACATTTATTTTGAAATAATTTGTTTTATTATTAATTATGATAGGGGCATTACATTTATGATGTGCTTGTGGGTTTTGTCCAATCAAAATGCACTGCGTCAGCTGGCCAATCAGAGCAAGACTGTGCTTGTTAGAAGGAGGGTCTTTGTAGAAAATTACAGGTTTGAGAGAGACAGGACATAGAGGAACTATGATATATAATAACTATACAAATTGTGTGTTTTTTTAACAGTAAAGCAAGTCTTTCTTTCACAGAATTCTTTCTGTTACACCAAATAATGATCTTTTCAAAATAGCATCATACGACCCCTTTAATATTTTCTAGATGCCAATATAACAGCAAATGTACATTTGGAAGACTTTTTTCAAACTTTCAAGATACCTGTACTCAAAAATCACACTCAGAAATCAGAACTCTCTACATTATCATGTATCATCGGTGCATCATTAGGTTCCAACTCTTATCTGACTCTTATTTTAATATTGTGCTGGACTTTTAGTTTGTATTTGTTCCTGTGTCTGTATTCACATGTTCTGTGATAATTTTCCTGTTTATTATGGTTTTATGTCAACATGTTTATCACTAGTTTAGTTCCTCATTTTCCAACAGAACTTTCTTCAGCTCTTACGCAGTTTTTGTCTTATTACGAAATATCTTAAAAACATTGATTATGCAGAGACAATTGAAAGACCAACCTCTGAGCACAACATTTTCCACTGTGCACTCACAAGGAAAGTCCCTAAAATATTTTGTGGTTATGGGGTACAAAAATATGATATACTTAGCCCTCTCTTACAAAACTTCCACCTGTAACACATGGCCAAACTCCCACACACACACATACACTACTCTCATATCCACTCTGCTGGCCACCATCTGTGTGAGTTTGGCACTGACAGCCGGTGCATCTGTGTGCACATCCCCTTTCACTTCTGTCCTCTGAGTAAGTGTGTGTGTGTGTGTGTGTGGAGGGCAGTGGGTCACAGCTGTACACAAGCTAATTTCTCAGTACCAGCATTACTGCGGCGGGCCGCAGGGCTGCTACTCTCAAGCCTTTAGAAGAGCATATGTTAATTTTCTAAAATCTCTAATGTTCTCTCTCTCCATTATCTCTATAACAATGTGATAAAATAAATATGTAAAGCGCATGAGTCTGTGGATTTAATCAGAAGAACAACTCTGAATATTAGACACAACATGATGAAATGAGCAAAAAAAAAATATATATATTGTTGCAATATGCCTTCCGACTTAAGAAACATGCCTTCAGATAGGATTGCTACAGAGATTCTCCTCCACTGAACCGTTTTAAACTTATGTGCAGATCAGGAGGTGTTAAAAAGGAAGTATGGGCACCAGGAGGAGCCCTACTGTCCGGTAGGAACAGGAAGAATGATCTACCCACAGACACAGCTGGTTCCTGCCAGAGGAAGCCTGGATGTGAGCTATCACAGTCGCCCAGCACTGTTTACTTTCGCCTGGGGAACCGCCTGCTCACATGGGCACAGGACACACAGACATTTGTCTAGCTGCCGACATTCATATAAAGTTATTTTCTTTTATACATTACACAAGATTATACAACATTATACAAGACTGACCTTAATTATAAAATGAACTTTTAGAATAAACAATGTTATCAAATATTACTACAACTGTGTGCATTCTTTTTTGTACCCAAAAGAAGACTTCATTAACTTTAACTGGGAAAATATGCAAGTAATGTAAGGCGTATTGCTCAATTGAAGTACAGTTTCAGCCCACAGTCAGGCTGACCTCTGTGCCACACATACCACCCTTTCCTTTCGAGCTGTTACAAAGAGAGTGAAAGAGATAAAGAGTGTGTGTGTATGTGAGAGAGAGAGAGAGAGAGAGAGAAAGAGAGAGAGGCTAGCGGGAGGAACATGCGCTCACTACACGTTCCCTGCTGTGACAGAGAATATAACTGTTTGCCCAGAAGCCCATAAATTTTGGACTACGACACCGGCATTGCTACCTAAGCTAAAGAGAGGAAAGAAAAAGGTTTGTGGTCAGCAAACTTTTTTTTCAGTTCTATGGGGGGGGGCGTGAGTCTTGCGCCTGGTCTTCTCATTGAGTTGTGCGACTGTCCATGCTTGAAGACATTTGCGTAGGTTAGCGATCTGGGCAACACTGCGGACTGTTCAGGGTGGAACTTGCTAGCTGATTGTGAATATCCTGCGGGCCTCTAAAACACTAGAGGAGTTTATTTGTGGAACTTTGTAAGCTGATGCATTGGGATGAGATGGCTGGAGAGATCCATGCAAAGAGACTTAACAGGTCTGGGACCAGGAGAGCGTCTTCTAGCACTCTCAGTGCACCCAGACTGCCAGCTGCCACGCTTACCAGTCACAGCGTTACCCTGGATAAACGAGCCCTTCATCGATTGGCCCTGCCTGTTCACATGTCTAAGAGACAGTCCGCAGGTGAGTGAAAGAAACACACTAATTTGCAGTAGAGCAAAATGCAGTTTATCAAAGTGTTCGATAAAGGTGGCCTTTCTTTGTGATGGTAGTTGACCGAAAAATACTTCCTAAGTATGTTAGTTAAAAGGTCTGGTGGGATGCCATGCTGGCAAACAACATCCAAAACATATGCTGGTGTCCAGCAATGCAGCCAGGGTGCAAGAAATTGGTACTTCTGAGAAAAAGTCTTGTTTTTACTTAGTACTCGTTTTGATTTCTTTGTCTGCCATTTAGATAATAGCTAAAACATGTAAGTACACAACAAATCATGTAACTGCCTCCAAACTGTGTTTTTGAACTCTAAAGCCATTTGAGACCAATATTAGAACTCTAAGCTAAGTACCACTAAAGTTGCACTTCATGGCCTTAAGGCAAAAATGGTTTTGGGTTGCGTTGAAAGGTAATATACAGCGTTGCACATTACCTGCGGCGTTGCTCGGCTCTTGGCAATAATGAGCTCTGCACACGTTCCTCTGATAAGCGCAGTATAATTAGGCTTAGTCATAAACATCCCCTGTAATTCAGTGATAAAATGGCTGAGGCAGCGAGCTAAACGTCCCTAAGGCCAGCCCGCTGCTCAGCTACAAAGAAAGGACCTGGAGCTTGTAAACAGTGGTGCTTTGTCTCATGTACTGCTACCTATCTAGGTGTGGGTACACGTATGAGAAGGGGCTGATGGGAGGTGTAGTCAACAGCTGGGTAATGAAGGGGCTTTTCATGTTGGAAGATAGCGGCGAAGATTCTTGTGAGGCGGCAGATGTGGTGCGACTTGGGCAACAGCTGTGGTGAAACGATAACCGCGGCGGTGGAGAGATGTCAGAGTGCTGGCTTCTCTCCCTGTGCCTTATCATCAAACACACACTGCATACACACCAGTCTGCATTGAAAAAACAGAACTGCCACCCACCACACATATAACAAGATGGGGGAGCCGAATCGAAACCCTGAAATTCTTCAAGGAAAAACAGAGGGAAAAATTATCAAAACAAAGTCTGGTTCTTTCCAGCAGAAAGCTTAGCAGCACTAATCCACAGCTATTTGAATATGTATGCTTGGATGATATGTTGGCCAGTGCTTTAGCATCTTAGCATTGCTAGCAGTGCTGTAGCTACTGTATGAGTGTTAAGGGCTGACCATGCTTGCAGGGCAAATGAGGACAGAGGAATGTCCTGAACGGTTTTCCAGCATTAAAATGTAAATTGTTAATTTGTTCAACTTCTCTGATATTCTGGAATGCAGTGCTGGTCATGTGTTGTTTTAGGTGCATGTGGTTCACAGGACATGATGATCTGTAAATAATGGATGGGTTCAGCGTATCTGTTCCAAAACGTACTGGGCTTCAAGTCAATATTGTAAGACATCATAGGTGTCATATGTAATTCTACCACCTCCTTCCCTAAAATAACTGCTAAATCATAACTCATACATCTGACTCATAAAGTTGAGGTACATTAAGCTCTGCAGTGATAACTTATTTTTGAAAGCCAGCTTGGAAGTTAGCATCACCATGGTTCCCTTGGATTAATTTTGGAATAGTTGCTCTGTGACAACCAAAGTTGATGAAATTGTATTATTTTGATAATTTGTGCAAATGAGTTCAACATTTATGAATTATATAT
>JAUMHP010000052.1:22370080-22389256 GCA_032361065.1 Enteromius trimaculatus | reverse complement strand
TTTTTTTTTTTTTTTTTTTTTTTTTTTTTTTTGCACATTTGAACATCTGACAAAAAATGTAGGTTTTTTTATTTTATTTTTTAAGAACTTAAAAGAAAAACAACAAAAAGAAAGAAGCAAACATATCTTTCTGATCTACAAAAGATTTTGTCTGATCATATAGAGATGGAAAATTGACCAACTCATTTGTTATCATTCAGTAATAATTTATTATTCCTCCAAAATGAAGTGTTCTGTGTTTGAGACTAGTGCTTTGTTCCTCAGGTGAGTTATCAGCTGGGCAGTGTGATGGATCTCTTCAGCACAAGTCTTTCTGTGGCTGGTGTTCTTCCTCCTGATGACCGTGTCATTGATGGCCTCGATTTGAGTCCTGTGCTCTTCAACAACTCACTGCTGGACAGGTAACCACTTCAAAGCAAGTGTGACTTTCATTCACATCGGATTATTTTGTGGATAGGTGGTCAGCAAACAAAATGTAATAAAAAAACTCCTGGCAGAATGTCTCCTGCTGTTTACGCAGTTAGGGGGCATTACTCTACAAATATGATGTGGCCATCACAGTCTCAGTCCAGCTCCAAAGATGATTTGAGGGATCATTACTATAGCTTACAGTTTCTGTTAGGTGGTGTTCTTGGTAAAAGAGTGATTTTGAGGTAAGTTAAGATCTCCTGTTAAAACCACTACCTGGAGGCTTTAAGAAAGGGACCATCCTTTTGCAAAAGGTGTTTTCCTGAACACATACTGTCAAAACAGGATGAGACACAGTGGGCAGTATTGGCAATTGGAATGACTTCATTCACTGATCATAAGATTTCCATTTTATGCCCAATAGACCCATCTTCTATTATCGTGGCAACCAGATGATGGCAGTGCGGATCGGGCAATACAAGGCACACTATTGGACTTGGAGCAACTCATGGGAGGAATTCAGCACGGTGAGTGATTGGCAATGTCAATATTTAACAATGCAACAAAAAACTGATTTGTGTCTCACTATAATGTATTCATTTAGTGTTATTTAGCAAATGTACCTATATTGGGGAGTAAGAGAAAGTAAGGGATTCTCACGTAGTATCAGTATTAATGAAAAATCGATCAATTGTCACAGGTGCCGAGTCTGATGCTGATCGTTCTAATTATTGGTAACTAAAGGTTTTAGATAATAATCAGTTTTGTTCTAAACGATAGTTATTGATTCTAAAAAAAGCATCAGTTAAGATAAGACTGGCTTTCAGAGAGTCTAATGTGAGTACAGCATTTAATTGAATTGAATTAATTGAATTGAAAGACATACAAGATAAACGCAGAACAAAACATAAATGTAAACGTGAAAAATTTATATTTTCAGAATTGCTGAAGACTATATTTAACAGCATGATTAAATTATTGGTGTTTATAAAAAATTAATTGGGAATGAGCATTAAATTTGTTGTAAAAAATCATTGTAAAATTAATATAAATATAGCAGGTTACCATGCACAGTTAAAGGGTTATGAACAGTTATGAGCATTTTTATAAATGACTGTGTATGCTTGTATGACACTTTTTCTTTTTGTGAATTTTTTTTTTTAATCTGTATACAGTGGAAGTCAGTGTTAACATTCTTCCAAATATCTGCTTCTGTATTTCGCAAAAGAAAGATAGTCATAGATAGAAGGATGCAATTAACATTGTTGGGTGGACTATCCTTTCAGATCAAATATATCATGTATGAACCAGTACAGTAAATGACAAAATCTTTAATATTGCCCAAATAACAGATAACGTTTTCTTTTTTTTTGCATCTTTTTATGAACATTTCAACAAACAGTGTATACCTAACAAACAATGCCTATCGTTTACAATGATAGTGAAAATAAGAGAAGATAAATAATAATGTTTAAAAAATAATAATAATAATAAATTACATTATTGCATACCAAAACTCAAAATATTGCTTAACGAAACATCAGTATAATCCAGGTATGGAGTCCAAACGTGAGGAAAAGCTTAGTAGACTTATAAATAGATGGGGGTTTGTCACGGATCCAGGTTAACAATATGTTTTTTCTGGCAGCAAAGGCTAGAATATCAAATAAACGTCTGTTGAATTTGTTCTGCAACTGTCCGGTTGGAAGACCTAAAATTAAAGACACTGGGTCCAACTGTAGCTCAAGCCCAAATATACGGCTCATACAAACAAGAACTTTTGACCTTATAAGCTTTAATAACAGGACAGTTCCATAATAAATGGGTATAATCTCCCACCTCCACCTTACATTTAACACATAATGGTGAATTGTCAAAATAGCTTCTAAGAAGGGGTGTAATATGCAATCTATGCACAATCCTAAATTGAATAGCTTTGGCCTTATTGCAAATAGAGATGCAAATATATGCCTGACTCCAGACCAGTTCCCATTCTTCCTCTGTAATGGTCAACTGAAGCTCCCCCTTCCATAATCATAAGCTACAACGTATTTTTAAAAGCTGGTCTGGTGCTGTTTGTACTATAGATGATACCTTAAATAAATTGTCAGTTGCTTGATCAACATTAAAGCAGGCAAAAATATCACATTGAATCACAATGAATACTTTTTGACTTGCAACCACCTAAAACCTATCCAGAAGACCCCAGCAAACACTCAAACACCTTAGGATCACACTGGCAACTTTTATACAGTCATTCACGGTTTCTTCAAAATAAATGTTAGAATTTAGATACTGTCTCACGTTCCCCGATTTCGTGCCTCTTGATGCAGTAATTGCATTCCAAAATGCACATTAGCACATTAATGTTATCTGAAAAACAATGCCTTATCAAATAGACTTGAAGATCAGGCAGTAATGAATATTAATGGAGCTAATGGAGCGGGACCACTTCTGCAAACACGCTTCATCTATTAGCGCTCTATTCCAGCAGCATCTCTCATGCTGTGAGTTGCGTTCTGTCAAGCCCTCGGGGACACTTCTGTCTGTCTCTCATAGCCACTACCAATGCTCTGTTTCCCATTAAAATCACACAACACGCATACATGCAAGCCCCGTCCACCATCAGCCTGGGCCGTGGGCTTCTTCTCCGAACGCAAGGGTTTGTTTTATGCCCCATCGGTTGCTTAAATTGCTCTCTCCTGGATGGCCGCTGAATCAATAGCAGCCCCCTTTATCAGCTCATGTGAACTGGAGTGTAACTTCACAAATAATGGTGGCTGATTGCTTGTGAGCTGCCAATCGATTGTTTGAGCTCGCCTCTCACGCCGAGGACGGAGAGGGTTGGAAGCTGAAGTCTAGTCCTGATGGTTAATGTGTTTTCGGGAGGTTTCACCTGCTGCTATAGAGTTACACACAAATTCAGAAGCGTTTTCACCGCTAGTACCATTTGGCACATCAATTTACCCATCATTTTTAAGCTCACAGCACTGAAATTGATTTGAATGATGTGGGTGACGTCAGAGATTAGGCGATACACTATTTGCACAGATTTAGGCAGTGATCCATACCGCACTATTCTGAAAACAAGGCTTTGTCACCCTTTGGTTTGTTTCCTGTTAAACTCGGTTGAAATGATGGCTTAATAGTATCGGTCACTTGGGTGAATTCCTCTTGAAACCTGCGCGGATCAACGAGGTGTGAAATGAGAAATTTCACAGTGTAAGTGCTTTGCATCCGATGATCCTCTGCGCCACACTTTTGAGCAACAATATGAAGTATTTTAGTGTGCAATACCTCACCTAAGACTTAAGATACCTGAGAATTCTTCTCTTACATTACACATTTTACCAGGTTCACTTTTAATGAGTAGAAATTTTAGTTTTGATTGACGGCGGGAATTGCCTGTCGAGGGTCGTCGTATTACGTGGTTTGAAGTCACATTTATTTATTTAGTACTTTATACAATGCAGATTGTTTCAAAGCACATTACTTAACGTTAATAAACAGGACTATTATATTAAAAAAAAAATTCTCTTATTATTTACTCACTCTCATGTTGTTCCAAACCTGCAAGACCTTTGTTCATCTTCAGAACACAAATTAAGATATTTTTGATGCATTCCAAGAGCTCTCAGAATCCTAACAGGATCAAGGTTCAGAAACGAAGCAAGGGTATTTTAATTTTTTGAAGCTACGGAAATAAATTTTGTGCATAATGACAACAGAAATTATTACTTTTTTCAACAATTTGTCTCCCCTGTAACACCTTTTTGAATTTTTTGAAACGATGACATACGCAAACAATGTATGATGTTCTGTGTCAGCAACACCGCTTTGAGCTGAACATAAACAATGTATCCGCAGACATGCTGTGTATACTCTCCAAAATGGCACTATAAAATTTGTTGAAAATATTTGGCATAAAATGTATTTTCTTAAAATCACGGTTGAACCACTGATGTATGTTGTTTTAATGATGTCTTTGCTACATTTCTGAGCCTTGATTGTTTTAGGATCCTTGCTGTCTATGTGAGGCTCAGAGAGCTCTCAGATTCCATCAGGAATATCTTTATTTGTGTTGAACAAAGGTCTTACTGGTTTGAAAAGAGTAAGTAACAGAAATGTCATTTTTGGGTGAACCCTTTAAAGTTGAAAAAATCCTCAGCTATGAAAGTAATTGAACTTCAGCTTTAAAACAAAATAGTTTTTTCTCTTCTGCTAAATGCATAAGTGTAGATTTAGTTCAATAACCGTGTCAATGTTGCTGAGTTCAGCAAACATAAAACAAGTTCAGTTCAGCTGGAAGCAGCTCTAGAAGACAATAGTGTCATTATTCAGCTCAAGTCAGTTCAGTATTGATTGAATTCAGTTCAATAACTGGGTCAGTGTTGCAAAGATGGTGTTATTATCCAGCTCAATTCATTTCAGATTTTGTTCTCATGCAATAGTGTCAGCACAGTTACATTTATAATATTACTGAGTATTAATTGTGTTTAAAACTAAACAAATGTGCAAGCCAAAGGTAAAGAAAACTTGGGTGAAATCAGACTTAAAGGGATAGTTCACATTCAGTTGTTCCTCATTGATTCGCAGTGTTTTTTTTTCTTTTCATGCTATGTCAATGAAGGGGTAGTGACTGAGCACTTAAAGTGCTGAACAACAAACTTAAATGGTTAGTTCACCCAAAAATGAAAATTTTGACATTAATTACTAACCCTCATGTCGTTCCAAACCCAGAAGACCTTCGTTCATCTTCAGAACACAAATTAAGATATTTTTGATGAGATCAGAGAGCCATCAGACCCTCTATAGACAGCAGTACAACTGAAATGATCCCAGATCCAGAAGCTTAGTAATAAAGTTGTGACATCACTTGCTCAACTTCAGTTTTGCCAAGCTACGAGAAAACCTAATTTACTCTACCATTCTTCTCCCCTGACTTATGTCTTCTGCCATTTTAGATATTATCACAACGCGTGCGTACGCTTTCTTATAGGCGTAAACAGCCACAGGTTGCGTGCGTCATTTCCCCTGGATGTAAACAAGGCTGATTATGTTAAATGCGTTTAAGCTTGCGTATATGATGCATTGTGATATTCTCGAAAATGGCGGAAGACATAAGTCACGGGAGAAGAATGTTTTTTCTCTTTATGTTTTCTCGTAGCGTCGCAAAACTGAAATTAAGCCACTGATGGCACAATGTTTTTACTAACGTCGAGTTCAGACTGCACGATTTTAGTCCCAGTTTTGACTCGCCGACAGGTTTTGAGAAATCGCTGACAAACGCCCGAAATCACAGGCAAATCGGTGCTCATTCACGCGAGTGACAATCACACAGTGTGAACTATCGAAGACACGATCTGAGAGAATCGCCAACGTGTCACCAGCACCAGTGAGATATTTGGCATGCTAAATATCTGGACCTGTTGGCGTGAAATGTGTTCTGACTGAATAACATTGCCGATTACCTACAGCCAATGAGAGAGCAACATCCATGGCAGTGGGATTTTGGGGGAGGAGTTACGAAGGTATGGATGGTAAATATCCTCCTCCATAATCTTCTTTTCATTGCAAATGAGCGCACATGCAATCTGTATGGCAAGCTTCTTTTGCTTGCTATCATTTTTATTAATAATCCCAGTCTCACGTGAGAACTCCGGTCTTGCACACGTGACCTCGCGTTGTTTCCATGTCACTTCTCGCGTGTGTTTGGAAGTGAGACAAATTTGTCTGCGATCCTTCCTGTTGTAAAGTAATGCTGTGTGAAACCAACTGTCGCCGATCTATCATGCAGTGTCAACACAGCAGCGACTGAATGATACCCCGGATAGTCATGCAGTGTGAAAAGATCTGTGACGCGACTACTTTGAAAATCATGCAATCTGGATCTGGGATCATTTCAGTTGTATTGCTGTCTATGGAGGGTCTGGTGGCTCTCTGATATCATCAAAAATATCTTAATTTGTGTTCCGAAGATGAACAAAGGTTTTGTGGGCTAAGGGCAAGTAAAATAATGACAGTATGTTCATTTTTGGGTGAAGTAACCCTCTAAACCAACATTTGTACTGACCAGTCAAGTATCCTAGTAAAAATTCACACTTGGCTAATATGTTTAGTAAATATTACTCAAAGAAAATTGTGACCACACAATTTGTAGTAGAATAAATGTTGTTAATAACAGTTCAGTAAAACTAAATGGTTGTATTGATTGGCAGCACCAACAAAACTAAGTATAAATAATCCAAAGCATAATTTATTGTGTGGGACAGAGTTTGTGAGTTTCAATTTTATCCATTTCCACAGATTTCTTTCGTTTTTTTTCATCGAACATCCGGTTTCACTTGGGAATTCACATTACGGAAGTTAAATTGGTTGTGAATGCCATTTCATGCTGACTTTAATCCAGAATGTTTTTTTAAGAAAGCTTTTTTTGAGCATCAACAAATCCAAGTTATTTGATGTTCATGCACATTTTTCACGGGTGATCCACTTGCCCCCCTTGCTATTTCTTTCACCATGCTAACCTGCTCTCGTTTTTCAGCGGCACAGAGCCGCCCGCGCTGCATTATTAATAGAGAAGCGCTGTTGCTTTTGCTCCTTGGGTGCAGGCTGAAGCACTCTCTCCAAACCTTGTGGGATTTGGACTGTTTCATGCCTGTAAGATCAGTGCACACAGACTGCTTCAAAAGACAGAGAGCAAGTTGCAGGCCAGATCATAGGGGACCGTGTGCTGCCATGAAGCGCCTGTGTGTGTATGCATGTGTGCCACAGCTTGCTACCCAGTCCCTGGGTGACACAGCACAGTCTTTTATGTATTCACAATCGCCTTATAAATGACCCCCCAAACATATGCTCTTGTGAAGAGCACCAAAATATTAAAACAGTGCTCATTTGGAAGGAACCTGTCCCCCAGGGCACAACACACACAAATAAAGCCCTGAAGCCTTTCTGGCAGACAGGATTCACAATAGCCTCTAGCTACTGAAAACACACACACACACACACACACACTGTATTCTGTAATCTTATTTGTTGTACTTGTTAAGGCTTTGATGAATTTGATGCTGGTTTGTAGGAGTTATAGCAACTAGTGGACTAATGAGTCAGTTCTACAACTAGTTGATGCTTTGGGATTGTGTCTTCTTGTGTATGAAGTACAGCCACAAATCTATTGATAAACAATCAAAAATTTAAATTGGGTGAGCAAATCAAGAATGCAAATATCTGAAGCTTTTTTTCAGCACAGTATATAGTTTTTAGTTTAACCTCACTGCATTTGACTTAAATAGATGAATTTTCAATGCAAATCATGCCCTGGTAAAACAGGTACTTGTGCTTTAGGGTAATTTAATGTGAAATTAGACAAATTTCAGAGACATACTTGCAAACTCTGTTAATACGTCATTCTGATGAAAGACAAAAATATTATATTTATTTACCAAAATAAATGGGGAAACTTGGTTCTTGACTACTAAAAGAGGTAAAATTCTATAATTTGGTCACACTTAGATCCCCATATGTAATGGTGAGAGAAGTTGTTAACATTCATAACAGACATTAAAAGCATAACAAGATATTTTGAACACTTCTTGAGTTACAGTCATACAAAATATATTTTTTGGCACTCACACATGTATGTTCTGTGCAATCATTTTGGTAGGGGTAAACTAGATATAATACTAGGTTCAGCATTATTTGTTCTTGAGACATTCCCCTTAAAAAAAAAAAAACATATGGTAACACTTTATTTTATAGTTACACTTATTAGCATGCATTACCTTATTCTACATCCATAATCCTACCTAATAACTAAAACTTAACAACTACCTTACTTACCTTACAGCAAATTAAGAATTTATTGAGGGAAATGTTGTAGCTAAAAGTTTTGCCTATTCTAAAGTGTTCCAGAGAAAACTATCAACAGATGAAAAGTGACCCGTAGTTTTGGGCCACTGAACACAGTTTACTCATGGATTTCTTATTCACATCGAATTCAGTATTTCTGGAAATGAACCATGTAGGGCTTTAAAGATACATTTATTGAGAACCAAAATCTAAATGGATATTAAAATATCTTTATTACTTCTTTAATTACAGACATGCAAACATCAAGGGAAAAAAAATTAACCGTCACATAATGCAATCATAATGCAATCTTAAATTTTAGTTTAAGGCTGTTTCAGTTTCAAGTTTCAAGTTCAGTCAGGGCATTGTTTAAGGAGGAAGATCAATGTTCTCACCTTTTTTTCCAAACAGGGCATAAACTTCTGTCCTGGTCAGGAGGTTCCTGGTATTACCACGCACACACAAGAGGAACACACCATGCAACCACTCATCTTCCACCTGGGACAGGACCCTGGGGAGAGATACCCAGTCAGGTAAGGGGTAAATGATTGGACATCAGATGTCAAGAACCTCACTATTGGATATGAATTCAGTGCCATGAACAAAATGTTCTCTTTTTTAATGTCAAATAATAATGTCCACTGAGAAGACAAAAAACGGTACATCACAGTTCTTTCTTAAATGAATTCGAAAAAAAAGTTGTATAAATAATTTAGTTTATTTAAAAGGCAATATAAAACATTACAGATACAGGTAAGTGCCATGAATGCAAAAATGGGTAAAATGCATTGAAATGTTTGGTGTCTTGACTAATATGCAAATTGTTGCCCTCTTCTTGCTGTCAATTCCTAACCGAGAACCCTTGAGCAAATATCAAGCTTCCACATCCTTTGAAAAGGGCATGTTTCAGATGTTTTGCGCAAAGGATTTCTGCCTTTATGCCAGTGTTGAAAAAACCGAAAGGCAGTGAAGCATCAAGAATTGTTTAGTTATTGCATTGTGATCCCCGAAATTGAAAACAAATGGAATTCTTAGTTGCCTAGAGATGTTAATTCTCTTTTAAGTTTTTTTCCCAGCCCAGGTCTGCGCTTGATTTTCTGTAGGAAACTAAATTAGCTTTCCACTTTATTATTCTAATCCTGTTGGAGTGCACAGGTGTATTGATAGAGGCCGTATCCTCGCATAGAGAATTGTATAGACATGAACGAAACCACTGAATTCACTGAATCGCTCATCCGATTCAAACTGTAATGAAGTGCTGAAACCACATGGACATGAAGCTAGAATGCGGCCTGTGACATGTTCGTCTGTCTCGGATCTGCACAGCTGTGTGTTCATCAGGAGGGATGAGGTTCTGGATATTTGGGGTCGATAGGGAGGCACATCTGCTGATTGATCGTGCGGCCCGTAGGGGGTTTATCAGATGCGACTCTTTGTGAACTGAAGATGACGATCTGTTTTCATCGGCTGTTGGCTAAAGATGAAGAAGAAACGGCAAGGTAGAATAGTTACGATGGAAACACAAGAGACGTCTACTCTCTAGGGAGTTACTGGTCAGATTTAAATGTATGTGAGGGTCGGAACTTGTTCTGTGGCAAAGCTATACGTATGTGTATGCTATATGTGTAATGTCTGATTTATATTAAACCTTATTATAATTAACTTTACATGATATTTTAAAAGCGTTAATTTATATATAACTTTAATTGTAATCAAAATGCAACAACAAATGTTGGTTATACAGACATTTATGGATACATACAATGCATTGGCTCAGGATTGTCTTGGCTGAAACATTACAAGATGCTCCTGACAAGTGATTAAACGACATCAGCAGTGTCTCACAGGCTTGCAATTATTCGTGGCATTGTGTGAGCTTTTCCTTTAAATTTTTACATTTATAACACAAATGCCATCCTTACTGTAAATGTGTCAACAGACCTCTTATATCAAATCAGATTCAGTTTCAAAATTGTGGAATAATTTGTGAAAAAAAGTATATTAATTTACAAATTATTTGTATATGAATAATGGATTGTGACCTTACAAAACCTAAAGTAGATACCCCATAAAAAAATTTACTTTTCTAATATGTATTGTAATTCCAATATTGTAACCTATTTATTGTGTTAAGTATTGAGAACAGAGTTTTCATTTATAACATCAACATGTTTTATCTGCGTTGACATGACCTGCCTTTATTTTGATTTGTTGCTGTTTATTTCTTGAGTAAGATTAGCCTTTGCCCCCTCAAGCCGTCTTTCCCACTCTCGTTCTTTATCTTTCTGTTTTCATCTGTCCTCATCCTTCTCTCTATCTCTGTCTTTTTCTCTCTGTCCAGTTCACGCACACACACACACACACACACATCGCTGTCTCTGTCTTTGTCATGCACTGAGTGTTTTGGGGAGCCTACTGTAAAGATCAGAGAGAGCTGCAAATCCGTTGCTTTCAACAGAGACGCTGCATTGCAAGACACAGAGAGAAAAGGGTTCCTAAAAGTGATGCTTCACGTGCGACAAGGTCTGAGGTGCTTCATATTGGTGGGTCAAATTCACTATTCTCCCTACATTTGAAATTGACCTGCATTTTTCCACACCCGCCAACCCTGACCTACACTTTACATTTCTTCATTTTACGTCGAAAAGCACAGCAAAAGTTAATATTTTAACAAATTAAAATGTGCGTGTGTGTGTTTGTTTATACATATATATATATATATATATATATATATATAGTTTTATAGTATTTGTAGTATAGTTTTTCATATATATATATATGGTTCTCATTTCATTTCTCTTTAAACAGTTGTAGATTAGTTGAAAATCATGACTCATCCCTTCTAAGAACAGAGTAACCCTCTCCTTCACCCTGTTTTAAGCTATATTTTTCTTCAGTTTTACTGTTGTTGTTTTTTACCCTCCACTTTCTTGAAGAAAGATGGAGTAATTAAACATTAATGTTGTTTTTGATCTTCTGCCTCTTCTCTGCTCTGCTGGTTTCAAGCACTAACTGCGAAAAAAGAAAGATTCATCCAAAACACAAACAAAAATCAATAGATGTGTTGAGCTCTGGAGAGGAGAGAGCTGTTAATTTGACCGTCTTCATCCTCCTTATCTTTCCAGTTTACAGTGCATGTTTTCGAATAGGTCAGAACGGTCCAGGTCCAAACACCAACCCCCCTCATTCTTCCATTCTTTCGCTCGTTCCTCGTCCCCTGTGAATCCGTGTCAGGCTGCTGACCGTCTGCTCTTCTGTGCACCCAGCTGGAGCGGTCGGTGCTCATTAATCTCTGTCTACACCTAAAGAGCCACTTAAGATGATGTAGAGCCTGTCTATGCACATACCTCCAGTCCAGCGGCAGACTGACAGCACAACCCCATGCGCCCACTGTCCCCAACGTACCTCACATACGCACTTACTTACTCGAAGAAACGAGATAATCCAATTAATCAAATGCATTACAAATAAATGTATTTCATCTCAAATTGTTTTAATTTATTAGGAATTTGATATGCGTACAAAACCAAAATAAATCAGTAGCTTAGAAAAGCTGTTTTTCTCTACATGAGGTCTTACATGTTGAGATCAAATGACTATTATATTCATATAATCTTAAGACAAAGAACCTTGTTCATAAGAAAGCTTGAATAAAAAAAGGGAAATTGACAAAGCCGGTAATACTTGTATCAACATCAGTGGTATGAACATTAAGAGATAATGTAGTAATGTAGTTTTAAAAGGTAATATTGTATTCAAGCTCATACAAGTCCAGGCTGAGACCTGAGCAGTCCAGATTTAATCAAGACTTGACGTTTTGGGACTTGATGTTCTGAGCTCGTTTAATTAGTTGTTACTTCTCTGTGAGTGACTTTAGGTTGTCATTAGGAATGACACTCCTGTAAGCTGAAACAAAGAAAATCTAAGAATTTATCTTGATCATGACAGTAATGGCCAGTAGATGGCCGAAATATTCTATGCAGCTATGTGTTGTGTAAGAGCTCTTGATTTTATGCTTGGAATCGACATCTTTTACATTTGTACATTACGCAAGTATTATTTGTGGTTAATTTTTTTTTTATAATTTTGAAGTATCATTTTTGCTGTCATAAACTCCTATTTATTTCACTCTAAGTAATGAATCCTTTACACTTTGGATGTTTTGTAGTCTCACTCATTTTTATGTGTGTTTTTTTTAGTATTACGGTTGATATGTAGATTTCAATCAAAACAATTACAATAAATAAATGCATACATAAATAAATGAATCCTCTGCATTAGGGTCTGTTCCTACAGAAGCCACTGAATAAAATATGAAAAAATGTGACATTTTATCTCATGATTCTGAGAAAAAACTCAAAACATCCAAATGAATCCATATAGTTCATTTGGATTTCCCATTGATCTTAAATCAATTTTGCAGATTTTCCTGCATAATCAGCTTATAAAACAGTGATTCCATAGAAGTTTAGCTATTAGTGACCGTGCAGTCCTGCCTGAAAAGAAAACACTAACCAAGATAACGACCCAACGAAATCATTCGGTCTACACAACCCCTGCCATGCTGACCCCCATCTCACATCCTGCCCTGCTCTGCCAGCCTGCCTGCCTTATCCCGGGCCGAGAGCACTTAAGTCCCATCCTGCCTGGGGCTAATGTAGCAGGCAGCTCGGGCCTCATCTGCTGCCGACAAGCACTTCAGCCCTCAATCAATAGTGCTCATAGAACTGCTCAATTTCCACCGGGGGAACGGTGAGGAGGAGGGGGGGGGGGGGGGGGGTGCTGAGGGAAAAGGCAGAGGTATTTGATTGCCTCTTCAGCTCAATTCCCTTGTTTAGTTCCAACTGTGTGTGTGTGTGTGTGACTTATTTTATTCATTCATTCAGTTATACTTGTTGGTGTTTTTACCATGTGAATACCGATTCGCTCTCGCTTCATTGTGTTCTCCGCATGCAGCATTGGAGAATGCTGTTTTGTGCGTGCGAGTGTGTGAATCACTAATCAGTCTGGTGACACACCTGAGCAATGCCCCTGCCCCCTGGGTGTCATGCATTATAAATCAAAAGACTGTATTTGCATGCATTGTTATTATTAATCATGCGTCTACAGTCGTAGAAAGGAACCCGAGTTTCAGAAAAATGCTAATGAGCCGTGCTGACTGTGAATTTTCTATTGTTTGTCTGGACTTTAAGCATAAATAAACATGTTATGGTTAATTATTGATTAAGCACCCGGGGGCATAATACACAGGACTTACAGTGAAGGCGGCATACGTTTAGCAGATCGAGTGCCGAAGCGCTCTGCCCCTTGGTGCATCTTCACGTCTATCATGAATAGCAGAACAAATGTTTCCTGTGCATGTGATCTGAAGCCCTCTTAATTGATCCAGCATTTTACCCAAGAGGAGATTTTCTTTTTGACACACACACTAGACTCAAGGTTTCTCACAAAACTCACTCAGCCTTCACAACATTTTACAATGAACTCAGGGAGAAAATCAAGTAAATCGTTATTTTTTTTTTTTTCTTTGCACAAAGAAAATATTCTCATAGCATCACAAAACTGAAGTTGAGCCACTGATGTATTTACCACATTTTGTTTATGGACCTGGGATCATGGGAACAAGACAAAGGCCTTGCAGGTTTGGAATGACATGAGGGTGAGTAATTAATGACAGAATTTTCATTTTGGGGTGAACTAACCCTTTAAAGGAATTGTATTTTAGGAATAGTATAGTGTACTCGGGAACTGTATGTACAATTAGTCATTAGTACTTATACAGCAAATACTGATTTACATTTTTGTTACAAACTAGCATGCAGAAGTGACATACGACCATACAAATGGGGATGTGCATAGATCTTCTTTTTTTAATGCTTGAGAGCTGCTGAGTCATTTAGTCAAAGAAATGACTGAGTAAGTGTGTAAATGTCAGCTTCATCATTTACGTCTAAATGATTGAAGTGTGTCAGGGAAAACATGAGCGCAGTTATGGAATCCAATAGGTCGGCAAGTTTATTTTAACCATTATTTTTCAGTTACGTGCAGCAGTCAAGTATCTCGTAATGTGCATGTTGTTAATGATATTTAAGAAACGTGATATGTCTGACTCTCTGAAAAATAATGCTTTAGCCGGTAGTTGTTCTCTGAAGTGTGCATTTCGGGCAGATTCTGGACCAGAATTGCAGTGCTTATTACATATTTCACCTTTAAACGGTATGATCCTGCCCACTTTCAATTGTCCAGAAACACAACATATTGCTTTTAAGGAATCGTTTTATGTTTACATAGCTGTCTCTCTGAAAACAAATCAAGCTATAGCCAGTAATACTCTGAAACGTGCGTTCTGGGGCAGAATGCCTTTGTTTTAACGTAATCAATACTTTGGTAAAACAGTCCATGTGACATCAGGGGCTCAACTTTAGTTTGGCGATGCTAGGATCCTTTTTTTTGCGCAAAGAAAACAAAAATAACATTTTACTCAATCACTCTTTTCCCTTGAGTGACATCTCACCATACAATCAGCCATTGATCAGTCATCAATGTTGGTCAGGCGCTTGATGAAATCTCTTAACTTCAAATGAGAAGTGAAGTAATGTGTGTGGGTGTTTTGGGAATGGGGTGAAGTCTGCTGGTCCAGGCTGAGCTGAGAGAGAGGGGAGCAGATGTTAGCGTGCGGCTCATGCCCGATTCTCCCGGGGGAAGGCAGAAGTGTGGAGACCGGAGGTGTGAGTCGGACAGCGCCTAGGGTAATTACACTAATTGACACTTCACCCCACACGTACACACCCCCTCCCCGGGGGCCAATCAGAAAGCTGCCTTTGAGAGCAGGGGACAGGCCTGACACAGGTGCTGCCTGCCTTTGTATTACGGCCGTAATTGCAGCGGTGATATTTGTCTGCATGTGTTTCTCACACAGACACGCATTCTCTGAAGCCCATTAAGCCTACAGGTCCTATTGAGAACAGCGTTCCTGAAACCATCAGGGTCCCTGTGCACTACGCAGGGGTGCGGGATGCTGTCCAACACAAATAATGAGAGGACACATGACCGCTTCTCTGGAAATGGCAACCCCTCAGGGACCTCTGCGTGTGTGTGTTTATGTGCTTTATGGTGGGATTGCCCGTCTGTCACATATTTTTCCATGCATTATGTTGTAATAACCATGCATGAGCGAATAATTAATTAAAAGTGTTTTATATTCAGTGTTAAGATGAGTCTGTGAAGACGGTTCTTAATTGAAGAAGATGATGCAGATGTTACAAGAGTGCAAATATCAGCTATTGTTTTGAAGTCGAATCATAACTGAATGTAAATCGACTGTAAAATGTGTTGTTGTTTTTGGACGTGTGCATGTTTTTTGTGAGCTGTCTTGGAGTAACATGGAGTAACATTGTGGTACACGTATATGGTAATTAAGTGTGTTTTACAAAACCCGTTCAAAACTTGTCTGGGTTGGTTTAACCCAATAATTAAAACAAAATCTATATTTTTTGGATTAATACAATGTTTTGTAAAGTACTTTCTATTGTAAAAGGAAATCTTTTTTTTGTCTGTTTCTGTTTTGCCGCTTGTCAGAATCAATTCATTACTGTAATGTGGGGGGAAAAAATGAATTCGCCCTTTTTATTTCCATTAAAGTGTCCAGTCTGAGGAGTACCGGAACGTTCATGGACAGGTGACTGCAGTAGTGGAGCAGCATCAGAAGGCTTTGATCCCAGGAATGCCGCAGCTCAACATGTGTGACCTGGCCGTCATGGTAAGATGATTATTGCTTGATTGTTAGTCACTTCAGAGTGTTTTCTTCAGTTTTAACTGATGTAATGTAACCTACTTTTTTCCTATGCTCATCATCATGTGAAATAAACAGTGTTTATTTTTAGCAGGCAACTTTTGATTTCAAACCTGCTATCGCTCTTTAATGAAATAAAATAGAACCATAGTCACAAACCTCTCAAGCTGCAGCCTTTTTTCATGTTTATTTATTCATGATGTGTTGGTCTTGTACTGCTAGGCAATTATCTGCACACAACTGAATATTTTACATCTAGACACTTTTGAAAATCAATTTAAAGGAGTACATTAAAAATAATTAGAAATATTTTTAAGTTAGATTTTTACTTTTTATTTGTTCAGTTAGTGTTTTGTTAATTGGCAGCCTTTGTGATGTTCCTGCCAATGCCAAAATGGTCTATATTGTGCCATTAACCGCTGGAAGATTGTTTAGGGTCACAGTAGAAGGGTGTCTTTAGCAGCTCGTGGTGCAACAGCGCCCTCACGTGTTCATGTGTGTTTCTCATCCTCCTCAGAACTGGAGTCCTCCTGGATGTGAGCGGTTGGGCAAATGTCTTAAACCCCCAGAGTCAAATCCATGGAAGTGTGTCTGGCCACATTAATTTAATTTCCCATAAGAAATATATCAAGGCATCTCTTACCATCAGAAGATCTTTAAAAATGATTTTTGTATTTTCTGTAATTTTAGTTTTAGCATTTTAAGTGTTTAATGTTTTGTTGTACACAGAAAAGGGAAGAGACATTGGATTTTGAGAAGTAGTGATTTAGTGTATTTCTCATTTTATAATATTCTGTCTATGAGTATTCTTAAAAAAAAAAAAAAAAAACTACTGACAGCTTTATTTACTGACAGACAGTAACAAAATTATTAAAAACAAACTATAATCATGCTTATTTATGTTTACAAAAAATTAATTAGATTGTGAATTTGTTTGTCAAATTATACTGTTTAATTTTATTTTGACTTGTATAGTGCCTTAAATCAATATAAACTTTAAACTGTTTTCTCAAGGGGGAATAAAATATTTTTAAAACCCATGTGTGACTGCATCCGATAAAAAAACAAATCCAATTTGAGTTTCAAATTTACAGGAAATTACGTTCTTACAATATGCTTATATTATATTATGTGATTGCTAATCTAGATTTAAACAAAGAGTGTCTGAATATACTGGTCATCCAATCTTTTACGTTTATAATATACACTGATAGCTCAGATAATTTAGAAATTTCATCTGGTCTTGTGGAGATACAGTACATAGTTGAGTATCATCCGCATAGCAATGGAAACTAATCCCATAATTTCCAATAATATTAACAAGGGGCAGTATGCATATTGAAAATAGCAGGGACCTAGGACAGAGCCTTGTGGTATACAAAACTCCTTTTTTTAAGCAAAGTAATTGCTTGGTCTCCTAGAATAGGTCTGTTTTCCCCTCTTAGATCCACAGAATCCACCGGGATTTTGGTCCTTTGGTTGCATATCAGTGCTCCCCTTCTTACAGGTGGACTATATACTTGTATATAACTAAAGTACATTACTTGTATCATTAATTATATTTATAAATGCATGTTAAAAAATAATAATAACAATAATGCCACTTAAAAAAATATAAATTAATATAAATATTTAGCCCGCCTACTTTATATTTTACCACATCATTTGTTAGCAACTTTATTTCCTTTTTAAAGTTAAGTAAAATTCAAAATATGTGAATTCAAAACAGGTACTATGTTTAAAAAAAAAAAACAGGTACTATGACTTTTTTTTTAATTGCATGACAAAAAAGAAAAAACAATATACAGCCCTGCATAGAAATACAATAACATAAAAGAAGGAAAGAAAACAAAAAGCAAACAGCACCTCAATCAGTAAGAAAAATATCATTATATGCCTTAGGAAACTTTGTCTTGTTGTTCTTGTTATCATCATCAATAAGTTTAAGAGAATTAACAATAAGCAAAATGTCTGCGAGAAAGACTTCAAATCTAGGGAACTTAAGAAATTTGGATTTATGAATAAAAAATTTACAACGCAAAACAAAGAAATTAACAACAAGTTCAATAGCATGGTCACTACAATAAAAATATATATTTTAGTGTAAATTTTAAATCAAATTTGATAAAAGACGATAGATAACATCTTAAGTTCTCTCAAAGACATTTAACCTGATCGTAATGATAGAATAAATGACGTAAAGTTTCTTCCTCAACTCTACAGAATACACATAAATTAGAAATATATCCAAAAAGGAGCAATTTGGGAGTTTGTTGGGTAAACATTATGAAAAATCTTAAAATGTATCTCTGATTTTATTAGAAATGCAAAGTTTTTCAGGAAGTAACCTTCTTCCAATGTATACCGTCAACAAAATTAGTCCAGAAAATTTTAGGAGATGTATATACTGGTAGTGTAACATTCGCTTTATAAGCTTACCGTTACATGTTTTATTACGAAGACAAACTCCATCAAACTGGTGTAGGTACAATTGTTCAACATTTGATGACGTAAATGTCACGTGGAGAGGAAACGTGGAGATCTTCCGGTCACAGTCCAAAATACTCACAGCGCGTCATGGCAGAGAAATTAGATATTATCTCGAAGTGCATTAGAACTTTCCAAGATTTCCCTACAAAAGGGATTCCATTCAAGTGAGTATTTCATATACAATATCATTTTAATATGAGTGCTCCGCTAAACGCGGATGTAGGTGAGTGGGACAGAGATTCTCGAGTTTAGCAGTAACGTTTGCAGCTTCAGTATAGTTTATGTTTGTTTGCAGGGATATTTTTCCGATTTTGAAGGATCCGAAGGCTCTGGCTGCAGTGACAGATCTGTTTGAGGAGCACGTGAGGCGCACGCACCCTGAGGTGGAACTTATAGTCGGTAAGAGAGCGCGTGCATGTGGCACGTTACAAGATTTAGAGTTTCAAAACTCCTGATAGGTAATAAAGGATGTTTATTAGAACCCATGCTGAAGGAAAAAATAAAGATACTGATGAAATAAGGCGGGATTATTACAGTATTTAACGTGATTGTTAGAGTTTTTACGGAAGTTCTAAGCGGCCATGTATTATAATTTTTTTCCGTCTTGTTTTCTCGTGATCACGACTTATTTTTCCCGT
>JAUMHP010000052.1:22348080-22362188 GCA_032361065.1 Enteromius trimaculatus | reverse complement strand
TGGTTCAAGCTTTGAGTCTGTGGAGCGCTGTAGCGGTAGACCAATCATACAGGACTGCGCCATCTGACCAATCACAGGGCTCGCGGGAGGGAGGGGTTTACAGAAACTGAGTCGTTTACGAATCATTTAGAAATGGGGTAAAAATAAAAATAGATTTTATTAAGTGTTTTTTGACCTTGCATACATGTAAACCTGTTTTAAGACACTCATACAACAATATTAGCATCCTTTAAAAATGACATAATAGGGGCACTTTAAAGTTACGTTTGGTTCTGAAGGGAAATGCGCCCTCGATCAACCAAAATGCGTTTATGTTTGCGCGAATCATTCATGATCCAGCCTCACTTACAGAAGCAGGGAGTATAATGTCTTTTAATTAATCTTTGCAAATCGCCTTTCCTAATAATATGCTAATTAGCAAGTTTCACTATGAATACAGCTAAAAAAAAAAAAAGATCCTCCGAGAGCATCTCGGAAAAGAGGGGAGGAGTCAGCGGAGCTCATGAAGATTTAAAGAGGGGGAGGTACACAGAACAGAGTGATTTCAAAAGAGCCGTTTTTGACAGGGTTTTTTTTTTTTACACTATCTTTGAGAATTTTTGAAGAAACACAATTAACTGATTATAGTGCCAAAAACCTGTAAAGTCTACTAACTGGGAGATTTTAGTAACTTAGAATTTTTGTTTTTATGTAATTGATATAAGGATAATTACAAATTCTGTCGAATTAAAAACATTATGTTGCTATTAGCATTATGGTTGGTTCACTTTTTAGCAATGAAAACAAGTAGGCCTACCCATGTAATTAAATTAACAATATTGTATATCGGTGTTCTCACAGGCTGACGAAACGACAACGGAGCATATCATCAGACACATACAATGGCTTTTCCCAACAGAAAACATTGACCAGTGAAGCTCACCTTTCCCCTGCTTCAGGCTCAGCTTGTGCCTCAGCAGCTTTAGCATCTTCTGCAACTCGCTCGGCCTTTCTCTGCTGAACTTTGGCTGAGATCTCCCGGGCCGCATCGAGCCTTGCTTTCAGCTCGGTTAGCGTCGACACGGGGGCAGGCGAGGGAGTGGTCACCGTTTCAGACTGCCCTTTCAGTTTTTGCAGCTTGGACTTCAATGCGGCCACATCCTCTTTTGTAAAAGTTTTCTGAAAGAAAAGAAACTCGATTAACGTCCAGCTCACAAATACCAGGAGGTTTCTGCACAGGTGTCGACCCCCATGCGTTACCTTGCTCCTGGTTGTCCGCTTGGGCTTATCGTCTCCCCTTGTTTCGTTTACAGGGGAGCTATTAGCATTATGATCAACAGTATTTTTAGAATCTTTGCTGGCCGTTTGTTGAGGTGCCTGAGGGGTACTGCTGGCCAAAGGCTCAATGCTCTACATTAAAATAAAACAGACTGGGTTAGCAGTCATTAAACATTTAAACCAAGCACACAATGCATTTACAAGACAGTGGCCAGTTACATAAACTGCTTTTGGCTAGTCAAAAGTCAAACCTCTGCAGAAAAAAAACAAACACAAAACTACTAAAAACTTAGTAAAGTCTGAAAAAATTACATCCAATTAATACTTGCGTAAATACTTATAGTATCAGTATTGAGAGATATGGAATAGAAAAATATGGAGTGCTCCATGGGATGAATATGATATTAAACACTAAAAAAACATCCGTCTCTGCGTTTGCTTTTTAAGACACCTCGTGCAATAACTTTTTAAAACGCAATTTAGTATTCCGCGTGAATTAAACATCTTACTGTACATACCTGTTCTTTGCGGTCATTTGTGAGAAGATCGAGCTTCTTTCTCGCAGACTTCTGAACCGGGCGCTCTTCTGGTGAAGTTCTGCAGTTCTGGCCAGCGTTGACCCGCATGCGCTTCTTGGCGCTGCTGTGCTGCTCGGTTGTGGACGGGAACAGCACGGAACACACATCAAACTCCGCCGTCCGTTTAGGAGTTCTGGGGCTCGCAGTAAAGCATTCGTTACTCACATCTCGCGAGTCAGTCGCGGAATCTGTTTGTGACGATAAAGCCTCGTCGATGACTTTGAGGAACTCCTGTTGAACATGTTTTTGCGGCTCTGGTGTGCTGGGACCGCGCGTCGTTTTACGTGAAGAGCGTGTGGATCTGGACGGCGTCTTTGGTTTAGCGATCACCGCTGATTCCACAGCGTCCGCTGAGACTTTCTGTCCCTTGGATCGTAAAGACCGAGCGATACCACCCTTCTTACTCTGTGCAAAATAATCGGTAACCCGAGCTTGAGCCATTTTTCAGTTTGATCAAGGTCCCTGCACTTCTCGATGGGGTGCAGTAATTGTTGTTATCCCACCGGAACTTCCCTTTAAGGGTCTTCCTCCTAGACTAACTTTCGCGCGAAATCGGATCACGTGACTTATGTAGGCAGCGCGTGCCTTTTAACCACGCCCTTCACCCACTGATCAAACAAGATTCACATAGGCTGTCAGTAAAAAGATGTAGGGTGTTATATCCATATTTAATGATAAAATACTAATAAATTCATTGATTTATTTGATTTTATATATATATATATATACTAACACACAACACTGTGTTTTAATCTATACTGTAGCACGTTTAGCCCTCATTTATGTGGTTGGTTAGTGAAATTAATGGAAATGTTCCTTATTGTATTATAAATGTGCAGTTTTCAGAATAAATCAATCATCTTAGGTTAAAACCATCGCAACCAATTCATCAAATAGTGTGACTGGCATGACAGTTGTAGGCAATTGTAACTGCTAAAAGCAAATGTGTTGCTTGTTATGCGGTTGTTGTTAAAACATTAAAATTGCTCTAACATTAAAAAATACAAGCACATTAAAAACCTTATTAATGCAGCCTATTCATTCGACTTGTTACATAAAAATAAAACCCTTATCACTCTATGTCTCCTAGTATGTCTTATAAAGATGATATGTATGACAATAATAAAAAAATAATAATAATAACAATAATAAGAAGAAATGCCAATTCCGTGGAAATCAAACACTAGGGTTGCTGTAGCGCGCTCTGCTGTTAAATAATATTTAGTTGTACGTAATTACGGCAGTGGAGGATCAGCTCAGAAAAAAAGAGTGAAGAGAGAGTGAGAAAGAAATAAGGGGGGGAAACAAAACAAAAAACGAATACCATGTTCTTGATGGTATTTTGGCCATGATACGAAGTCATCCCTAGATGGAGCCAACATAAAATAGAAGATGTCTCCCAGAGTCAGCAGCGACACCCTCCACGGGTAAACGATAATAAAATATAATTTAAATGATTAATTAGGGTATCTAATATGAATGTATTGCGATTGGAGAATGTCAGCATATACCCTCAGTTTCGCTGCACTGAACTGACACTCCGAATAAAAGTGTAAAAGAAGTAGGCTAACTCTATTTAAGGCACGTGCACGTTACACTAGGCTACTGCACATGCTCAAAAATGCAAACAGCACATTTAGTTTTATTCACGCAATATGCACACTTGGTGTTGTTCCTACGATGGTTTTAAGAATTCACAAACACAAGTTATAGCATAAACAATGCGGTTTCTTAAAATAATCTAACAAGTAGGCATTGCTGTCTTGTATCATTACCAAATTAATTAATTCGGACGTGCAAACTTGAACTGACATGTCTGAAATAACACCAACTGTCTGGTTTCCCTATACTTTGGCATTTAAAAGTCCATTATTCTGTGGGTGACACATTGTTTAGCTGCTCAGGCAGCGCGCAGCGCGAGTCGTATTTCTCAGTTGAAAGTGACGTTACTCGTTTGGCACAAGTTATCTGTTGTCAGAGTGGGAGTTACTTTCAACTAACTGTTGGGACGCAGCGCGGACTACACGCACAAACAGAACAAACTCTCTTTATGAGTTTTGTGACATTGTATAGCACTTTGTGGACATATTCCGGTGAAGTCGGAGCAGAATAGTGCCAGAACGGAAGAAAGGCTGAAGAAAGTTTTAACAAACGCCGAGGCGGTGAATCACATTTTCCATGAAGATGTACAATGAATAATCGACTTTCATAAAGCCGCTTTTTGAGTTTTGTATCGAGACAATCGAACGCGACGTCTTAAGAAATTATTCGTTCATTGGTAGCCTATATTTTAATAGTTTATTTGACTGTCTGGTTTTAGTCAGTAAATCGATTAGAAGCGACATTTTCATGTATATACATTTGTAAACAAAACCGAGATACTATATTTTCGTCATGTAGCTTTTCCTCCCACGATTCTGAGATGGTTGTGTTGTGGATTTGTGCCGTGGGAGGAATGTGAGTGGAAGTGTCGCTCATGGAGCTTCAGGTGGTGTGCGGATTGCTCTACTGCTGCCTGCTGCCCATCTTTTTACTGGCAGGTAAGACCTCAACATGTATCCGATCCACCCTATATACAAAACAGACCAAAATGTAGCCTATTGTTTTAAATTAGATACCTAATAATATTTTCCTTTTCTTTTTTTAGCATTTTAGTTAAAGATGAAAAAAGTAGAGACCTGTTTTTAAAACTAATGCCAAGTTCTTCAAAAAACATTTTAAAGTGTATTTGTCCATGTTGGTTTTATGCTCTTTAAACGTTTGTACTGCTACACAAACACGATTCTCTCTGTGTGTCATGTCAGCTACCTATTTTGCCATCCAATCACATGATAGTTTTGCGCTCTTTCAACATCATCTTCAATGCTGTCAAGTGTCCCGCTGACAACAGTGGGTGATCTCACCTCATTCAGGTGTTTGTTTAGCAGACACACCCGGGCAGCTCACTTCCTCTGGGCCTAAACTTATTTAAGGATGCATCATGCATTCCTGCTGCTTGGATTGCAACTCACATCTGTTTTCTTTCTCAGACCTGTTTTACTGTCTCCTCTCACAGTTCTTTTTCTGCATAATTTGCTTGCATTCTACCGAACACAGATACTTTAATGCTTGTGGTGTTTAAGCCTCACCTCCCATGAAGAGTCAAATTATGGGCTTTTCACACTTGGAAATTGTTAACCCAAGGTCATTGTTCTTACTGGGTTGCTAATTAATCTTGTAATTTCACACTGCACATGTGTATTTCCTTGGTTAACATGCTTAGTTTTCGATTTAGAATGTTAATAAAATTAAATGGAGAAGTCAGGCATGTAAACCGATCTACATTTTATAGTGGGGCCAATAGACACGGTATGGGCTCTAAAAGGGTTTTCATGTTGTCCCTGTCTGAAATAGGCCATATGAATCTAAGTGGGGCTGTCCTGTACCTTACAATCCAGTAAATGGTAATATACACAGCAACCAATCCAGTGCTCTCTACAATCAGATAACTATTCAAATCTGAATAGATTTTCAAATACGCATCTTATGAAGTAAAGAAGTAAATGTGCAAACATGCTTTGATTTGCGAGGAGATGCATGACTAAAGCATGTTTTAGAATCAAGTCAAAGTGTGAGACATTTTTGATGTCTTTTGACAAGATGGACTCACGTTTTGAAACTAAAATATCTGTGCCTGTAATACTACATTGAATTTTCCGTTAAATATGTCAACTCTTGACTGCTTTAAATCTGCAGACGGGCTCTGACTTTCAGAAACAAGCATCAGCTCATCCATACTGCAATCTGGGGCAAATGTAATGTAGTGTATACCAGCCTTTAAGGAGATGCTGCCCTGATCTATTCCCAATTGAAAAATCAAATCTCATTCTACACTTGGAAAAGCACCTTAAAGAAGAAAAATGGGTTGTGAATGTTTTTTTTATGACTATTTTACTGATCGTAATGCAATGGCGGATGCAAGGCTATTTAATTAGGCAAGCATCATTTACTTCAGAATTGGATGTCTTGCTAAACAGTTTGCTAAACTCTGAGCACTGTTTATGTTTAGTAACATATTTAGTTTTTAGTACTGCAGTTAAAAATGTGCTAAAAATATGAAACCTTTACATGAACATTAGCATAGTGTGAAAAGTGTCTGTTTGCCGTCTGGCCAGACAGGTTTCTATATTTAACATTTCTCCCCCGAAAAAGCAGGAGAATGGTATAGGCTGAAATCCTGCCATGTTTCATAAACAGAACATATAAAATTAGGCAGGTAAAGATTAGCCAGAGGCACAGTCTGTTGACAGGATATTGTTTGAACATGTGGTTTCTTGTGTCATGTGGGACTCATGTGGCACACAGGAAGAATGGCAACGTGCTGCTAGTGTCTCGGGTTCCCCTCAGACTCACGCATGCGGTCAGCCAGATTTGTTGAGCCCTCCTCACGGTCTTCGGTGGCAACTGTTTAACTTTTCACGCCTGCATGTAACCTATCTTCTTTTGTTTTAAACCTTAGGAAGTAACTAGAATTGATTTTGGCTTATTTCTGTTTTCTGAATGGACGTGTTGCATGTTCTTGTACTTTAAAGTAGAACAACCATACAAACCTGGGTGTGTTAGCAGCACCGCACCAACCAAGTATTCTGTCATTACAAAGCCTCAGTGCGCCCCTAAGGAAACTGCCATGCCTGAAGTTGGCCTGAGGCTGGAAAGTGTGCATCACAGCAAGAATTGAAGAGTCCTGAGATGGCTCAGGCCTTCCAGCATGCCTCTCACTTTGGACCTTTTGAACCTGCTCAAGGGATCTGTGCTATTTTGATGCCAGGTCGGAAAGTGAGAAAGACAACAAGACAGAAATTCAAATCCTTTAGAGCAGTTTCAGTCCAGCGTGCCTGGGGAAAATATTAAATACTTCATACTTAAAGGAGTAGTTCACCCAAAAATGACAATTCTGCCATCAAATCTTTAAGAATTTCTTTGTTCTGCCAAACACAAAGGAAGATAATTTGATGAAAGTTTGTAACCAGGCTGTTTTGGGTCACCATTGACGTCTGTAGTAAAAAAAAAATAATAATATGGAATTCAGTGGTGAACCAAACCTACAAACTTCAAAGTATTCACCTACAAAAAAGTCGAAGGAAACTACTTGAAGGTGTTTCATTTTTGTGGTGAGCTATTCCTTTAAAGTACTTGTATAGCTAATTAATACATTTTTAGGTTGAATTAGGATTATTTTTTTCATTATTGGCTTACAAACAGATTTCCCACCGCATACATCCTTCAGATAAAGCATGTTTTCTATGTGTGTAAATATTATGCCTTTATTCACTGTGCATAGAAAGCAGTCACCACACTGCTGTACATTTTACACCCCCAAATCTGCAGAGCCCATTTGCATTTTGGGCAGTATTGAGTGGGTTCCTTTCATTCTGCTTCACACCTACTGCTATGCTGCCTTGAAGTACTCCTGGGAGGTTCCTGCTTGGGAATAATGCTAAAAATCCAAATCATGTTGTGATATGAAGTTATTTTGGACTGAATAAGATGAATTTCATGTCTCTCTTTTTCACTTCCTGACAAACACAGGAAGCTTTTTAGCGCTTCTGCAACAAATGAATGGACAAAAGATGCACATTAGGTGTAATTGATACTTTGTGTGTTTTACGGGAATACCCACTCAAGGGAAAAGTACTCTTGTTGTGCAAGCCTGTCGCCTCATAAATCATCTAAATGAGTAATATTTTCGGGCAAGCTTAATCACTCTTCTTTATTAACAGTGTGCAAAATGCAGTATGTCATACCCTGCAAAAGTAGGTGTACATTGTCGCTTACAGTTGTAAATGTTAAATCCGGTGGAGCTTTAGTAAAGTTTAACCAGAAGTAACCACTCCATGAATAAAGTTCACATGTAGCCAGTATGCAGCTGTTTTCTTATTTCTTATTTCTATTACATAGCCACATGAACAGTTCAAGAGCTATTCATCGCTCTCAGTGTATCAACTTTCTACCTTACACAGCTCTGCGGATTTGTGGTTCATCTTCTTTAACAATTCATAGAATATTCATATAGCTTCGGGGAAAGGCATTAAATAGTTCTGTGGCCTCCATGAAAGATTTTATTTGTGATCAGACCAGAGGAAATGCTTTTACATGATGGGAAATACCTTGAGAAGATGGGAGATAATCTTGTCATACCATTGTGTTTGTGTGTTTTACATGTACAGTATCTGATTTGAAACCTGCCAACCCTGTCTAGGTCATGGTAAAAAAATATATGTTCTATATGTTCTAAGAATGAACCATATAATGAACCAGCCAAGTTCTTATTAGCATTTTAAAAAATCACAATTAAGGGTTAAAAATAGTTTTAATCAACAATTTTGAATCAAATGTTTTACATTGTATCATTATTTTTAATAATTAACTTCAGTAAACTTCAGTTTGTAGTGAAACATGATTCCGACATTTCTTTGTTAGAATCAGTCAAAAGAGTCAGCACGTTACATTGGGCCGGGAGTTATTGTAATATTCCATTAATGTCTTATTGCAGATGCAATCAACTGGCTGATTAATGAGCTAGTAAGTTTATGTGATGCAGAAGTGTTTATCAAAAGATCAAACAGTGATTTAATCATTATTGACTCGTTCTTGGTCCCTTCTGAAGTTTCCACAAGGCAGAGATTAAGTATGTGTTTATTGCTGCTAATTAGTGGAGATAAACAGCAGGAGATGAATATACTAATGAATTGCCTTGTTTTTGTTGATTAGTGTGACATAGAATGTTCTGACCTCAATATTATGTTCATGAAAGTGCCAGATTTAATTGACCACTTTTGTGTTTTGCATTCCTAAGTTCATAATTAAAAAGAAAATAATTTCCCAAGTGCTTTTTTATAGTAATTAAATGTTTTGTCCTGACTAAACCGAAGTCAAAGTACATTTACAGCCATGTGTCTTGACACACCGGGACAAATATGTATCTTTTTTTATGCAGTTTGTAATTTTCAATCAAAATCTAATCAACAACTAAAGGGTTGAATCAAGTCCTCACCCTACATTTTCCTTCTCACTTGGATGTATGTCATATTATTTTTTTTAACTTTCAGTGGAGACTGAAATTGCACTTAGGTGTCATTCCTTGATAAGGATATAGGGATATACATTTTTAATGGCCACAAATACCTGTTTGGGGTCTGAATAAACTGAAGAGGATCTGAAGCAATTATAGATTATTAGTCTGAAGGAATTTATGAATTTATACGCGACCTGTCAGACGTTTGAGATAATAAAGATTATATGTATTGTTTAGATTCTTTATTTGATCAAAAAATACAGTCTCAACAGTAATTTTGTGGAATTTTATTACAGTTTTCAAATATAATGTAAATAATTCATATGATCCTTCAAAACATTCCAATATGCTGATTTGGTGAACTATTTTAATAAATTTACATTGGTGCTCAATTATTAATAAGGGTTCTTATTATCATTCTTGCTGTTTAATGTGTTTGTGGAAACAAGTGTTTTTTCAGGATTCTTTGTAGAGAAACATTATAGAATTCCTTTGCAACATTATAAATCTCATAACTGTCACTTTTGTTTAATTTAATGTGTCCTAGCTGAAAGATTTTTTTAAACAAACACATTCTACAAAAAAAATATTAAGCAGCAAAAACAAGCTAAATGTTTTCAGTAATGATAATGATCCAAATGAGCAGATAAAATTATTCTTGAAACTATATGAAAATAGAAAGAGCATTTTTTTAAATGTGCAATAATGTTTCAAAATATAAAAGTTTTCACTTTTATGACCAAATGAGCAAAATACATTAAAAAACATTTACAAATCTTAATAATTTCAAACCTTTGACCAGCAGTTTAGATGAACTGTGTTCTCTAACAGAGCAGGAATGCTGTTTCCTCTTTTTTTGCACAGAGCAATGAAACGCTGCATATCCATAAAAATCTGATCGATCAGCCCTGATTGGGCTGTTTATCATCCTAGACTAGGACACAACTCGGTAAGCTATAGCTGTAACAACCCGATGGCTGGAAAAGTGACCATTTTCCATGAAAACAGGATGCATGTCATGCTGATGAGTGCAGTGGCTCAGGGCTTCCACCAACAATTGAAAGGTCAATCTGTTTTAAGGCCCATTGTTACAACTGAATGAGTGTGTGTGCTTGTGTGTTTGCCTGTGTGTGCAGTCATTTTTGCATGAGACGTTAATCAATGTAGTCTGTAGACCTCCTGAACAGAAAACACATGATTGTTTGTGTTTCCTTCACTTGTGTACAGGACATCCAACACAGTAATGAAAATACAATGGGATACAGTTATAACGGTTAAACCTTTTTGTTTTTTCGTGAGGCATATTATATTAAAGCTAAGCATATTTTGACTGTCTGTGTTTCTCGACTGCGTCGCTCTGTCTGTGTGGCGTAACTTCCGTCTGATTGCATGCAGTCCAATGTTCCTGTAGCCTGTTTACTAATTTAGTTTAATTGCATGATGGCTCAATCGGGCTGAAAAGCTTTGGTGTAAACACCTCAATCGATCTACTTGAGCTTGATCCAAATTAATTTCAATAATAATAATAATTTCAATCTGGGACCTAAAATAAGCATAAAAGCATAAAAATAAAGTATTTAAATGAATGTGGCTATTTCTTCAATCGGAGTCACAAATACCTTTGTGAAAAGTGTTGTGTTTGCATGCAACTGCGCATGTGCTGAAGTTTTGTTCAGAATGCATGTAATGCACATGTAAATCAGTCTGCAAAGTTTAAGGTTCATATAAACACATCTTTCAGAATCTAAAATCGGATTTGATTCATTAGAATTGATGGAAATTAGTGACAAGTAAACATACCTGCTGTCATTTATTTATATCTTACTGAGAACTCTTTCATAACTGATGGAATATGGGAAGATTTAGAGGGAAATATGTTTGCAATTAATTTTCCTTGGCTGTTGTACAAACATATGGAACAAATATTAAACCTCATCACCCCTCAATTGTACCAATACATACATATGTTACTCAACAAAAAACCCAACCTTCTTTGGCTACATACATTATGCAGCTGCATAATCATGTTTTGTGAAGACATGTCTTTTGTGCTGAGTAGGGTATTCATGCAGCGTTTATCCTAAATATATGGCATTTCTCCATTAGGACAGTGTTTCTCAAATGTGCTCCTGGGCAATGAATTTCTCCCTTATCTAACACTAAATCAGCTCGTTAGTCAAGGGTTTACTGACCTGAAACAGGTGTGTTTGGATATGTTGGGAATGCAGTAGGCTGCTAGTGCACTAATTATCGCACTTTCTAAAAATAAATCAAAAGAGAGATTAAAAAATGCAATTGGTATTTCCTCCAGTTAATACTGAAAATGGGTAGACATGTCAAATATATTGCTTTGTGGGATACAGTACCCAAGGCAGTATATTGTATATAGATTGTTGTATTTCATGCCTTTGGGAACACACTTACATCAGTAGGTCTCTCGTAGTGTAACACTGAAGTGTCTGAAGAAAAACATATTCTAACTGACTTCTATAAAATTAGATATAGAATTTCTTTAACACACATTGGTTTGAATATGCTTTGGCTTTGTGAACCTGAACCTGTGAATAATAACTTTCAACACTCTGACTTAAGTCCATTATGCAATTTTTAAAATATATGTTATTCTCGTAAATGGAACCATAACAGTTGTATTTTTTTTCTTTATACAGTGGGTACGGAAAGTATTCAGACCCCCTTAAATTTTTCAGTCTTTGTTATATTGCAGCCATTTGCTAAAATCATTTGTTCATTTTTGTTCCTCATTAGTGCACACACAGCACGCCATATTAGCAGAAAAACACAGAATTGTTGACTTTTTTGCAGATTTATTAAAAAAAGAAAAACTGAGATTTCACATGGTCCTAAGTATTCACACCATTTGCTGTGACACTCATATATTTAACTCAGGTGCTGTCCATTTCCTCAGATCATCCTTGAGATGGTTCTACACCTTCATCTGAGTCCAGCTGATTACGAAAGCCACACACCTTACAGCTCACAATGCAGGTCAGAGCAAATGAGAATCATGAGGTCAAAGGAACTGCCTGAAGAGCTCAGAGACAGAATTGTGGCAAGGCACAGATCTGACCAATGTTACAAAACAAATTCTGCTGCACTTAAGGTTCCTAAGAGCACAGCGGCCTCCATAATCCTTAAATGGAAGACATTTGGGATGACCAGAACCCTTCCTAGAGCTGGCCGTCCGGCCAAACTGAGCTATCGGGGAAGAAGAGCCTTGGTGAGAGAGGTAATGAAGAACCCGAAGGTCACTTTTGACTGAGCTCCAGAGATGCAGTCGGGAGATGGGAGAAAGTTGTAGAAAGTCAACCAACACTGCAGCCCTCCACCAGTCGGGGCTTTATGGCAGAGTGGCCCGACTGAAGCCTCTCCTCAGTGCAAGACACATGAAAGCCCCCATGGAGTTTGCTAAAAGACATCTGAAGTACTCCAGGATGGTGAGAAATAAGATTCTCTGTTCTGATGAGACCAAGATAGAACTTTCTGGCCTTAATTCTAAGCAGTATGTGTGGAGAAAATCAGGCACTGTTCATCACCTGTCCAATAGAGTACCAACAGTGAAGCATGGTGGTGGCAGCGTCGTGACAAGACGACTGGTTGCAATCGAGGGAAAGATGAATGCGGCCGAATACAGGAATATCCTGGATGAAAACCTTCTCCAGAGTGCTCAGGACCTCAGACTGGGATGAAGCTTTACCTTCCAACAAGACAATGACCCTAAACTCACAGCTAAAATAATGAAGGCGTGGCTTCACAACAGCTCCGTGACTGTTCTTGAATGGCCCAGCCAGAGCCCTGACTTAAAACCTATTGAGCATCTCCGGAGAGACCTATAAATAGCTGTCCACCAAAGTTTAACATCCAACCTGACAGAACTGGAGAGGATCTGCAAGGAGGAATGGCAGAGGATCCCCAAATCCAAGTGTAAAAAACTTGTTGGATCTTTCCCAAAAAGACTCATGGCTGTATCAAAAGTGTGCTTCTACGAAATACTAAGCAAAGGGTCTGAATACTTAGGATGGCAATATAACAAATAGTGAAAAATTGAAGGGGGTCTGAATACTTTCCGTACCCGCTGTATGTGTATCTTTTTTCCCTCTCTGTTAAATTCTGCCAAGTGGAGCATGGCTGAAAATATAGTTCAAGCTTTTGCGTTGCCTGTAATTAATGTCTGAGAGCTTGTAGCGGTATTTCTCAGCCTAACGGCAGAGACTTTAAAAAAATACTTGTGCTGTTTTTGGAAGTGCAAACAGTTGGTCTGCTCAGCTTTGTAAAAATTTAATTCGGGATGACGAGAAAACAGCACAGCCCAAACGTCTGCAAGAGTCTGGAAATGGCCAGATACTGTATGTAATTTAGACAAAGTTTTGTGTAAAATATGTTCTCACGTCCCACTCGAGTGAAACTTACACCTTTTAAAGACTTTCTATTTCCCATGACTGTGTGGATAGATTTGGTCATGATAAAAAAGGTTTGTGGCGTATTTTATCATGAAACGTTTACTTTTAAAATATAAAAGTAATAAAAAAAAATTAAAAAATATTCTTTTGGAAATGTATTTGTTTATTGGTTGATTGATTGGCTCAAACATTACAATCATTTTCTGTGCTTAAAAACTTGCACGAAAAATGAGTAAGTCTGTACTGAATGGAGATAGCAGGCCTCACATAATTTTGCTGCCAGAGGTTTATACCGTAATGTCCCAAATCAAACACATATATTTAGTCAGTAAGTACAAATCCTGTAGCTCAAGCTGTCCTTCCAGTTTTATTGCTGAAGTGGCAGTAAAACATTATCCTGTTTGTGGGTTGTGGCCATTAAATAGGAATTTAGCTTCCCGCTGTGGGCAGCATCAGACCGGTAAACAGATAAATGTGGACCGTGCCAGAGGAGCATGGGTGCACTGAGGAGTCTGCCAAATTATTAGGTCTGCACCTGTTATGGTGTCACAAATTTTTGACCTCCTGAAGCGACGAGGATCTACAGTCCTGCATCATTTAAAATGAAGAGCAGTAACAGTAAATTAGATTTTTTGTATTACTGACTGTGACTTCTTAGTAATGTTAAAGAACATATATAATGTTCATATGTATAGGGCTGGACAAAAAGTGACAAAACCTTTACACTTAAAGGAGAAGTTCACTTTCGAAAAAACTTTTGCTGATAATTTACTCACCACCATGTCATCCAAGATGTCCATG
>JAUMHP010000052.1:22329489-22347850 GCA_032361065.1 Enteromius trimaculatus | reverse complement strand
GCTAGTTGACATGTAGTTGCAAAGTTACTTACTGTTAGTAGAATATCTAAAGTGGACTATCAAAATAAAGTGTTACCCCTAATTTTACTGCAGTGTGTATTTGGCCTTATTGGTGATATGACTGAAATAATGTTCCTCAATTCTACGGTTAAATTAACCCCTGAAAATGTCTAGTAGTGACAACCACACTTACAAAAAATGTGTATGTGTACACAGAAGAAAACTGGAAAACTAACCGTATTGCAATTTTGAAGAGTATCCATTATGCTGTTTTGTGTCTGTCGCACCTCGCAGATTGATGGTTTTTGTTCAAATCAAGTTCATATTCAGGAGGTGAGGCTGGCGCAGAATAGCATATGCTGTTTGTGTTCAGTGGATAAAATGGTGCTACGGTGGCACGGAGGTGATGCATTGTTGAATAAACTCTTTTGTGTACAAAAAGCTTCATAAAATTACGGCTGAACCCCTGATGTCACATGGATTATTTTACAGATCTTCTTGCTACGCTTCTGTACTTTGATCGTGTTAATTACATGCTGTCTCTAGGTGGGAAAGAGAGCTCTCAGAATGCATCAAAATATAATTTATGTTCTGAAGAAGAACAAAGCATTTAAAGGTTTGGAACGACCTGCGGGTTAGTGACTATTGACAAAATTTTAATTTTGGGGTGGCATAAACCTTTAATGACATGTTTAAACTTGTATCAGACAGGGAAAGATGCAGTGTGGGCAGATCTTGCCCAAAAACAAAAGAAATACAGCAAAGTATACAGCTGTAATAAAGCTAATGCTACTGTATATATTGGATTGTATATTGGATATAGAACCAAAATGTTGCAACCCACACCTGCATACTTTATTAACTAATCACTATATGAGCTGAGCTCAAACAACATGCCCCTGAAACGCTTGTAATAAGTGGACATGGCAACACTTTAAGCCAGCCATCTAAACATAAAACATGACAAAATATCCTACAAGACCTCAGAATCAGTCATTCAGGAGTGTGTCCAGTTTCATTCACAAAAAAGAATTCACTCCTGTATTTAAATTAAAATGGTGTTTATGTGGCCATGATCATTTATATCATGATGCTCATGCATGTTTGTGACATACTCGGATCAGGTTCCCTTGCACCACTCTTACTCGATCTATTCTGTATGATATTTACATAATTTTAACATTAAAATTGCATCAAATGTAATTAGACCTCGACCTGTTATTGTGCAATACAATTACTCATATTTTCGTCATATCTCTCACTAAGTCAACATGGTTGTGTCATGATACTTCTAAGAAATAAAATGCACACCACTGCAGCATGAAGAATTCTCTCAAAATTCCTTATACTTGCATCAACATGTCCTTTGCTTATTGCGTTCACTTCCCATAGCTGAGTTTGTGTGTAGTGACCTGACCTTGTATACATCAGCATTTGATAAGACTATTGAAAGAGAGGGATACGATCAAATTCTTCCTTTGTTATAAATCATTTCATGAAAAATAGTTTCATTGCGATTCCTGAGCCAGAGATTTTGGGCTGATGGTACAATGTCCACCCCCCCAAGCTGATCTTTGACACGGCTGGCTAAGTGTTTGTCTGCACTAGTGTGTCAGATTGGGCGTACGTGAACACAACAAAGTGAGCAAGAAAGATCAGCGTGGGTTCAGCAGACAGATGTAAAAATGAGACAGTTTCCTCTGTTGTAATCGTGCGGGTGTGTTATCTTTATACTCCACATGGCAAGACTTGCTTAGATATGTTGCCATGTCTGGGCGGCATCAAAAAAAGGCTCATATTCGCATATATACCCCACTGTGCTAAAATTAAAGGAACAGTTTGCGTCATTATTTACTTTTCCTTAATGTTTTTCAATGCTGCTGCTGTTTATACCGTCAAACACAAAATTAGATGTATATCAATTATTTGCATATAACTCCAAAACAATACCATAAAAATAGTCAATATAGCTTTCTGTCAGATCTTTCTTCATACAAATTGCTAGTGTGGAAGGTTTTGAAACATCCGCAAGAGTCATTTTACAATTTAGGATGGAAAGTTTTATATATATATATATGTATATTATATTATATATATATATATTATATGTATTTTATCTTATATACAAAAATAATGTTTTTTAATAATGTTTACATAAAATTGGCTTGAGTGTAACCATTTCTCGAATGAGACAAAATATAGTTTGAATTTAATGTGGTCTTTTGGGAATTGATTGAATTGTTCTTATTTGTTATTGTTGTGATTTGTTGTGACAGGTCGCCCCGCCCCCGTGCCGAGACGCACGCTACCAGAGAACAGATCTTGCAAGAGGGACAGAAAGTTATTGTGGTTAAATATTATGTCAATGTCAGATATTATTTAAAATTTGGAATTAGTTGACAGTGTAAATGTGTGCATATCGCAACTATGGTTTCAGTTTAAGAATCTATGACAGAATGAGTGAATCTGGGATTTGATCATTCTAATTACTTTCACTTTGTTGCCCTGCTTCAGTCTAGGGGAGTTTTGAGAGGAATTATGCACAAAGTGACGTTCTGCATTATTCTGTACATAATATTTTTTTTTATGACAGGATTTTGTGAATCCTTGCACATCACAGAGGTCCTAATGCCCTATGATGTATCATTTCAAATCCGCTCACTCTGATCTAACAGAAAGACTCCACTTCTAAATGTTTCCTTAGAATAGATAGGAAATGGGGATTGTTCTCTTTTGACCCAGTGTGGAGTTTTGTCTTTCATATGAGTAATCTTTTCCCCTAATGTTTTTACCAAAAGCGTGATGGTGCTCAGAGAGAGTGTTCCTGAATCAGAGAGAGAAAAAGTACAACTCTCAGTATTAATGCCAGATATGGAGAGTTATTCTCTGGGAACTGCACTGCTGGAAGCAGATCACACTTAAACTCTTCACACGCGCGTACTGAGCGAGCTTTAATTATTCACTTTCAGTATTTTGTAGGCACCCTCGATGGAGAAGGCACATTTAACAGAATTTCTCTCAACTAACCCTTTCAGTGCTACACTTTCTCAAAAAGGTGTTGAATTCTGTAGCTGTCGACAATCTTCAATTTTAGTTTCAAATTTATAGTTACTTTTGATTCTGGTCATTGCAGCTTCTTTTGGCCCTCTTGGAAAGGAAAGGTTCATCTTTCTTGCATGTATAGAACTTTCAGATGCTCAGTGTCATTAACACTGCAAATGTTGGCAAATCCAGTGGCTGGATCTTCCTTGAAAGTGCTTATTGTAGCAGTTTGAGAACTTGTAAACATAACTTTGTATCCTGGCAGACTGATATAAAGCTGTGCCTCCTCACACCCAGCAGTTGTGTAAAGCCCGGCAGTCCGATTGCTACTTTAAGAGAATTGCTACTTTTATGTGCCGTATGTTACAGATGATTTGTTGTTGTTACTGATGATGGGCATGTTATTTGAAGCTGAGACTAGAGCTCTGCTAACAGATACCAGGGTTGGTTATTTAAATGGCTAATAAATTTCCTTGGTCTAAAGGAGTATTCACACTGACAGCTATTAAATTATGAGAGGTCACCCGGTCAGTGTAGTGTTGATTTCTAGTATGTGTTCCTAACTGACTGCCGTATCCAACTATATCTGGCAGTGGATCATTAAACTACTATTTCTGTCTTCAACAGAAAGTATATAGGCAAAAAAGATCCACACTCATCCAAACAGTACAAAAGCCTTAAAGCATTTATTACTGGGAGGTCTCTAAATTGGAAAAAAAAAAGTGCAAAGGTGCATGAGTGCACAATATTTTAGGGTTATTAACCCTTACTCAGTGCCATGTGCTACCAGGCAAACACATGCGCTCTTTAAACCATGTATTACCCTAATGTATGTTAATATTACAAAGATACAAAATATAAATAAATATATATATATATATATATATATACAGTGAGGTCAAGTATTTGATCACCCTGTGATTTTGCAAGTTCTCACAATTTTCAGCATAGGTGCATTTTCCACTTTGAAAGACAGAATATAAAAAGAAATAATCCAGAAATAACACTGTATGATTATTTTTTTTACAATTTATTTAGGAAATACTGTGTCAAAGAAATATTTGATCTCTTGCTTATCAGCCAGATTTCTGGCCCTCAAAGACCTGTTGTTTTGCTTTCAAATAGTCCAGCTACACTCTGCTCATGATTCTAAATTAGTAGCACCTGTTTGAGGTCTGTCTGAGGTCGCCACACCTGTGCACCCTACAATCAGCCAAAGTCTAAGTAGCAACATTGACAAAACCAAAGAGCTGTCAAAAGACACAAGAGACAAAATTGTAGACCTTCACAAAGCTGGAAAGGGTTATGGGGCAATTGCCAAGCAGCTTGGTGAAAAAGAACAACTGTTGGAGCAATTGTCAGAAAATGGAACAGGCTAATAATGACTGTCAGTGTCCCTCTGACGAAGATCTGTCCTCGTGGGGTATCAATGATGCTAAGAATGGTGAAACATCAGCCCAGAACTAGACGGGAGGAGCTGGTCAATGCCGTGAAAAGAGCTGGTACCATTGTTTCCAAGGCTTCTATCAGTAATACACAAAGACGTCATGGTTTAAAATCTTGCATCGCACGGAAGGTTTCCCTGGTTAAGTCAGCCCATGTCCAGGCCCGTCTGAAGTTTGCCAGGGACCATCTGGATGATCCAGAGGAGTTATGGGAGAAAGTCCTGTGGTTAGATGAGACCAAAGTAGAACTTTTTTGGTCATAACTCCATTCGCCGTGTTCGGAGGAAGAAGAATGATGAGTATCATCCCAATAATACCATACCTACAGTGAAGCATGGGGCTGGAAGCATCATCCTCTGGGGGTGTTTTTTTTTTTTTGCACAGGGGACAGGACGGCTGCACTTTATTAAGGAGAGGGTGAATGGGGCCATGTATTATGACATATTGGGCACGTATCTTCACCTTAATAAATCAATATATATATATATATATATATATGGGATATACATATATCACAAAACACAAAATCCCAAACAAATATTCAAAATGATCCATAACTATATTAAAAAAGTAGGCGTATATATAATCTCAACATCAGTTTTTGATATAGTAACGAAGCATCACACTTTTTGTAGTCCCCCATATATCTTTTATTTATTATAAATAAAACTATTCCATGACAAGTCATAAAGACAGAGTATAGACTTGGTATATGTGTTCTGTGTAAATAACAATTCCTTACAGACCCTTTACCCCCCAGTGTTCTCTCCAGTGAGTGGTAAATATGATAAATGTACACTTTTCTTTTGATTCTGATAGTCATTACAGTTTCTTGCACCTAAATAATCTATAAACAGTCACCTCAATTGGACTGAAAAGCCTTCATGTCGTTCTGACTGAGATCAATCTAAATGTAATTTTGAATCAATTGGAAAGATTGGTGTTGACCTGAAGTGATCAAATCTGTGATAGGTACTGTATGATTATAAACCGGTCAGTGAATGAGACTAAATATGTACTAGCCTAAATATTTGTAAAATATTCTGTTCTGATTACCTTTCTTCTTAGGTAGGTAAGAAAAAACAAACATGGCAATTATATTCTCAGCAGCTCTGATGATATGCCTGCATAGTGCACACTGAAGTTTTGTTTGGAATGCAAGTAATGCACATGTAAATGAATACATGAATTGGACTGTTGTGAATGTGTAGGGTTCATATAAACAGAACTTTCAGAATCTGTAACAAGATTAAAATATTTAGAATGCAGATTTAACGCATATTAGGCGTATAAGGTAAATGTTGAGAAGGACATTTTGGACCTGTTGGAGGAATGTGGTGAATCTGGTCTCTTCTCAGGTGAACAGAGGTGGCAGGCAGACAGCCAGAAACATGAGAGAAAAGGAGACTGTGAGTCTGACATGGCAATTACAGCATATATTGATGGCTGGAATTTCCTCTTGTATCATATACAGACGCGAAAATGTCCTAATTGAACTATGGCATTGTCTAAGCCCTCTCTGTGAAACCTGGCCTCAATGCATTTAATTAACAATCTTCCCTTTTTTTTTTTAAATTGTATGCAAATTGTACTTGCAGATTATTTATTTATTAAATTAAAAAGTTGTTGTTTTTATGATAGATTCTATAGTGACGTCTTTTGCATACTGACAGTTGAAGTAAAAATATAATTAACATGTTGCATATATTTATCAAAATCCTCTTCTCCAGAATTCTATATTTTTTTCTTACTTATTAACAACATATGTATTGAATGGGTTGAGGTACGCTTTCTTTCTTTTTTTTCTTTTTTCTTTGTCTTTCTGTATAGTTTCTATCTATCCATCGATCTATCTATCTCTCTATCATCTGTCTCCCTGTCCACCTGTCCACCTGCCCTGTCTACCTTCAGGTAAAATATCACAATCCCCAAAACTTGAAATAACATTCACTAATAATAAATGAAATTTGTAAATAAGCAGTTTACTTATTATTAAGATGTGTATACATATTCCTTTCTCTTTCTCACACACACACGCATACCGGTAGAGTGAGGTCAGTGATACATCCAGCTGTGGCAGCTCTAGTTTCTTTAAAGAACCGCCCATATCCACATGTTTTTAAACTTTTTTGTATTCAAAGAATCTTACAGTTGGTTTTGTGTCCTCTGTTTTTCTAAGTTCCTTTTTTCCCATTTTGTGGGCTAAAGGGCCCCCATCATTTGTAACCGCCTCTCATGTGGTTGTCATAAGGGCAGGAAGCACATGTGTGCTGTGTTTATATGAAATTGGCTGCTAGTGTAAGGCTGATCTGCTCGGACAGCTTTTTGTTTCGGGACCAGTGAAAACCAGAGAGAGATTTTGACCTTTTCATATGCTGTGTGCATTAGCCTATCTGATGCTATTTTCCCATTGCGCACAATGTCTAGCAAATACTCTTTAATGAACCATTCATGTGTGAACATGACCTCCTCTTGATGGTGATGCTAACTCTTAATACAGTGTGATGAAAGGGAGAAAAAAAACATGCTGTTTAATTTAGAAAGTTATTTATGTGTATTGGACTCATCTATGGTGGGAAAGGACTGTGTTTGGACTCTGGAGCTGTAGGTTCATTACCAGCTGAAACGGATCTGTTTGGATTCACCAGGCATGGGCAGTTATTAAACAGCTGTTTCTAAACCTCAAACCACTGTGACACACTTGCTTTTGGTTTATGGAATATGCAATATGTAACTTGACAGTGTTTACTTGGCAGTCAGTGGAACAGTTTTCATCCAAAATATCTTAAATTGTGTTCTGAAGAGGACATGGGGGTACGTGATTAATTACAAAATTAACAAAATAAACCCTTTACATCTTTCTTTCTCATTGCTACCAAAATGCAACTGCCGGTTCTAATTTCCACTACAACACTTTTATGATCGAGCCTGATACATAGAGCACCCCCCCCCCCCAAGCTAGTCAAGTACAAAAGGAGGAAATGTACGCATATTGCTATGTGTAGCACCTACAGCTCTGCATGTCCTTCAGAATAATGCCAGTGTTACAAACAGGCAGCTTAAGTTTATATTTGACAAGGTCACTATTCTAATCTTAACAGTTAGTTGGATTTCAGTGAAGGTTGTTTTGGTAAACTTACCGTAATGTAATGTAGACTTATCATAATGTAGGCTGTAGAAGAATTGTGAGGTTAGAAACTATATTTGTCATGACAGCCAAGTGTGTGAGTGGGACCATTCAGCACTGTTTCTTAATTCACATGCAGAGGGGGTGGATCTTATAGGCATGCCAGTAAAACTCTTAGCCTTAACTCAGAGTCTAAATAGGATCTTATTGCATGGTATCAAGTAGGTGACATTTAGGGGACCTGGTCCATAAACACTTTGAAGGAATTGCACTTGACAGCACTGTAGATTGTCTTTGAAGAGATAAGTAGTTCATGTGCCTGTATACTGTCAACAGTGCAGACTAAGATATGACCCAGGGGGTCAGGAGAATTAATGTGTCTTCGGTTCTGGCCATGTGTTCAGTCATGAGTGGATAACATGGTGTCACGTGTTTTATCAGCTCATTGGTATGGAGGACTGGATATCCTTGTTTGTGGGAGGGAATGCTTGCATGCCATTAGTTGTATTGTTGCTTGTCTTTTATTTTTTAAGAAGAACGTCTGGACAGAGCAAAATCAATATGCACTCAAAAAAATAGCTTGTTGATCTAACGTAATAAAATTTTGACACAAATTTCCATTCATTTAAACTCATTTATTTGAACTTAAAGTAAGTTAATTGTACTGATGAGTAAAATTCATGCTAATTTAATGAGATCAAACCAGTTTCAATCAACCAGTTGCTGTACAGACTGGTGTCTTTGTGCAGAGTTTCGTTGAGTTTTCTGCATTTTTAGAGTTTAAGCTTTTAATGCTTAGTTATTTTGAACATTTAAAAGAGTTTATTTAATATTAAATAATGTTTTTTGGTTACAATTGTAGTGAAGAGTGGAGCTTGTGCTGAAGTTGACTTGACTGTGAAGGGTAGAAACGCTGACCATATAGACTGTGTAAGGCACATACAAGGCCTGATTTATTTATTTATTTTTTATATTATGGGAACATAAAAGACTTTATAACAATTCATCACATGCTAAACTCTATAATATAATGATCAAGTCAAAATGTTCTCTTCACTGGCATTAGCACACTCACATTTCCACATTTATTCTCATGTGATCCATATGCAAAGCATGCTGGGAACTGGAAAGCCACTGTCGAGTTTCAGTCAGTGCAAAGTAAATGATTTGTGCAGGCCCGACAGAAATGGTTTAAGTTAACATTTTACAAATGTGACTTCATTTAACATAATAAAATTGAGTGCAAATGACAACTGAGTAAGAAAAATAAAGATTTGTGTCGTTTTAAGTTGTTTTGAATTGTCTTTCAATGTCTTTTCTGTTACATCAGTGGATAGCATGTGACACAAATGCAATAGTTAGTAACATGTCCGACAACAAATAGACACCACCTTAGAGGAACCTGTTGGGAGAAATTGGGAGAGCAAAGAATGTGTAGCTTGTGAAAGTATAGCTTAAAAACATCTTGTCAGGGTGATGACTGAACTTCGGATATGTGCAGAACTGAGTAAAAAAGCTCCACTGTGAGCAAAATTAGCACCTTCATAATGAACTCGAGGTTTATGGGTTAGATGGTTGTTGAGTGCACTGGACCTCACTAGAGCAGTATGTCTGCCCTAATGTCTAGAGGCTTTTTTTAACCGTGGTATGCGTGTTTTGTAAAGCAGGTATGTCGTGATCCCAGTCCTGTGGCGTGGCTGTTGGTTTTTCCAGGTCCCAAATTACCATAATTTCCTGCAGCCATCCAATGTCATGAAGCAGTTGAGTGCAGGACAGTAGAGACGCTCAGAGGTGTAACTGTAAACACGTATATCCCAGTACAACCCGGCACTCTCATACGAGTATACACCTTCTTAGAGGAAAATTGTATTGCTTAGATGTTGCTCTCTCCTTCATAACTCAGGAGACTTAATGGAGTTTTCTGTTACAGCTACCTTACGTATAGTTTGACTTCATGGGCTCATGAAGTCCAAGAAAATACTCAAAGGTTTTGTTTTAAATGAACAGATTTCGGATGTTTTAAGAACTGTATGTAAAAACAACTACTTCTGTTGATGAGATAAATTAACGAGTTGTCAATTTGCATATTGTAAATCTTGATTTATAGTGTTTCGTAATAATTTTGTGGACATTTACCACAGCCCATGTTGGCACAACTCTTTCACTGTAATTTTTTCTAAAAATTAGTGTTTGTGTTTGTGTTTAATTCTGTTTTCGAAACTCTGCACGTCTGCACTTGTCATCTTTAATTTATTTAAATATGTGGAAAATTAAAGTGTTTCCTTTACTGTGACAGCTGGATGAATGTGTATCTGAGATTAGAGTAAGCATTAAGTCTGTGAACGGGTGAAAGTCATGGCAGCCAAATACAAACAGAAAGAGAGAGCTTTCTAATCTAAAAAAAGAGATCTAATATGCAAAAGAAAAGCAGCAGAACATTATGGATGGGGTTTCAAATTAATACAGTTTTGGACTACAGAATTGTATAATAAACCATACTAGAAATAATGCAATCTATGCAAATGTATTTAAAATTTTGTTCTGTTCAAATTGTAATGTTCAGGTTGAGCTACTGTTCGTTTAGAAATTCCTGTGCTGTGACATCTCAGTGTAACTGAAAGATATTTGTAGCATTATTTAGTGCCTTCAATATTTTTTTTATTTTATCGTCATAGTTAAAAGATCTGTTCGGTAAAACAATGGAATTATTGCAAATATGTAGGGGTGTGATTTTTCAATGTAAACAGTCAAGTTTAATTTAAATGAAACCTACCCCTAAATATACCATCTGTCAATAAAACACAAGATATAGCAGGCAGGTATAACCACCGTCATAATTTATTTGAAAGAAATTAATCAGGCATGAAAATGCCTCACTAACGTTAACACTAACACAAACATTACTGTGTATACATTTAAATACAGCTGGATTTGGTCGTGACTTTAACTGGAGGGCAAGGTCCTAGTAAAAGGGCAAGAGGTGTCCTTTTATTTAAGGGATGCACATATGTCTTTAGACAAATATCAATACAGTATTTTTTTAGAACCTGCGCTTGGCTTAATATTCCATTCAACTTATTTGGCTACTCTAAAATTGCAAAGGGAAACTTTTATCAAACATGTTTGTTTTTTTTTCTGTCGTGCTCTGTCTGCAATAGCAAATAGCATTTGCAGTTTATTGTATGTTTTTCGATAATGGTAGAAAACACATATTAGATTGATTTCTTTGCCACCCAAAAAAACTAAATAAAACCCACTTGGCTAAACCAGAAACAAGTTAAGTTACAGCATGTCCCCTAATGGGGCTGTAATATTTATTCATCACCCCTCGAGCACCCTTCTCACCTTTTTCACCCCTAACCCATTTTCATGCCTGATTAATATTCCAAGTCTTTTGAGGCAAAACGATTGATTTGTTAGAGGACGCGGTCGCTGTACTTCCTGTGCGCAATTTAAAAAAAAAAAAAAATGGAGCTACATGAATCTTTGCGTCAATGTTGGTTGTGAAATGCCATTGGCTCTTGCATGTCTTGTGATTGGCTTCATGCTGTTGTGAAATACGTGTAACTACATTTGCCTGTGTATGTGTTATAGTTCAGAGCTGGGTTAGGTTTAGGGAAGGGGCGGGGTTTGATGCTCCAATAAAAGTAAAATATTACATAATATATTTAGAACAAAACAACTGAAAGCAATGGAGGACTGTTCACATCAAAAAGCGACTAAAAAGGGAACCTTAAGCTTCAAAAAGCGACACAAAAGGGTCTTGACCAAGCGTCAAAATGTAACGAGTGAGTGGAGTGAAACTGTGTTGTTGACAACGGTATGACCGCTGAAACAATTTATTCAAGATGATAAAAAAATAGTTTAACCTAAAAAAGTTAAAAAAAAACTAAAAAAAAAAAAATGAAAATCACTCAAACGCATTACTGTCTCCTTACACTAAATTAGTTTCACTGGGTTAAAAATAAATACATTTAGTTCGGAAGTTGTAATAACTGACTCATATCTTTCTTTTGACACACTTCTACTGAAATGTGCGGTTAGTGAAACCAGAGAAGTTGGAAAAATAAGCTAGAAGCCGCTAGTGCTTACTTTTTATTATTGTTTTACCAGCCCCTGCTGTGTTTCTATTAGATCACAGTTGCTGCTGGTTCACAGATGAGCCTCAGGTGACTCTCATCATGCTTTGGTCACAGAACTGTCTCTCTGCAGCTTTTCAGTTCTGTGACCTTTTATCAAAACTAGATCCTATCCAAAATCTGTCCCATTTATAAACATCTCCGATATCACCAAGGGCTATCATTGCATGTTCACCTAGGATTTCCATCTTAGTTTCCCTGCATTAATAGACTGTTTTTCTGGTGAGGTCATGAGGCAGTATGAGCTGCCCCTGAATACTGAACACTGTATGTCTTTGTTCCTGGGTCGTAATGGTAGTTACAGCGCCGTAGCCTTCAGGCCTCTGAAACTTTATGGCTAACAGCCAGGGACAGACTTTTCAAACAAAGCCTTCAGTTATGTGAGTGAATCAGAGATTGAGGAACAGTAAATGTGTTTTGGAGAATCTGAGGTGTTGTTGGGATGGCTTGGAAAATGCGAGTCAGGGGAAGGTGTCCTTTTCTAAAGGTGCAGCAGGAGGCAGGGAACTCCTTGTATGCCTTGGCGAACCCTCAAAGGCTTGGAAACTAGTCTCAAAATGCTTTGAACATGGATCTCTCAGCTTGATTAGAGCAGCTTGATTATACAGCAGCAGTCACAAAGGTTCAAAAGTGCATCATCAACATTATCAAAGACTTGAGTACTGAGGGTGCATTTCCACACCATCCAACTTAGACAGAATGAAAAAACAACACCTTTTCCAGTGGCTTTGGGAATAGCCACCTTCAAAGAATGTTGAAATCTGGAACTGCACTACTCTGCCAAAACCCAGCAGAAAGTATGAGATGTTAATCTGTGAGGTGACCTGGTGACCTTGTCTCTGTTGTCTTTTGTCTTGGAGAACTGTTTTCTTAGAAGTTTGCTGTTCACAGCTAATTTGTAGGAAAGTTATTAGAGGGCTGGAAAAACAAGTCAGGCCAGCTTAGGGTGGTCAAGCTGGTTTGTAGCCTATTAGACCATGGGCAAGGTGGTCCACAAGGGCCCCACTTTATATTAAGTGTCTCTAATACCTGTGTACTTCCATAGTAACTAGATGTGTATCTAGTATGTAACCACAGTTTAAGTACACATTGCTACATAGTATCTACAGCTGTAATGTTTCTGTAACTACACGCATGTAACAACACTCAGAATGGTGTGTGTACGTACAAATGTGTAACAGGACATTGGTAACAACACTTTTTTCACTTCACTAAGTAGTCATGTAACAGGAATTACAGCAGTAACAGCAGTATGTATAAGAGTAACTGGAACAGGGGGTGATCGGGAGGTGTAGTTGGGTAGGTTTAGGGATATGTAAAGTGGGTGGAGTTGGTAATACCAGTGTATATATATGGTAACTCTTCAGGAACTGTTCACTTAATATAAAGTGTAACATTCTGGACACTAACCACAATTTACATGTAAAGCCTAATTTACTGCCCGCTGCTGTGACATCAGAGTAATTACATGCTAAATCCATAGCAATTGTCTATCTAATATAAAGTGTAACAGTTGATTTACGAAAAAGTCCTGTTACAAATTTGTAATTTCATTACAAAAAAGTCTTGTTACCAATGTCCTGTTACACATTTGTACGTACACACACCATTCTGAGGGGTGTTACATGTGTGAAGTTACGGAAACATTACAGCTGTAGATACTATGTGCCGGTGTGTTCTTACCCTGTGGTTACATACTACATTCACATAGTTACTATGGAAGCACACAGGTATTAGGGACACTTGATATAAAGTGGGACCTCCCTAAAATAAAAATTATCATCATTTAACTACAATGAATGGTAGCTATTTACTTCCATAGAATGGAAAAATAGCATGGAAGTCATTGGCTATTGGTTTTATTACCAACATTCAACAGAACAAAGAAACATCCAGGTTGAAAAAAATGTTGTTAGGGTGAGTAAATGAATTTTCATTTTTGGGTAAACTATCCCTTTAACAGATCAACTTTAACCCCACTGGTCCAGCTGATATCCATACTAAAGAAAACACCCAGTTAGAGTTTTCACACTTAACGTTTTATTTTAATGACTTCCACTGATATGCATGCAAATTCTTGAGATCAGAAATGCAAACTCATTCGGAGATATTTTGCGGTTTTCCAAAGTTTAAGGGTAGTGAACTGTGACCTACAGTATGAGTTTGACCAATAAAAAAAATGTACATGCCATGGCTTAACCACTTACCTGAATTAAAACAATACAAACTTTGAAGCTAAAATGTTTTTAGTTTTGTGGAAAAGTGGAGTGCATTGCATACTTTTACATTTTGAGCATATATTATTTTATATGTTGAATTTATAATAAACAATGACAGAGCATCATGTCACATCAGGATGACTGCAGGGTCAAAAAAAAAAAAAAAAAAAAAAAAATATGTGCTTGAATAAAGGTTGAAATGAGTGTGTGAGAGATCAGGCTAAGAACACAGAAGCAGAGCTCAGAGATCAGCCAGAAGAGGATGTAAACAGATGTCTGTGATGTATGAAGAATACCAAACGCTCAGAACAGCGCTGTACAGCTACAGCTTCAGAAATCCTATTTACCACTGGCTCGCCGAGCAACGTGCCACATTGTCTCCGAGAGCATGGCACGTTGCGTATGTTTGTTCATGTGTGTGTGTGTGTGGAGGAGGACAGATAACGAGGTGCTGGTTGAGTGGTCTCGCCCGCGCAGGTGCCCTGCACAGGCCTCTATCGGTAATGACTTTTTCCTCAACTTCTATCGGCACAAGTGTTCTGAGTGTGTACAGAACAGAGAGACAGCAGCAGAAAGATGGGCAGGAAGACGCCTATATTTAACAAACCTTTTGACACGTTTGTGAGCCATTGTGAATCTCCGTCTTTACGTAAAATAGTATGAGTGGGTGTTAAAAAAACACCCCAGGACCTATACTTTTCATGATTTAATGTGCTCCATGGAGTAAAAAAAAGTCATATACAGTAGGCTTGGAACAACATAAGGTTGAGTAAAACCATAAATAAACTGAGGTTTTATAGTACAGTACCGATAGTATTGGGTTTTATTACAAGTACTAGGAGCTGCTTAAAAAAAAAGGCATGAGCGCAATGCCATAAAAGTGCCAATGGGAGGGGGATATTAGATGATTTACTGACAATGTGCACATTAAAGAAGTAGGGGATTAGTAAATATTTGTAAAATATTCAATCTCGTTGCGTGATTGATTTGAGCACCCTCCTCCCATAAATGTATCATCTGAAAGGGAAACGCCTCCAAATGCATATTCAATATGTCAAAAATTAATTAAAAATAATAAGCCTAGTCTATGTCTTTTCAGTGCTAATTCTTAACTGTGTGTCTTTAGTAATTCCTCACAATACCATTTTACCACCAAAAGATGGTTTGCATTGGTGCGAGATGCAAGCAAAACAAGCTAGCACACTAATTTGACAAGTGCAAACATTAGTAAATCACGTTGCGTGATTTATTTCAGCAATGTTCTGCAATACATTTTGCATATGACTCAGAAACTCCTACAAATGCACATTCAGTAATGTCAAGTGCAAGAAAACAGTGTCCACGCCTTTTCAACGTATAACTATATTTGTTATTTATGTTAAATTACGATTTTATATACAGATCTGTCCGTTCTGGTTATTTACAAATGACATTTCAATATAATTTTTTTGTTGTCAGAATAATCACGAGATTAATCATGAGGTACAATTCTACGGCATATTTTTTTTAAGGATATATTTATTTTTATATATTTATTTTGATTATAATTTCCACAAACACTTCAAATCGCATTTACAGGATCACATTAAGATTAATTTTAATATTAGGTGGATTAGGTGCCACACTCAAGCATGAGTCAGGACCCGACACCCTTTTATTTGACTGCACTGACAAAAGCATTTGTGGAAATTGTGCTCTCCTGTATGCATGAGCTCGGTGCCATCAGCACTGCTTTAATAAAGAGCTCAGACGCTATCAGCACAGTGCCTGCCATAGCTCAGTGGAAGATTGACGGGGATGGGGAACAAAGACACCATCTCTCATAACGTAAACACAGGCTGACATTAATCACAAGAAGTGTCTGTCCCTGAAACGGCAGAGAGATAAGGTCGAGTAGGAACCGGGTAAGGCCTTCTGCTACACTGACTCAGAATGTTTCATTAATCTGTAAAGGGACAGTTGACAAAAAAATGAAAATCTGGTCATCCTTTACTCATAATGTTTCAGACCTGTGTGACTTTTCTTTTGTCTGTAGACCACTAAAAGTAAAGAACATATTAGAAATGCTTTTGAAATAATGCTCAGGATTATCAAATACTGAGGTAATTGTTGTATTTTGGGGGAATTAAAAGTTAAAAAAAAATTACAATCTGCTGAAAAAAGTAATTACCCTCAGGCCAAATATGTAGAGGAGTTGGTTTCTTCATTGGAACAGATGAGACGGAGAAATGTTGTATTCTGTAACAATGCCTGAGTTACTGTGAATTGAATGGGTGCCATCAGAATGAAAGTCCTAACAACTGATTTAAACATTTCAATAATCCATAAGTAATCCAAATGAATCCAGTTCATAAGTCAAAGTCTTGCGAAGCAAAAAGCTGTGTGTTTGTAATAAATCCATTAAGGCATAAAGAAAAGTGTCTATAACCCATAAAGCAGTGAAAAAGTCAAATTCCTGGTGTCTCAAATCAAAAATTTTTACTTATACACTGTGCTTGATCTGTGCATATTTCTGTCTTGATTTAGTTTGAAGTCGGAACATTCACTGCAGAGGGTCTATTAGTGATCTAGTGATGCATAACGAAACAAATGTGGTGCTACGTATGTCACAACAATATTTTATAGACTGTACTTATACAGTTACCACCATGTGATCAGGTCATCCAGAGTCCCCTTTATTTTTTCTGTGCACTCAGAGTCTTGCTTGATGTGATTGACAGGAGCAGGGATAATGGATTTTAGCCATGTCAGTGTGCTTTAGTACATTATTACGGATCTATAATTGATCTACTAGTTCCTTGCAAGTTTGATTATTACCCAATACATCCCTTTGTTATTTGCATGCTTTTTTAGTACAATGTGAGCATGAACATATGGTCATATCAGACAAGCTCACACGCTCTGCAGGACTAAGCCAATTACAGTGATAACCAAGCTAATAAGACACGGGTCGCTCAATTTCAAAAGCACAGGAAACGCACCTGCAACAATCCAAAGACAGACCACAGCGGAATCGAATGAGAGGTGTGATGAATCTGAAATATAGAAAGATTTTCTGCTGATTACAGCTGTCTTTTAAACATTTGCATTGACCTTCTATCTCTGCAAATGCTAAAAAAGCATTAATGTAATTAGGTACAGTAATCCATGTTCATGCATGGTGGCACTAAGTGCCTTGTCAGAGCTGCTTCTAATGTCATTCTCCCGAAGATGAGCACTTAGAGCCTTTTCTTCATTGTCAGTGCATATCTTCAATCTAAAGCCTCTTTGCTGTGGTCCTGGCTCTACTGATTAGAAACTTCTTGGCTAACTCCCATTATGTTTTCCAGATGTTTCTTGAACCGTAAATCTGCTTGGTCTAAATTGTGATTTCGGTGAACAAAGCTGAAATGCTAAACAGTGTGTGTGTGTGTGTGTGTGTGTGCTCTCCTTTATAGTTGCTGTTTGTGTTCTTCTGTTTTGCTTTGCTTTGTTTTGTTTTCTTGTCTTTGTTAAAATGGTGCCCTCCGCCCCTCAAATCCTAAAAATGAATAACACAGAGAATTATGTAGCTCAGGGGCGAAGCAAACAAACACAGGTGTTTCTTAACAATCTTGACAAGGAAGGTGAACCTGTGTTGATATGCACATCTGGTGAGCAAGGCTACAAGAAACTTGTTGTGTTAAAAACTAATGCTTCATTAACCATGATTCTTTTTATTTATCATCCCCATCTTACACAGTCAGTTATAAGAATTTGCTGCAGTGCTGGCCAGAAATTATCTGTTAAAAAATAAAGTGACAGTTTTGGGATTCTTTGGATTCAAAGCAGATTTTATGTAGGTTGATAGATTAATATTTATATATTTTTAATTTTTATTTTTATTTATCAATTCATAATATCAAATAATGTATTTGTCGGAAAGTTATATAATGTTCACTTTACAATAAGGTTAATTAGTTGGTTAAAAGCACTAGTAAACATGAACTAAGAATGAACAATACTACAGCATTTATTAGTGGTAGTTTATATTTATTTAAGAATTTACTAAGGCATTATTAAAATCACAATTTGTAATGGTTAACATTAGTTAATGCACCATGAACTAACATAAATAAACAATGAACAACTGCATTTTTATTAACTAACATTAACAAAGATTAATAAAAAAGTGTAATAAATGCATTGATCGTTTGTTAGTTAACACATTGAAAAATGTTTACAAATGTTAACAAATTACACCTTATTGTAAAGTGTTACCGATATAATTATGAGCCATACAGTATAATTATATTTTATGTGTTGTAAAATAATGCTATCGATATTAATCAAAACATATAACAAATAAAAAAAAGTTTAACTTAATCAATAGTGAACTGTATTTATTAGGAAAAAAATTTAGTTATATAT
>JAUMHP010000052.1:22309351-22329389 GCA_032361065.1 Enteromius trimaculatus | reverse complement strand
TGGGAAAACATGAAAATGTGAATGCAATGTGTTGCCTTGAAATTTTGAGTATTGGCAATGATTTTTTTTTACAGTGATGACTTTGCGCTATAATAACTTGACTAGCAGCAGACTGACCTTGTTCACAGCATCTATGTGTCGTTATGAAATTCTGAAACGGCGGAGCAAAGTTTGTCGTCAAAGTATTTGTGTATAGTTGTCTCACTCGACGCGGAGAAACGCAACCCCTGAACTCAATGATAGCGTTTATTGCGTTTCGTCTGCTGTAGTGATAGATCTGCAAACTAGACCTGCCACAGCATATGTTTAGTAGTATCTATAATTAGATACTAGCTTGGGAAAAAGAATGACAAGTTTGTTCAAAAAGCCACAAACTTTGAGGTATAATTTATGGTAGTGGCACAAAAGGTGTGGAATGAGTTTCATCCTAAAGTTGGAGGTGAGCAATAATACAGAATAAGCAATAACAATAGTGACACCTTATTAAGCAGCAATAACTGAACCTAATTATACTCCCCTATAAAGCTTCTTTATAGGTTCATTTCTTCTATTTATGCTTAAGTGATGTGCTCTCTTTAAATAAGGGTTTTATATGTTCTCATAATTCTCCATACTGTATATGCATTCTGGGTTGAAAGCCTGTGTTCAGCCCAAACGAGTCTTTGCTCAACCAGTCCTTGCCTATATTGCTACAAAGTCAAATCACTATTTAAAACAAAAATATGATTCAGTGACTAGTTATAGCTCCAGAGGACATTCCAGTGCTCTTTACTCACTTATGCTTTAGCAGAAATAAGAGAGTATTTTGACAGTCCTGCCATGATTAGAATAGCTGGGCCTGCTATTCCATTTTCCTAATTCTCGCAAAAGTTAAACGCTCACACATGTGCTCATGTTGCTCCTATACTGCTGCGTTGTTAGAAAACATTGTTAGAAAGCCCATCTTTGGGCGGCTGCAATGTAAAGGTTGCAATTAAATCTTACGAGAGTTTCTACAAAACCTGTAAAGCTATTGTTATGACAACCAATGGGTAGTTGACACATATTGTGTCTTTTTTATTATGATTTTTAAAGTTTTATTAAAATGTGAATGAACAGTAAATCAACTTAATTTGAGGTGAAACTATGCTAATTTATTAATGCAAGCTGTATAGATTTGTTGTAATTTTGACTTTTGTATTAGCTGCCATCCTTGGAATAAAATAGTCAATAAAATAATCAACTTTCATTGTTTTGTTTTTTTTCATTTTTTCTTCTCCATTGCACAGGACACACTGGACGTTACATCAAGGCCCTATTCGGCACCAGTCTGATTTTCATCTTGGCACATGTCAGCTTCCAGATCTGCCTGTATACCATCCCCAGCCTTGAGGAAGCACTGGGACACAACTGTAAGTCTCACTTGTTTTAAGTGCATGTACTGAGCGCATTCTTCTTTATTAAGCATTATTAAGTGGCATTCACAAAGAGGATGCATTTTTTTACTTTAAAAATGAACAAACCAAAATAAAAAAATAAATTATAAAAACATAGTGTTGTCAAATCGTTTTTGAAATGCACCAATTATGCCATTTCCAATATTGGAAAAATAAATATAGCTGTATGTGAATGTAAATGATCTGCAAACTATAAAATTAAAAGTGCATAATAAATAAAGTTATTGTCTTCCAAAATAAAGAATCAACTTAACTGAGCTATTAACATTTGAATAACTCCCAACTATCTTCTACGTTGGCTGACTGCAAACAACTCGCCCACAAACATGTAATTTTACTGAAAACTGCTTGTCTAATCTTGAGGGGTTCAGCACAGGATACACACAATATTTGCTCTTAAAAGGTGATCAGCAGCTCCACTGAATCACAACCTATAAGTATGATAAACAACAGATGCTGATATTTTCATCGAGCATTCAAAATACAGAACTGGGGTTATGGCCTGTGGTTGCCAGTGCATGGTAGACCAATCACAACAGACCAGTAAGAGAATCTTAGAACTGCTTCAATCGAATCGTTTGAGATTTGCTGTAAATGAGGTGGTATTAAACTTATATTTTGAGAAAACAGAAGTGTTTTTTCATCTTGCATACATGTAAAGCTTTTATAGGAGACTCCAAAAACAATATTAGGAGCCTTAAAAATGGCATAAAAAGGGCACTTATGGTTAGTAGTTGGTCCAGGTAGCAGACCAACATGTTCAAAAACACTTAACAAGCTATAGTTGTGTAATCCTAAGTGTTGTAAATTATTCTCATGTCGTTCGAAAATTTATCTGTGAAACAGATACAAGACAAATGTTGCCCCACCAGTTCTTGCTTTGGACTCTCATTCACAGATTGTTTTGGACGCAGGAAGCAGCATTTTTTAAAATATAAGCAGCAGGGCACAAAGCTTTGTGTGCTCATCATCTGCTAATTAGGACCTGAAATCAGTTAATAATAAGTCTTTATAATATTTAGGCAGCATATTTGTATAGTGTGTGAATGCCGAAAGATTGTCAAATATAAACATGCACACCAACCTCATCATTATTTTTTAGCAGTCACGTAAACACTGTTGAGATTTATTAATCGGAATGATTTCATTCAGACTGAAACAAAAGCTCTCCATGTAAAACCTTCTGACACATATAGACATAAACATCTATATACTGTATACAGCTTCAATCCCAAATCTGTCTCTTATAAAACAACTCAATTCGAAATCCACATTCAAAATGAATGGCACCACAGTTTTTAATCTGTGTATTCAATAAACTTCTTCTTTTTAACTTAACTACAACCCAGCTACTGAGAAGCCAGCTATCTTCCAAAACTCAGCTGCCAAATTAAACTGAATTTTCCAGCATGGCATTCAGAGGTGACTGTGATTTTTGTCAAGCAGGACATGTTCCTGGATTTATTATTTCCAAAACACCAGTCTGATCAGCCAAGTTATTTTCTCTAACTGTGAACCTTTTTGCTATTACTAACTACAAAGAACTTCTGAAATCGGATGAAAGTGATCTGTTGATGACTGGAATGTCATTCGTTGTTCAACTTGCCAGAATCACAAATTACATGATATGTAGCGGCCTTATGTCTCACATGGGATGAGGAGGATTAAGTAAGTAAGTACTGTAATCCCTTTGAGAAGCCTCAGTTATTAGCTGTTCTTATTTGAGGTTTGGATGTTGTGTTTGCCTTCTCTTCCCAAATGATCCGGAAAGACCAATGCACGATGTATTATTCCCGAGTCCCATGCATCTTTAAGGAGTCGTCAGACTGACTGCAAAGACTTCAAGGGCTGGTAGCCTTTGGCTGACTCTGCCAAAGAAGAGTTCAGTGGCTCATGGAAATGTTTCGGTCGCGTTGTAAAGGCACTTGCGGTTAGCTCGTCTTTATGACCTACTTGACCTACTTTTATCTTCAGTATACGAACCTCTCTCTTGCTCTCTCTGTAGGCAGCACATGGGAGACTCTATCAAGACATGTTGGAGTGTCCAGGTATGTAGAGAATGCAAAGAATGAGCACATGTGTACGTGAGGCATCATGCTGACCGATTTGAAACTGATCAGAGCTAGATCACAAAGTTCAAGAAAGGGAGGAAACAGTAAGGCCATTTAATGCAGTGGTCTTATTACCAAAAACATATTTAACATGAAAATACTTTATTTATTTATTTTCATGCAGCCATGTTATCGTTTGATTTTCACCACATTGCAAAAATTCAAAAAACTTATGAAAACCAATATTTATTTATTTTATTTTAATTTTTTTTACACAAGAATGTAATATTTTATTGTCTGCATGGCTTATGATCAGATTAAGCAGATTAGAGCCACTCAATAACATAGTTTACATTTTGTGAAAATACATTTTATTTTTATTTTGTGTTCTTTTTATTTTATTTTATTATTTTCATAATAATACTTACTGTATTACAATTTCTTTCGACATTTTCAAGTCCTCTTCTCTTCTCTTCTCTTCTCTTCTCTTCTCTTCTCTTCATAAAAGGCTGAAAGGCTGCTTTTTACTGATCTGTCTAATGCCATATTGCTCAGTTATAGCATTTAACCGCTGAGTTTGTGGTTGCTCCTGCAGGCTTCCGTTGGAAGAACCTTGGAGCATGGTGTGGCTCCTGACGCCAGACCTTGGGATCTTCATAATCTCTCTGATCACCCTAATACTGTGTAGCTGTCTGTTGAAAAAGAGAGAGGAGGGATCCATACCTCAAATGTCTACACTTCTCCAGGAGGTGAGCTGAGCATAGACCAGGCCTACTGTTGATCTATTGTTTTGTTTGAGCAGCTTATTATGAGACACTGGTGAGTAATACTGGTTTAGTCTGAGCCTCACTCATCCCACCCATGGCCTGCTGTGGTGGCTTGTGCTGATGTAATCCACAGACGTTGTAATTTCACTGGCTGGCTGCTATAGAAGCCAGGATTTTATCATTCTTCTGGGAAGCAAATATTTGTTTTCATACGTCCAGATGGATACAAAGAGCATTTTAAAGGCAAATCTTTATTTTATTTAATTTTGGAAAGTAAGGTTCATAATCTTCTAAAAAAAAAAAAAAAAGCATATGATACAGTGGTCCCAAAAATATTTGGACACATAAACCAGACATAATATTGCACTAATGGCAATAACACATTGTTTTTTTTTAGTTTACATATTACTGCTTTTCTTTTCTTTTTTAAAATTAATAATTTTTTATTATTTGTTATTTTTTATTTACTGAAGCTTTGGTAAGCAAATGAGATATCCTCAGGATCAACTGCATGTTTTGCCTTATTGCTGAATGTTACTACGATAAAATAATCTGTTCTTAGTAGCTTTAGATGCAGGTAAATTCTGACCACAAAGTGTACATGCTACCATATTATTATGGTATCGTCCATTTGAAAATTATCGGTCTGTTTAAGTTATGTAAAAATGTGGTTGCTCATTTTATAAGTTAGATGGAACCTTCCTGTCTAAGTGTATGTTATATCCTCCAGACATTACATAAAAATGCCTTGCAAGACTAATGCTAACAAGCCCCAAGTACTACATTAGCTGTATCTTATGCATATATGGGGTCACTTTTTTGATTGTGTGTACACAAAAGTTTATGGCCCAAAAAGTTTTACTTCGGATTGAAAACAAATTAAATGAAAATACTTTATAATGCAAGTGTATATTTGTGACCTACTGTAGGGACACTTTTCCAAGTTATGTTTTTACTCTCATCTTTTTACTCTCACAGGGTTTTGTTTAGAGGTAGCTACACTGTAAAAAAAAAAAAATCCATAAAATTTATGGTATAAAATAGGTAGCGGTGGTTGCCGGAATTTGGCTGTAAAAATACTGTAACAGTAAAAAGTTTAATTTACAGTAAAATACCGTAATTTCGTTAATGATATAATGTTAACATACCAACCTATTAAAGTACAGAAATTTGTTTTGTACCTTGGAAATACACTGATAACCACCAAATGCAGGTGGTGATACAAAAAAAAAAGTCACATGATAGCCAAAGCCAAACACAAGCAGCTTTGCTCAGAGTCATTCACACAAGCACAAAACACCATCATTGTGAGACTCAATAAACTGAAATATGCAATAAACATTACTTCAGCAATATTACATGTAACAAGAATTTACCATTAACCATTTAACAGGTTTTTACTGTTGCATTTTTTACAGTTAAAAACAGTCATTTTTATAGTGTAGGATTGGGGGATGCAATATATAGTTTTATACGCAATACAAAAATCATTATGTTTATGGCATTTCCCTAAAAACGTAAAAAACAATACTGTGTACGCGAGTGTGAAACAGTATGGCAAAATCATTTTTTAAATAAAATGTTATTAAAATCAGTAGCCCTGACCACAAGGTCACATGGCAACTAAAATCGAAGCATTTTTGTTTTGCATTGCATTATGATGTTGAACATGATAATTTGAGCAACTCTCACAAACGACCAGACGTCTTCCAACCTAAAAAGATTGGGAGAACAATAACACTAAAAAATCCCATAGACTCAAGTGATTTCTCAATAACACATCATAGAAACTTGTAGTAAGCAGCCAGTAAGCAGCACAAAGCACCTTAGCAACCACATAGCAATATCCACACACAGCAAGTAAACACTGAGTAACCAACCCAGTAACCACTCACAACATCCTAACATCGTAGTGACTTTTGCAGAGGCAGCACGTGCAATATGTTTTATTCAGAAAATCTCATTTGAAAATCTCGTTTGTATTATAGGCTAACATTATTTGCTAACTGATGTGAATGCAGCTTCCAAAAGACTAGTAGTGTAAATAGTGCTTCAACATATTGTAGGAATATATGTAAGAAAATTATGTTCAGTTGTTGATTTGAGAAAGAATAAAACCTATTAGCTGATACAGCATAAAGCAATTTGAAAAAATGGATCTGAAAGCTTAACTTTAATGCTTGAAAAATATTTAAGTAGAAAATAGTAATAATAAAACTTATTTTTAACAGTTGATTGCATGTCATAAAATGTTTGGCTCTCTTTAAATATTTTTCATATACTGCAAGTTTTGACTTCTCTTCCATCTCCACCCTGTGATGGTTTATGAGATTTTTGCTCTTGCAATTCTTTTTCCATTTGACTCTTTGCACCATTCCAGCACTGTACAGCAGCCTAGAGTCTGACAACTTCCTGCTGCTGTTGCCAAGGCAATAACATCAACAAACACCGGCTGGCTGGCTCGCTATGTGTCAGCATAGAAAAATAGGATCTTTATAAGATCAATTAGCAATAGTGACCCAAAGTGCTAAACCAGGCATGTGTGTCCACTTTACTGGATTCTAACAATAGAAACCATTTAACATTATATATAATGCTTATATAAATATTATTTCCAGATACCTCCAAAGCTGACCTCTATCTGACACTTTCCTACCTTCAAATGCAAAAGAATGAGAAAAATGCTTTATCGCTTTCTGAAAAAGTGGTGTGAAACTCTACAAGTTACAACACTGCAAAAATTTCAGCAATTCAAGATTAGATTTTTTGTATTGTTTCCAGACAAAATATCTATAAATTATTAAGTAAAGAATTTTCTAAACAAATAAAAATTGTCTTGTTTTCAGAAAAAAAGGTCAAAATGAATTGAGTTTTTGCTTAAAACAAGCAAAATAATATTATATAATAATAATTTTGACTTGTTTTTCTGGAAGCAAAGAGTATAATTTAAGCATTTTTAGATATTTTGGCTGGAAACAAGAAAAGGTAGAAAAACATTGCAGTGAAACCAAAGTAGTAAAACTTAAAGGCAGCAATATTATTTTTTTTAATTGTATTTATTTATTTATTTAGCAAAATGGGGTGTTTTACCCACTGTCTTTGCCTAGCATAATTTATATAACTATTCTCTTTATTGTAGATTATTGTTAAGACAACTTTCTAAACAGTTCTTTAAACTTTACAAATTTAAGTAAGGGAATTTGCCAAAATGAATTGGTATTGAGCAGTGGTTTTTAAGTCCTTGAGACTTTGTTTCATTTTGTATGTTTTGCTTACTATTACGATTATATTCTGATTTCTAAAAGACTTCTGCAACAATAAAAAAGCATTATGACCAACTAGCAACCACCTGCGTTTTAAACAATTACCAAAGATTTTAAAGCATTGGCCTGCAGTAAAGGACTTTGTTGTGGCCATGGCACTTGGAGTCCACTGCCAATTCGATCAGATGAAATGTGTTTATACATATCTCTGCACTGAAGTAAAAAAGGAAAGCTACAACAAAGACCATGTCAGTATATTCTTTAACTCAATAAATGCAATATAGTTGTTTTTATGTAACTTTTAATGCAAACACTGACAAATTGTCAGTAAAAACGCAATGTTGAATAAAATGTAAGCAATAATTTTCTTTTAATCACACATATTATGGTTTGATTTAAACACGATTTAACATCGTGATTGGTAATTTGACTTACGAAGGCAGTTATGAAACTTAAAAATAACGAAAGATCTTATAAACTGTGAATATTCAGGTACACCATACATGTGTGGAGTCGAATGAAAAAAAAAAAACTACTAAGAATACAACAGGAATTTTCATTACGTCAAACACCACACAACATCCGGCATTTTTCCATCAGGAAACCATGTTTTGTTTTTAGCTTCCCAGGCTGCTACAATGAGCACAACAGAAGACAAGCTAGTCACTGGCAACATTTTGCAATGCTCATGATATTGATATTTTAAAAAGATATCCAAGGTACAAAACTGCTTGATTTAGTGGTCTTTTTTTTTGGGGGGTAATCTGGCATGGTTTTTAGTTTTTGGTTGTAATTATTGCTGTCAGTCAATTAAAATAAATTTGTCTTTTCAGTCAGTTGTCCATGTGCTAGTCTGGTTTCGCACAATTCTTATTGAGTGTATAGCCAGTTTACTAATTACGTTTTAGATTGGCCTGAAGATTTGTTACAAGGATCCATCCAGAGGGCAGCTGATGCCTTATTGCAGCTCTATGTTTACTGTTGGAGAGGGTGTTAATAGAGTCACATGAGGCTGTGGAATGAGAGAGGATCTGGGCATGCTGAACACTGATAATGCGCTGAGCTGAAAAGACTAGAAGAATCCAACCTTCTTGTGCCCTTGAAGGAGTCTAAAACAGAGTTTATATTGAGGGTCAATAGTTCAGAAGGAGAAAATGGACAAAGAAGGAAAACAAAGTTACGATTGGCATTTGGCATAACGTCTTGTCCTCAGTGTTTACAGTCGGTCTTACGGTCTTGTAATCTCACCCACGGAAAGTCTGACCAATATGGCAAGCTCAAATCTGATTGGCTGACTTCATGCAACTTTCTCAAAACTCTTGCCACTTCAGTGTCTATTAGAACAGTTTGGTTGAGGCTCGGGAAATGCACTGTAAAAATCAAGACTCATTGTTATTCTAAAATGAATTTATGTATGTTGGACTGTTCCCATTTAAAAACTGTTTCAAGAGTTATAAAAATCGCCTTACATTAACTATAGAATGCTGAAGGGATCATTTTGTTAACCAGTCCTAAAGTAAACATCACCTTAGTTTCCTTAGCTTAGGATTTTTCCAATGACATTTATATTATAGCAGAAAATAAGCTCTGTGACCCAGAGCAGTTTATGACTCTTGCTAGTTTTTAAAGATTATTTTACAATGATCACAACTTTTCAAATACAATTGTCACATATAAAAAGGTATACTGTAGTTATACTGTAGTTATCTACGTCCACCCTACACAACTGAAAATGCATATCACGTGACAATTCATAATGAGCATGGTGTTATTGTTTACATGGTGGTCAAGGATATGCAGAGTGAGTGTGGGCAGCCCAGTTCTCAACCTCAGAGTTTTTAATCAAAAGTCTCTGTTTTCAAGGATCAAAAACCCAAGAGTAATGCAAACAACAGGCTTAACTGCGGCAAAAGTTATGCATTTTAAAATTAAAAAAAAAAACATAACCACTTAATCATAAATCACTAGTACTGTTACGGCCCATAACCATTTAAAGGCTCGCTACAAAATTAACTAAATGATACAGGCCGAACATAAAAGAGTCACAACAGCTAATGCTTTTTCAAGATGCCTCCATTTATTACTAAACGAAATTCAAAAACAACTGGTATGCACACATACACATAAAAATGAATGATGAAATGAATAATACACAAACGAACAGAAACGAAGAAAAACAAGATAAAAAGGAAAAATCTTCGAAAATGTTAAAGAAATAAATATCAGTTCGCGGGAGAGCTAAGAAAACAGACCCCTTTCTACTCCTGTTCTTGGATTACGGTTCTAACCTGCCTACCGACAAAATAAAACACAGGTGAGTCTTCCGATCAGCTGCTTCCCTCGCTCAATTCTTATTAACTAATCAAAATGTGAACTAATAAATAAATCCTCTACCCGGAGCTGAAATCAAGGATCAAAAACAAACAAAAATCGCATGAAGAAATATCTATAAATGGTGCCAAAAATAGATAAAGAAAACGGCCTCAACGAGACAAACAAAAAGAAGAGGCACCACAATGGAAGCGAAGAAACAGAAAGAAAAAGCGCCACTGAGGCCTCGCAGCCTTTATATCCGGAAACCTCAATGACGTCATGACACGCAAAACAGGGATTCCCCCGTCGACACCACCTATGGGCTCAGAATATAAGCGTCAGACAAGAAACACATAACAAGTGCAAACATTTAACCTTTTAAGAACCTTAAAATCTGCAAGTTAGAATATTTGAGTTAAAATAGTTTGTAAGAGAGGGTTGTAACAAATCTAAAAGTGAACTAGAGAGTTGACTTTTCTTCCTTCCTCCTCACTATGATGATATTTCATGTCTCTGACAACCTTTATAGTCCCAGTTAACAAACACTTTTTTTAAGATGCTAGATTTTAAAAATCACAATCGAAAATACCAATACGTGGTTGACCAATAATATTTTGAGAGCCGATGCTGATATCTTGGAAAGGAAGATGGCCAGTGGCCAATATTAAGCTGATACAATTTTGTTTATTATAATATTTAAGAAATTGAAAATAATTTAGGGAAAAAAATAAAATCATTTTGATATATAATTTTATTTATTTATTTTTTTTTAATAAAGCCAACATAACACTCATTTACATACAGCACACAGTGAAAATTACATGAATATGACATGAAAAAGCATTAAATTCCCACAGACCAAGTATCACGCAGAGAACACAGGATCATTGCAGGTTATAAATGCACGGATCTCACGACTCGTGAGTCTCATGACTTGGTAGATGTTCTCTCCTTCTGGTAATAGGGGAGGGACCTCTGCCATAGCGACCTCGTCCTTGTCCTTCTCTTTTCCCGGGTCAGCAGCGGGTTTAAACAAAGAAACATGGAAGGTGGGTGAGATACGATAATTGGCGGGTAATTCTAAACAAAAAGAAACTGGAGTGGTTTGCTTTATAATCTTAAAGGGACCCACGTACCTCAGACTTAGTTTCTTGCTTGGCAGATGAAGACGGAGATCTCTGGAGGACAGTCTGGTAATGGGGACCCTTCCTCCGAACGTGATCCGCTTGACGAGTGATTCTGCGAATGGCTCGTTGTAAATGGACGTGTGCAGCATCCTGAGTTGTCCACGGTGGGCAGGTTGGTAGGTTCCCCGGACTAGGGGAATAATGGAGGTTGGAAGCCCAACATGCATTGAAATGGGGTTAGGTTGGTGGAAGGTTTCCTTAGTGAGTTCTGGGCGTATTCTGCCCAGAGGAGATAGTCACTCCAGTCCTGCTGGTTTAGGTGGCAGTAGACACAGAGAAAATGTGTCAGCTTCTGATTAAGCCTCTCGACCTGGCCGTTGGACTGGGGATGGTATCCTGGGGTTAAGCTTACATTTATGTTCAGCTGAGTGCAGAAGGCTCTCCAGACGTGGGAGATGAACTGGGGACCACAATCCGATACAATGTCTTTGGGTAGTCCATAAAAGCGAAAGACTTGGCATGAAGACCTGGGCTGTCTCCCAGGCCGTGGGGAGTTTGGGCAGGGCAATGAGGCGGCAAGAGAGTCTGTCGATAATTTTGAGGATGGTGGTGTAATGATTGGATGGAGGTAAGTCCATTATAAAGTCAACTGCCATGTGGGACCAAGGTTTTTGAGGTTTGAGCAAAGGTTGTAGCAGACCCGCGGGATGCTGGTGCGAACATTTTGTCATATTGCATATGACACAGTTCTTAACGAAAGTACTGTAGCAACCTCCTGAGTCATGGAAGGCCACCAGAAGCGATTAGAATCTAGCTCCATGGTGGCTTGGATGCCAGGGTGGGGTTGTCATGAATTAGATGGAGGAGGCATGAGCGAAGGACCTCAGGGACATACACCTGTTCAAGAGGACAGTTAGGAGGTGCCTGGTCATTTCTTTTAGCGTCCGTTTTCTCTGACATAATGTCCCACTGAACGTGAGCCACAATGATGGAGGGTGAGATGACTGGAGAGGGTTCAGTGTCTTGGGATGGTCGAATTGGCGGGACAAGTCATTGGCTTTCTTAGACCCGGGGTGATATGTGACCATGAAGTCGAAACGAAAGAGTAGTGACCACCGTTTGTTGGTTAATAAAAATCGAGCACTGTAGAAGAAACCCCTTGCACTTGCCTGGTGAGCCATCGTACTTGTCGGGTAGAGCCAGACGTGTTTGGGCTGTAGGAGGAGCGGGCAGCATGGTAATGGCGGCCACCGTGGGAGGATCCTGGTGAGTGATGGGCTGGTTCACAGTGGCAGTGAGAGCTTGTATGGATCGAACAAGCTCCTCCGTCAAGGAGGTGAGTTTATTGAGCTGCTGGTTGTGCGATGTGAGCACGGAAGCCTGCCGAGACATCTGAACTAAACACTGAATAAAGCCACTGGATCATGTTGCGGCAAAGTCTTCTGTAACGCACTCTCAGAATCGTTCGGATCCATATGCAAGGCTTTATTGGGCAGTGATATCAGGCAAAAGTTACAATTCACAGCAAACAGGTATGTCAGAGATAATCCAGCAGAATGGTCGATAACCAGGCTCAAGTCAATAAGGCAGGCAGCAATAATCACAAATGGTAGAAACAGTCTAGGGTCATACACAGGAAAGCAAACATGGGTAAGAACGCTCAGAAATATCACCATTGGCACATAAGACTTCGCAAAGAATGGACTAAAGTCTGGGCCTTATAAAGGCAAGTTAATGCCAAACACCTGTGGCGAATCAGCCGAGGTACGTGGGGATAAAGAGTCCGGGTAGGAACCTTAGCAAGCGGGCAAACTAATTCCAGATCACAGTAGCAATTAAAGAAAAAACACTGAAGCAAAACATGGTCAAGTCAAAGTGCCTCAATAATTTTTGGTCCCAAATGTTTATAATATTTATTAATAGCCCACTAAATGAAGAATTTCGGGTATACCATTTAATTTCACAGTTTACTTTATTTTGCTCAATTGCATAAATAAACTATAGTGTCCTGCAGCAACTAGAAAAAAAATCTAATTATATCTGGTGCCCAAATAATTTTTGTTTTGACTCTGCATATATATATATATATATCATGAAAGCTCTTATATGTTTAAGGCATGAATAATGACAGAAAAAGCCACATTAAGCCCATGGAGCTAACTTGTAAATCCATCGTAATGATTGATGCTGTGAGTGGAATCCCAGAACCTAAACAGGTGTGATTTGACAAATGAGAGGACAGTTTTACTAAAGTGTAACTAGCATACTATTTTGTTAAGCTTTGGAATGCTGGAAAGCAAACTAGGATGAAAGTGTAATGTTTAGACTTGTACTGTAGATCATTTGCTTTAACAATGGGGATTTAAAGGGATAGCTCACCAAAGATTTAAATTTTTTGTCTTGATTTTCAATTTCTTCCTTATGTTGTAGGAAAATATATATATTTTGAAGAATGTTGGTAACCAGTTGACAGTAGCCATTGGTTTCTATAGTATGAGGGGAAAGCACTCAATGGCTAACAGAAACTGTTTGGTTGTTAACATTCCTCATTTTTTTTTTTTTTTTTTTTTTTTTTTGTGCCTGGTTCTAAAAATACCCTTTGTATCTCCAGATATTGTAGACCTCTTTGACTACACCAGGTCACTGGTTTGAACAGTTCAAATTTTGCCCAAAAACACCTCACGGTGCAAACATGCCTTGCCTGGCTCCACAGTACAGCTAGATATGATTGCAATGACCCTGAGGAGCCAAGTGTAACACACTCTCACATGTGCATACAAAAACATGCCTGTAGAAACGTCCTTCACCTTTTTGATGTTTTGTTCACATTCATCACTTTCTAAACACTCAGTTTCTGTTTTTTTACTGTATCTAGTTCTCAGTTTTGCTCAGACAGTGCGTTTGCTTTCAAAGGCTGGCATTCTCAGTCTTGGTGGTTTTAAAGTTTGGGACAAAAGTTACATGTTACAAATGACATGTAGAACTTAACACAGGTAAACACAGAAAAACATCTCAAGTCTTTATCATGTCTCTGTTCTCTTCTATTCAGGAGGATGAAACGGAAGATGATGATGTAGAAGATGATGAGGGAATGTTATCATGTAGTGAGACGGAAGAGGAGGAGAGTCCTTACTCGAGCAGCAAGGCGGCACAGTTAGCTGCCCGCCTGCGTGCCACAGCACAGCGCTTCCTCAGGAACATGGGCCGCATCCTGGCTGTCACACTACTAGCACTAGCTGGTAAGAGAATCAGCAGGTTTAACATAAAGTTGGACATTACAAACAATAAATGATAAGTCAGAATCAAAGTTACACGTTGTGTCAAGAATGGCTGTGAAAACGAGAACCTATATCAGTCTTAAACCTGAAATACAGGCTTAGTGTGATTTAGAAATGGTATGTATTGCAAAATATCTTGGATATGTTCCTTGTTATCTCGGATAGCGTTGAATATACGATAGAAGCTCCCACTGTAGTAACAATTCTGAATAGTTAATAAAGAAGATGATTATGTATTTTAAGACAATAAATATAACTCTGTACAGTATGCTTGCACATAAAAAACAGCATGTGACAAAAGGGTTCAGAGGTTTCTACACATAAAGGTTTTTAAAAGTGATGCCATAGATTTAGAAGAACCATTTTTGGTTCCACAAAGAACCACTCAGTCAAAGAACTATCTATTTACTACCTCTTTAAAATCTAAAGAATCTTTTTTTGTCACAAATAACTTTTTTGAAACAGAGAGGTTTTTCAGGTGTTAAAGGGTCTTTATGTAACCATTTAGACAAAAAGGTTCTTCTATGGCTTCGTGAAGCACCTATTTTTAAGAGTGTAGATGCAATTTGATAATGTGTTAAAATGTTCCAATGCTGGCATATGCCTTTTTCAAAGGGATGTACTTTTCCATTACCAACAAATATTTAATTGGGTAGAAGAAGTAATGATTTGGGATGCATTCATTATATCTCAGTGGACATAAACATGTAGCTGGTTCCAGTTTGCAATTGATTCCTTATAGACTTTGTTTTTGAGAAATAGCCAGAGACATACTCTATGCAAGTAAACAAAAGCATTTGGCAAGTGTTTTTTTGCACTGTTGCACTGTTCAAACGTCTTTTCCAGTGAACTTGATGTGTTTTATACAGGTAGCTATCTATAAACACACTGACATATTAACACGCTCAACTGTTGCTTCGCCATAGCTATTCTCATTACTCCATGCCATTTCATAGTCTGCACAGTATGTTTACACAAATCTTTTCAACGGAAAGTGCACTTCAAAAAGAATTGTAAAATGTTCAACACTTGATGCACTTAACTGTTGTGGCTTTCCTTATAACATGTCACTCGGGACACAAGTTATGTTTATAAAACTATGTCAATGTATAAAGAACTAGATTTGTTTTCTGAATTGTGTTCTGGTTCATTTCAGAGCACCTTATTAGGTGAAGCATTTGTATAGAGAATGTTTAGGGTCTAATTTTAAAGTGGATGTGAATTTGATTTTACTTAATGTGTTTCTCTTTACAGGAATCACTTTGCCCTCTGTGTTCTCTGCTTTCTACTTCCTTCTCTTTATTGGAGTGTGCACATGGTGGGCTTGCAACTTTCCCATCAGCCATCTGGGATTTAATACATTGTGCGTGATGGTGGCTTTCTTCACAGGGGGACACCTGGTGTGTCTTTACCTGTATCAGAGCTCATTCGCACAAGACATGTTCTCCCCAGCAGGCCTTTGGGCCAGGTATTGTTGTCCATTACTCTCAATCCTCTTCAAATTCGCTGTACTGTATGTGTAGTATGTCTGTAACGTTGTGACACCATTCTCACTGTCCTTATATTTACTCTGATTTGTTGTAGTAGTATGCATACCTAGTTCAACATCCTTATTTGTCATGGAACAACATTCCTGTGAACCAATGAAGCTGGTTACCTTGATTTTTAGAAGTAGGACAGCATTGGCACCATTTACTGAATCAACATCTTTTGTTGGTTCTAGGGCAACATTGCAATCAAACAGTATGGTTTGAGTTAGGATTAAGCATACAACTTGGTTTGGAACCATCAAGTTAATGGTTAGGCTTGAGGTTAGGACATTGTTTTCTTGACAGGAATCTTGTTCCAGAACCAGCAAAAGAATGTTGATCCAGGAGCGTGTTCTACTTGGAAAATCTCAGTGACTGTTATTGGTGGTACTGTGGCAGTATTGTGGTACAGTGGTGACATTCGCTTTTAATATTTTGGTACTTTGAGTTCGTACCATGATACTCTAATATGACCACATTCATATAATATTGAAATTGCATTGCTCTTCAATGTGATTCAAACAGTATGGTAAAATAAGAGAAGGTGCCCCATTTTAACATCTTTAAATATAAATTTAGCATTTGCCACAAAAACAACTCTAGGTCAATTTAACAGAACATATAAATATTATTTATAATTCTTATATTTGTAAAATTATTAAAGTGTCATCAATGTAAAAAATGATCAACAATGACATACAAAATGCAATACCAGGAAAAGAGATTTGTCTAAAAGATAAACTTATTCTATTACTTGTATACAGAATATGTATGAAGCTGACCATAATTTTATTGAACATGTCATAATATAATGACAGTATAAACTAAATTTGAATATTTTATATCAATCATATTTCTTGTTATAATGTTGAAATTGTTTGACAATCATAATACACTACAATTCAAAACTATTATAATAATATTTTTTAAAAAAAATCTACTTTTAGTCAGCAAGAAAAGGTTAAGCAAGCAGAATTTTTTTTTGTCAAAATAGAAATATTTTCTAAAAAAGTAAGTCAATACTATCCATTTATATAATTTATATATGTTATTTTAGTGTCATTGAGCTACTATTATACCTATTATAATTTATCAGCATTAACAAAATGTTTTATTTCAGTAACTTTAAAAAGATCACTAAGCAATAAACATTAACTGTTAAAAATAATATAAAAATAGGATTTCAAGTTTCTTACCCCATCTTGCTCTACTGTGGTTTGTCCATGTTTTTAAATGAGCAGGAGGTTCTGTGTTCATGTGTGTTCATTACATGAGGCTTGTGTTAAGGCAGGGTGTGATGTAAATGTGAGAGTTATGGTCCTGATGTGTTTTTGTTTGGGGCTGGAGCTAACTCTGCAGGATAGCGGCCCTAAAGAACCATCATGTACTACATGGAATGATATTTTACTGTGTTAAACTTTAAGAAGCACATCTTCTCTGCTGTGAAACAGAGATGCATGTTACACTTTATTAAAATAGAGCCTCAGGCTGGGGAGGTGAAGGTGGTGTATCCTGCCAGCCTTGCATAACCCACTGAAAGGCAACACTGAGACTTACACGCCTTAGATATCTGGAGAGTGACACCCACACTAACTGGCTGTAAAACCTGGCTTAGTGAGGTTGCCAGCTCTGTGCATTTTCCCTGACACACAAATCACTGCTGACCTCTCTGCTGTTGCAGATAACTGTCACAGCTGTCACAGTGAGATAAAGCAAACTTTTGTTATTCATAATTGTTCTAAACATGTCAAATACAAAATATCTCATGCACAATGCTGGAAGATTAAGATTTTCAGTGTGCGCAAAGGCAAGCATCACTGCACTGTACAAATATTTGAACAAACCTGTGTAGCATAAAAAAACATAACAGACAATATGATGAATAAAGCCCTGTCTTCTAAATAGATATGCTTTTTCAAAACTATACGAGACTACATTTATGCAAAGTTAATTTTATTTGCTAATTTAAAATGTCGTTTATGTGAGTTTAAAAAAGAGCACTTGAGATTCAAATAGATAGTTGCTAGTAGGCATTGTAAATATGCCCACTTTCCTTGAAAAGGATTTGGGCCTTATGTAGGACCAGAGTATCAGGGAAAGTGAAAGGTTGCATGTTTTTCACTCAAATTTTTAATGTTTTTTTTTTTTCTTTTTTGCTACAGACTGTTTGGCCTGAAGGATATAATAAAGCCTGGAAACTGTTCAGCTTTTGACATCAACCTCAACACGCATCATGACTGGCCGGTGTACGTCAATCCTGGCATTCTTTTTCTCTTGTACATCTCTGTGACTATTGTGCTGAAAATCAACAGTTACAGTCTTGGCCACACGGACAAGGTGCTTTCACACACTTGTTTGTTCAATTAAAGGAATAATTTTCCCAAAAGATGTGTCATTGTTAACTTAAAACAGTAAAATGTTAATTAAAACCGATATTATATTCCAGCTGTTCACTGAGTTACCTTTTTAGATGAACTGTTCTTTTAAAAGCTCCTAGAACAAGATGTCATGTACAGTAATCTCGGTTAATCACACTTTACGTTTCACCCTTGTAAGCGACTGAATAATATTTGAGTCATTGTTTGTGTAGAATAATAGTTTGAGTCCAATGGTGATTCATATATTAACTGATGTAATGTCTTTTCTGTTTGTGGAGGTTGATGAGGGTGGAGCAGTTAAAGCAGCACAGGGTGATGCTGGGGAGGAAGTGGAGCTCAGGTCATGGGAGGCAAGGAGACACAGTAATGATGATGACACTAAAGTAAGAATTGAATAACTGTGGTTCTTCACTAACTCTGCTTATGATTCCTCCCACAACACAAAATACACTTGTACTGACCAATTTTTAATAACAACTTGAAAACCAAAATTATCCTAGACGAGCCCCCAATTTTAATAAAAACAAGTATATCTCAGATTTTCAATAGTAGTTTGTTAGTCAACAGTGCTAAGTACAAAAACATAACAATAAAATCTTAAAATAGCATGTTTATCCATATCTGTGCATCAACTGTTCAGAATACATGTAAATATTGAATTGGAAAACACCAATGCTCTTTCATAAAGATACCATAAGCTTGCAGATTGGTTCAGTTGTGCCAAACTATTTTCACAGCTTTTATATGATGGGTAAAGTATTTGATTAAACATTTTTTGACCACCCCCCTCTAAAAATATTCCCGTTGCCTCAGGGCAACGTTGTGCTATAATGGTGCAGAATAACAGATACAAATCTCCATTCGCACACATCTCTTAAGTCTTAATTCAAAAGGGAAACATACTGATAGATTGCGTTTAATACAGATGCAGGTTTGATGTAGGTTTGGGAAACTTCAGTCCTGGAGAGACACTGTCCTGCATAGTTTCCAACCCTCATTAAAAACTTTCAAATGATCTTAAAATGCATTCATTACTTGGTCCTGATGTGTTTGATTGGGGCTGGAGCTAACTCTGTAGGATAGCGGCCCTAAAGGACTGAAGTTTCCCAGCCCTGATGTAGTGTCATGTCATATAATGTACTACATGGAATTATATTTTACTGTGTTAAACTTTAATAAGCACTTCTTCTCTGCATGTTACACTTTTTGCACTTCACTTAGGATGTTCCCACGCAACCAGGAACCTCGCATCTTCCCTTTTTGTCAGACTTTATTTGCCTCTATGTATAGTCAATAGAAAATCTTGGTTAGGGAAGGGAGCCAGCAAAAAAAAATAACTGAATTTCTCATTTTAAACAAGATTATCTAATAAGATCTCACATCATGTGCTCCTGTCACCATGTGTCAGAACAGGATGTCCCACCTTCAAATGGTGCTCTCACACCTTATTGGACTGTTATTTGATATAAGTCAAACAATTTTAATTGGTTGCAATCATCTAAAAAACATTTACTAAACATCGGGCATAAGAAAACCTTTCTGTTGTGTGTGGGAAACTCTATGCTATAAGGGTAATAATGATCATCAAATGACCTTTTAAAGTAGAAAATATGTATTTGTGTAAATGTGAACAAGTTTATTTATATTTTAATATTGTATTATACAAAACATGTTCTAAAATGAATCGTCATGTTGTTAAAATGGAGTACATTTGGAATACAGATATTATTTTTATATGAACAGTAGCTATAATCATTTTATTAAGTAGTCACATACATTACATTACAGAAAAATAGCAATCTGTTGGTTTCTAAGTGTGACGCCGGTTTCACACTGCACGCGTCAGCAGGGCGTAAGCAGAGCTTGAGCTGCGCGTAAGCAGCGCGTGAGCGACGC
>JAUMHP010000052.1:22271847-22297362 GCA_032361065.1 Enteromius trimaculatus | reverse complement strand
CTTTTACAAAAATGTCTTATAAGAAAAAATTACAGGTGTGCATCTTAACACAGAACAATGACACTGACATGTTTTAATATATGTCAGAGCAAGATATTTTCGTCTGAGACAGCTTAAACATGCAATTTAGTCTGGGACTAGCTTAAGCCATGTCTGTGAAACTGGGGTATATTGTTTTCTCTAAAAAAAATAAGTGGAATGATTTTCACATCATTGTGAAGTAAATATTCTAACCTAATACACTGGTTACTCAAAAAACTACTGAAAAAGTAGCTGAAAAAAGCACAAATATCAGAGCATGTCCAAAAAACTCAAGGGCCCCAAAATCACCTCAGACCCCAGAGGGTTAAATTGGTTTCTTGAACATGACAATGAGTTCACTATACTAAAATGACCCCTACAGTCACCAGATCTCAACCCAATGGAGCATCTTTGGGATGTGGTGGAACGGGAGCTTTGTACACTGGATGTGCATCCCACAGATCTCCATCAACTGCATGATGCTATCCTATCAATATGGGCCAACATTTCTAAAGAATGCTTTCCGCACCTTGTTGAATCAATGCCACATTGAATGAAGGCAGTTCTGAAGGTGAAAGGGGGTCAAACACCGTATTAGTATGGTGTTCCTAATAATCCTTTAGGTGAGTGTATATTGGATAAATGTACTCGCTCTCAGGCCATCCAGGATGTACAATAGATAAGTTTGTTTCATCATTGGACCAGATTGGAGAAATATAGCAATATGGTGTAGCACTTAATCACTATTGGACCATCTGCAGTGAATGGGTGCCGTCAGAAAGAATGTCCAAAAAGCTAATAAAAGCATCACAAGTAATCCACGCCAGTCCATCAATTAACATCTCTCACAACAAAATCCAATGACATACTGCATTTGTTTAGAACAGTTTTAAACTGTTTTTATTCACAAATGATGCTTGACCTGTGCATATTTCTCACCTGATTCAGACGTCTCAACATTTTTACTGAGAAAGGCTATGTTACGGATAGAGGACTTGTATTTTAGCCGGAAGCAATAGTTTGAAAGATAAAAACATCTTAGTGGATTGATTTCAAACGCTCAACTGTTTGGACTCTCATTCTGATGGCACCCATTCACCACAGAGTATCCGTTGGTGAGCAAGTAAAGTAATGCTTGATTTGTGCAAACCTTTTTCAATGAATAAACAAGAAACTTTTCTGTAGATAATTAAAAGTAACAGTTGCTGTTGTATTTTATCATTTTTAGTAACTATTTGTTTTATTATAGTCTTGTATTGAAAAATAATATCTGTATGTGTCTATGCATCGTAGGTCATATCTGGACATGGCAAAGATCTTGGTTTTCCGGTACATGTTCTGGTTTGTGCTGTCGGTGGTGTTTGTGACCGGTGCCACTCGGATCAGTGTTTTCGGATTGGGGTATCTTATGGCCTGCTTCTTCTTCCTGCTCTTTGGCACACGTCTGTTGACAAAGCCATCACGTACACGTCTGGTCCTGTGGGACTGTCTGATCATGTACAACGTGGCTGTGATCGTTTCCAAGAACATTCTGTCTGTGAGTGAACCGTCCTACTACCCTGACTCACTAAGCCATAAAACTTGTAAACAGCTACAAAGGGAATAACTTTCTTACAACAGCCTTGTTCTTGTGTTAGATCCTGGCTTGTGTATTTGTGTTGGAGATGCAGAAGAACTTCTGCTGGGTAATTCAGCTCTTTAGTCTGGTGTGCACAGTCAAAGGCTACTATGACCGTAAGTTTTGCACTGTTGCGTTGCCCTAAGTTACCAAAGTTTTCCCGTGGCGCACTTCCTTTTTTTTATCCTTGTTGTCAAGCACATTGTCATAATATTTTTCTTAAAAACGGCTTTCGTCTAAAGTAAAAATATCTAAATAAATACTCACAACATTGTGGCAGTTAGTTATTCTAAATTGTTTATACAGTATAAAGAGAGCACAGAGTATAGAATTGAGAAAGACAAGTGCTGATTTTTTCACATGGCCAAACCTGAAATATCTAGTATAAAGTAACAATAAAAATATTTGCCTGCTTAGTGTGGTAATTGACCAAATTAGAATCAAAAGACTGTGTAATATCCTTAACACAAGTTACTTTTACTAGAGTAAAGTGTGCAATATATTGAGATATTGATATAATTGTTTTTTACCACATTGTAAAATGTTTTTTTTTTGGTAACACTTTATTTTATAGTGTCCTTTTATATACGTTACATGTACTTACTATTATACTAATTACTTTTAACAATAAATTATGTGTAATTACATGCAAGTAACAAGTTCAAGTAACCCTAAGCCAAACCAAGAACTTGGTTCTTAATTGAATAGAATCGGTAAGCCAGTGCTTGTGAAATTTGTTTTTTCAAAATGCACATGCAATATTTTTCTAGGGCAATTATACAACATTTTAAATATCTTAAAATATGCCACATCACAGACCACAGCACAGTCAGATGTAATCTTATTTTATGTGTATGTGTTTCTTCCTCAGCTAATTCAGTGTATGATAAAGAATGCTCTCTGCCCGTGGAAGAGGCTGGCATTATCTGGGACAGTATCTGTTTTTTCTTCCTCCTGCTACAGAGGAGAGTCTTCCTCAGTTTTTACTTTTTGCATGTATCTGCAGATCTTCAAGCATCGGCACGACAGGCCTCTCGGTAAGTGTGCCCCCTGCTGGACACAACAGAAGGGGCAGTTGGGGCAGATATTTAATGCTTTCCATTCATTCAAGTATGAAAAATGAATAAATCTGACTTTCAATTTTAGACTTCTCTTATCCATTTTTTTTTTAAATATATTGTATAAAGAAATAAGTAAATGAAAAAGTTTTGCTTGAATGCTTATCACTAACTGCATGCATCTCCCAGGAGTCTGTCATGTTTTTTTGCATCGTAAATGCATCTAGGCCAGGGTGAATTTGAAGTTTTTCATCCAAAAGTCTAATTGTGTGGCACTTTTCAAAATGTGAAGTTCAAATTTCAACTTTCAAAGTTGATTGGATATACAACAAAACAGTGATTTAGTGTAAAAGTTGGGATATTTCTAACATATGAAGTTTGTCTGACCTGATTTTTCGTGTGTGTGTGTTTGCATTAAGGGGTTTCGAGTTGTTCCGAGCCAGCATTATAAAGAACATGCATTTCTATCAGCAGACAGAAAAGAAGTCAATTCAACAGCTGAAGGAATCGTGAGTTAACGCTGTCTTTTTTTTTTCACCACAATCAATCAATCAATCGTTCAAACGTTCTGTTTTTTGTTTTTTTTCTCAGGATGAACCGCATACGTGACAAACAGCAGAAGTATAAAGAAGGACGCAAAACTTCAGATATAGAGGAGCAGCCATCAGGTACAAATGCTTCACAATTTAAGCTAACGTAATTGATCTGCTGTGATTTGAAATAACTGCACTTAATTGTTGCAGTTCAAATTTGTGTGGAAAAATCTGGAATTCTATAAAATGAATTTTAATATGGCAAAGCGCATTAATGGGAGTATTATACTCTTGTAGGTAGCTGCAAGCAATTTGCAGGAATATTTAAAATGCTGGTTGACCCACATAAACATCCTCTCGCTTATTTACTCCCCCTCGTTTTGATACAATCTATATAACATTATTTTCTTCTGCCATCGTTTTCAAATCTCATTTACACACAGTATTCAAATTTAGTACACTGCTTTCAAGATTTGATATCACGTGCACACTTGAATTAAGTTTGAGAACTGTGGCAGCTGGGAAAATAAGTAAACAGAACATTTTAAATGAGGTATGGTATAGGAGTTACTTTTTAATTTTTTTTTCTTAAATAGGCAAAAGGAAGTGGATGCGTAAGGAAGGGGATGTTTAGTGTGTTGTAAATCACTGATTCCATGGAATCAGAAAGGATTTCTGCAAATTCGGTTCTGAGCTACTAGAGACTGCGTCAGTCATGTTACTTACATATGTCTTTCACCTCACAGACTCCAAGGAACAGAAGAAGGAGAGAAAGTCATCAAAATCCAAAAAGTGGCAGTACCCTTGGATGGACCATGCAACTGGTATACTCACCATCAGCTGATATACTGTCTTAATATCAAGCTTAGCCCTGTCAGAGTCTGCAAATATTCCTGTCATATGAAGATGGCAGTATTAAGCTTAGATTTAATAAAGTTCTACAGTGTTTACTGCTGTGTAATAATCAAGTCAATCTAAAGTAAATGAGTGTTTATTCGCTATGAATCCAAAGGTTTTGAACATGTTTTCTTGAAAGAAAGCAACAATTCTGAATGCAGGAATGAGTTTAAGTATGATTTAATGTTGTTTTAGTGTTGCATTCTGGGGAATATTACATGTTTGAGTCTGACAGCGGAGAGGAAGATGAATCACTACAGGAGGAGCAAAAACCTCGTCGACAGACCGCCTTTCAGGTGATATGCTTTGTCTTGACTTTGTTCTATCTTTGGTTAGACTGTAAATGTGTACATTTTGTGGCTGAACTGCTTGTGGCTGAACTGTTTTCCACAGCTGGCATACCAGGCTTGGGTCACCAGCGCAAAAGAAGCTCTGAAAGAACGTCAGCAGAGGCAGAGAGAACAGAGAGCGGAAGCAAAGAAGCAACAAACCTCTCAAGCTACAGGTTAAACATTGAAATATAAACATATGAAACATACAGTAAAACATATACAGAGAAGCAAAGCATTCAGCTACACGCTGTACTATATTACAGTGGGATGTAGAGTTGTACATTTCTCTCTGTGGTTACCAGGTGACACTGAGGAGGGGGAAGCCGTTTTTGATGAGAAAGAAGTGGAGGAGATGCAAGATGAAGGAGATGATGTGGGTAAGTTATGAGCGAGGGATAAATATAAAATTAAAAATACATGAATAAGTAAATGTATATATTTATATATGTTAATGGCACAGCCATTTGAAAATAACTACATTAGTCAACATGTAGTTCATCATAAAACCAAAATGTGTTCTACATACATAATGTACTTTCAACTTTAAATGTTGGCTATTGTATATCCTCTTTGAAATATATAGATTTATCACCACCTAAATGTAAGCCTCTGCAAAACAGAGGAAGAGCTTGAGGGTGCCTTGAATTTCAAATGACATCCCACTGCATCATTCTGGTTTCACAGCATCTCAAGCCACTGGCAGTGATATCGTGCAGAGGATTCTGGACATACTTAAGTTCCTGTGGGTGCTTTTCCTGGCTATGGTGGACGGATTCACTATGTGGCTTAATTTGCTCACCAAGCAGTATGTAGACACTTCTATGGTCCTCTCTGAGGAGCGCTACCTCTTCATTCACAACATCGGCCAGGTGGGCAACTCACTAAGACAAACCTTATCACGTGTGTTGTTGGCATTGTTCTCATGAATTTTGTTCCATTCATAGAGTCCCTCTGGAGACCCCATGGATGATCAGATATCACAGGACAGTGAGAATCTCACTGTTGAGACATGTCTCGATGAAACGGACACAGACAATGTTCGCTTCAACAGTAACATTAAGTGAGTCTGACCTGACCTGCCCAGCAGCCAGTTTCCTAAATCCATGTCCACATAGCTAAGAATTTGTCAAAAGTGTTTGATTAGATATTTCATTGCAGTGTTTAGGATTAATGCCATGTTTTAACCAGACATGACATGATATGTCCGTTTACTTGTGATATGATAAACATGGCTGACTAGAATGTACAGTAGAGTGCTCAGTGTTTAATACGCAGTTATGTCGGAAAGGATTTTGGACCAGTGATATTTCAGTGTGGGATATCCAGCAGGATGCCACATAAGGCCAACAGATGTTATGATTTTTGTTTCTGACATTTATGACCAAATGTCCCATTTGTTTTGTAGTGTGGTTGAGTTGGAGACACTGGGGGGTTTTCCAAAGGCACGTGACTTCAGCAGCACTACTCTATCCTCTGAACTCACATTAGAGCTTGATACAGAGCCTTTTTATAGCCAACACACCCAGCGACCTCGACGCTCCAGAACTGCAAGTGAACTGCTTTCAGAAAGGTGCTGCTTTATTTGAAATGACTGTATAATCAGGTGCAATTACTAAAGAGTTCAGTACAATAAATATACACAATACACTTACATTTATTATGCAAACAAAATTGTTTTGTAATTGTTTGACAGCAATTTTCACATTGCATTATGTGAATAAGACCTCTTTGCTAACAAACAAAGATAATAAATTGAATAGTTTTGTTTTGCAGTTTGTGCAGTTCACTTACTTTCTCTGTATTCTGTGTTTTAGGCCGTTCAGTGTTGAGGAGTTGATACAGAGTCGTGAGTTCTACTCGTCTCAGAACCGACTGCTAAAGTTGCTCTTTGCGCTCTATAATGTTCTGGCGGCCCACTCCGAGCTGGTCTGTTATTTTATTATCGTCCTCAATAACCTGGTGACAGCCTCTGTCATCTCACTGGTTCTGCCAATTCTCGTCTTTCTCTGGGCAATGCTGTCTGTGCCACGACCTTCCAAGAGGTTCTGGATGACAGCCATCATCTATACAGAGGTGGAGTCAATATAATGTTTATATTATTATACTGTGTTCATGATCATGCTTTTTAGTTTATTTTCTACAGTATATATATAAAACAGTATTTTAACTCAACCTTTGAAAAGTAAAATTTGAAATATTTATATCTTTTCCATTGTCAAATCATTCTGGGGATGGGTTGTAAGATTTAGTAACTAGCTGGTTGATGCTGGTGGTTTTGGTTGACCATTCTGACTACGAGCTAGTGGAAACAAGGTTAACCTAGTTGGACTATTTTGGTCATGTTGATTAACTTTGGTAAACCACCTTGGGCCATAATGAAACCTGTAAAACTTAAAATATGAAATAATAACCAGGAAAAGAAATAGTTTTTGAAACCTTAGACAAAATATAAAATATAAAAAAGTTAGCTTTTTTTATAGTCAAGTAAATTTAAGGTGCTTGAGTGTTTATCTTGAGCTAACAATATTCTTTTTTCTCCTAAAGTTTACAGTAGCAAGGTTTTTATACTAAAAGGCTTTTTACTTTTTAAAGAAAGTAAAAACTATCAATCAAGTGACAGTAGACATTGAAGTTTGTGCGCAACAATTTTGCAGCAAAGTTTTTATCATGTTGATAATTTAATTTAGAGTTGAAATATGTGCAATACAGTAGGCTTTATAGGTTTAAGCTGGTATGGCCTGTTTATTTCTAGCAGTAAAGGCTTTTCTATATGCAAAACAAAGCGTTAAAACCAGTTGTGTTTGGAACAGTAATAACTTAATGTATGTTTCTTGTCTGTTGTGTGTCCGACAGGTCATGGTGGTGGTCAAATACCTGTTTCAATTTGGCTTCTTCCCGTGGAATACAGAATACGAGCTGAAGTTAAATGAGGACAAGCCGTTCTTCCCTCCTCGCATCTTAGGATTGGAGAAAACCGACAACTATATCCGTTATGATTTGCTCCAGCTATTGGTCCTTTTTTTCCATCGGTCTCTTCTCCAGGTATTTTGTTAAAAAATAAAAACCTAGACTAGTTAAATCCAGTGTTCGATGAAGGATTTTGAAGGCCAATACCGATACAAATATTTGATGTTTTTAAAATCAGATGTTCCGATATATCGGCCGATATCATTTTTTTTATTTCAGAAACGCACAACAAAACATTAACAGATTTCCCTAACATTAGTCATTTGTGTGTTTTAACTTAATATGATAATATGATAATGCATTTTTAAAAGAAAGTTCTGATAAATAAAATGTATAAAAATAGAAACTTTAGATATGAAACTTTAAAGTTCTTTAAACACAAACACATAACAACAACCAAATCAAAGTTACCAGTAAGGGTGTTTCGTGCATTTTATTGTATTTTTTAAATATTTATTTAACGGCCATTATAAATACCGATACTTTGGAAAATGCCTAATATCGGCCGGGCTCTAGTGTTGACATATCTACATTCTACATTCAGTTCATAAAGGTGTCGTTTCTGTGAAGACTTACAATCTACAAACATTCTTCTATTATGACTTGGCATCAAGTTTTGTTTGTGATATTAGTTTTTTCACTTCGCCTCTCTCAGCGTTATGGTCTCTGGGACCAAGAGGGCCCTTTGGAAGAGAAAAGCAAACATTCATCTGTGGAGAAGAACAAGAATGAAAGAGATGAGAAAGTCTTTCAACTCTCAGATGAAGAGGACAACCCAGCACAGCCAGAGCCCGACACGGAGGTGCTGTCAATTACACCATCAACAGAAACACCAACCGATGCTGAAATACAGACTGACCCAGAGCCCAACACACAAACAAATACCACAGATGATACCCTTGATACGGTGAAGGGGGATGGAAAGAAGAAGAGTCGTTTTCTTCGCTTCCGCAAGAAAAAACAGTCAGAAAAAGGTCTGTTGGGGAGAATAAAAACATTATTTACAGTATATAACTAGATATTTAATATATCTAAATAAAAAATGTCTGTAAGATTGTACTGAGGTACCTGTTATGTGTAGTGTTATTTTGATACATGTAAAAACAATCCTCTCACAGACACTGGACAAAAGGAACCCAAGAAGAAGTCTTCAAAGAAACGCAGCAAGGACACCGGTAAAAAACTATTGAATGCTGTTGGAGGAAAACTCAAAGGACTTTTCTTATCCATGTAAGATTCTTGATGCTTTTGTTTCAAGCCAGCAGAGAAGACTAGATCATTGCAGCTTATCGAAGTCTAGTTGGTTTGTTAATGGTCTGCCAACACTGATAAATCATCTAGATGTAGATCTAAAGATCATAAATGATCAGATTGGACCAGTTGGCAGCTGTGTAAAGCTACTGGATTTTCCATTATTGTTAAGCTGTACACAAGACAAGAAAATAATTGTGCTAAGTCAAGTGTGAATGAAGGAAAACATGAGTAAAATATTGCAATGTGTGTATATATAAAAATATTGATATATAGCATACAGTAGCATGGCTCAGAAATTGTTTGCAGATTCACAGGTCTCCTCATCTTGTAGTAGAATTCATGATGTGTATTAATGTTATATTTTGGGTTTAACTGCCGTTCATTTTATCTTGTGGTGTGTTTTGATTTATGCAGAGTGAAGAATGTCTATAAGCCAACCTGTGGATTTTTCCAGAACATCCTTCATGCAGAGTATCGTGCAGCTACTGATGTCTACGCTCTTATGTTTCTTACTGATGTGGTGGATTTTATCATCATTGTGTTTGGTTTCTGGGCTTTTGGAGTGAGTACAAGGAACCTTACATTCAAAAATCTTAAAGGGATACTCCTCATTGGGCAGGCAATGGGACAGTCACTCCTGGTTTTCATCTAAAAAATCTTAAATTGTGTTCTAAAGACAAGCTTTTACAGTCTGGAACGACATGATTAATGGCAAAATTTTCATTTTGGGATGGAGTATCCCTTTAGCATAAAGTTAAAACATCAACTCTAAATGGCAATAATAAGATGCAACTACATTTAGGACTTGAAATCATTTGAGAATTGTTTCATTGTGAAATGTTTGCTCTGTCTCAGAAACACTCGGCAGCAGCAGATATAGCCTCCTCTCTGTCTGAGGACCAGGTCCCTGAAGCGTTTCTAGTCATGCTCCTCATTCAGTTCAGCACCATGATCATTGACCGTGCACTTTACTTGCGGAAGAGCATCTTGGGAAAGCTCATCTTCCAGGTTATACTGGTTTTCGGTATCCACCTGTGGATGTTTTTTATCCTTCCTGCTGTCACTGAGAGGTAAGGGGGGCATCTCTGATCTTTGATGATCAAAGTCAAATGAGATACTTTTGAAAGAGTATATCATTTCCTTTATATTTCACAGGATGTTCAATCATAACTCAGTGGCCCAGCTCTGGTACTTTTTCAAGTGCATCTACTTCACTTTGTCAGCATATCAGATCCGGTGTGGCTATCCTACACGAATACTTGGAAACTTCCTGACAAAGAAATTCAATCACCTCAACCTCTTCCTTTTCCAAGGGTGGGCACTTTTCTTAATTCTTCTTTACAAATGTAATAGGTGTATATAACAGGCACAATGCTTTTTGATTATTCTTAAATGTAATCATCTTGTTTCCTCAGGTTCCGCCTGGTTCCATTTTTAGTTGAGCTTCGAGCAGTGATGGACTGGGTTTGGACAGATACGACACTGTCTCTCTCTAACTGGATGTGTGTGGAAGACATCTACGCTAATATCTTCATCATTAAGTGCAGCAGAGAGACAGAAAAGGTAGCAGGTCCCTCGTTATACATGAAATTTTGGATTCATTTTTAATTGACTTATTCTTTAAGTGAAATTTGTAGTGCTGGGCAACTATTAATCGCAAACTGTTTTTGTTTATATTGTATATGTGTGTACTGTGTATATACATTATGTAAATATAAAGACACACATACAGTATATATTTTGAAAATAGTATGTATGTTTATATTCATATAATCTATATTACAAATATTTTTTTTATTTATAAACATAACATTTTATCTTTGTGCATGTTTATATATACACAATAAATAAACACAGTACACACACATATTATGTACACAATTACTCTATTTTAGATGTGAATAATTGCTGCCCAGCACTATAAATTGACAAATACTCTTTAATACTATTATTAACATATATAATTAATTGCACAGTTCAGGCTTTCAAACCATATTCTAACATATCTCACATGGTAACAAGGCTGAAAAAAAGGCAATCATCATGATATATATCATTATATATTTTATGATTACCTGAGGTTGGTCACTTTTTTGGACTTTTAGTTTTCGTTAATAAAATCCAGTCTTTATCATTTGATTCTAATGTGTACATGATTTAAACTTTTGTCTCTGTAGAAATATCCCCAACCAAAAGGGCAAAAGAAAAAGAAGATTGTCAAGTATGGAATGGGCGGCCTCATCATTCTGTTTCTCATTTGCATCATTTGGTTCCCACTACTCTTCATTTCACTAGTTAAATCTGTAGTGGGTGTGGTTAACCATCCCGTTGATGTCTCGGTCACAGTCAGGCTCGGTGGTTATGAGGTACAACTAAATACCGTTTTAACATTTGAATGAGTGCTTAACACGTTGATCATGTGAGAGATTTGACTCATGTGTCCTCCTGCAGCCTTTATTCACAATGAGTGTACAGCAGCAGTCCATCCAGCCATTCTCTGAACGGGACTACAGTCGTCTCGCCAATCTGTTTGGAAAAAATGCTGTAAGTGGACATCAAAACTAATATCTCACTTTGATATTAAACTTAATAACAGTTAATACTGATAATGACAATATAGCTGATAAAATGCAGTTTATGTACACAATACAATTTAATAGTGACAGCAAGTAAACATACTGCATATATAGGCTGAAATTAAACCATTTCTTTTACACTGTATTTATTGATTTCACTGCGGCTATGTACTCTTTATGTACTAAATTTACATTATAAATTACAACATAAAATACATCAGTCATACCCCCTCATAATTTTATTTTGTCTTGAAAAAGCCACAACGAAAACTTTCTGAAAAGACATATCAGAAGCGTTGTGGTTACACTGAAGTCACGCAACTGTGATTTAGTCTACATTAAAGGAATCATTTACTTACCCTCAAATAGTTCCAAATCTGTATCAATTTCTTTGTTTTGCTAAACAAAAAGAAATATATTTTGAAAGTGTGTAAACTGGCTGTTTTGGGTCACCATTGACTTCCATAGTATTTTTTTTTTTCCTACTATGGAAGTCAATGGTGACCCCAAATAGCCTGGTTACAGCCTTTCTTCAAAATATCTTCCTTTGTCAACATCTGTACCAACCTCTGCTAGAAAGAACAGTCTGCTTTTCCATTAGTGTTCAATACTGGAATGTGTCCACAGGTGGCCATGCAGTTTATTACCATGTACAGCTATGAAGACATAGTCACGGCCAACATTGAGGGAAGCTCAGGGTCAGTGTGGCGAATCAGCCCACCGAGCAGACGGGAGCTAATAAGGGAACTTCTTGACAGCACAGGTGACATGACCCTCCGTCTGGATTGGAACTTCCAAAGGTCAGTTTGATGAAGGACAGTGGTTTGAGTTAAACTTGCTTCTGTTGGGAGCACAGGACCTCATGCTTATTATGTGTTTGTGTCTGAAAGGGACCTGGGGAAAGGTGGGACAGTGGAACATACCTTTGAGAAGCACTCCATCAGTTTGTCATCAAAGAACCCAGTCAGAGCAGACCTGGCCTCGCTGCTTTTGGGCAACCGGACGGACCCTGTGTAAGTTTTGTGACTACATGGGGGGGAAAAAACATCAGGCGTCGTATATCTTGTGTTTATTACACATCAGTTTTCAAGACATTCTTACTGACTTGTTTTTACACACTCTGATTGTGATCATCTCTGTAATTTTCCTGTAGACATGTGCCGCACATGTTTCCTAACTACATCAGAGCACCTACTGGAGCAGAGGCAAAACCGGTTAGCCAGCTGTATGAAGGTAACAAGCATTCAACGTCTTCTTTTGTGTGTGTTTTAATCAGACGCAATACATTCTCAGTGAATTTTGCTGATTTGTGAGTGATTTTCACCCTGTTTGAGACATACTGAACATTAATTTATACTGTTGTGTACCATCATATTTACATCAAAACTTAAATATCCAAATATTAATTGGTCTATCATGATATATACATATATAGATAGATACACAGCACACACATCTATATTATGTACACAAGAACTTATTTTGGATGCGATTAATTATTGCCCAGCCCTACTACTGCTGTTGACATTATTGTTCGTTAATATGGAATCCCATTCCTGCCACTGAATAAAAAATAAAAAAAGTTAATTGTGATTTTTTTTTGTCTCATAAATTTTCTCAGAATTGCGAGATATAAAGTCACAATTGCAAGTTATGAAGTCCAATTTAGAGCAAAAAAAAAAAAACCTGATATGTTCTCAGAATTAGAAGTTTATATCTCACAATTCTGACTTTATAACTCGCAACTGTGACACTGTATCACAGATTTGTGACTTTATATCTCGCAATTCTGACTTATATCATGCAATTCTGAGAAAAAAAAGGAGAATTGCAAGCTTGTATTACACAATTCAAAAAAAAAAAAAAATCTATTATTATAAAGTTTTGCCTTTTTTATATAATGAATTAATCAGCATTTTCAGAATGTATTTCTTAATGGAAGAATGTGTCATAACAGGGTGGAATCAACATGTCTAACAATATATGTTTTAGAAGTATGTACAGTAATCTCTATTAATAAAACGTATTTTGTCCTGGCAGGTGATGAGGAGGGATATCAAGATGTGACTTTGTCACTGAAGAGGGAAGCCTCTGTGAATACCACTGGAGCACAAGAATGGTGGGACATCAGCATTGCGGAATGCAAGGCGTCCTGTGGTGTCCTTCCTATGGTCATCTTTAACGACAAAGTTAGCCCTCCAAGTTTGGGCTTTCTAGCAGGATATGGGTACACATTCATTCATTCCTTTCATGAGACGTGCAGGCTTTTACTGTATTCGCTCTCAGCGCAACTGAAAAACATTTTATTGTGTCAGTGTTATATGTTCCAGAATATTCCTCTAAATATGTCTCCTCCTCTAGGATCATGGGTCTTTACGTGTCGGTGGTTCTGGTCATTGGCAAGTTTGTGCGAGGCTTTTTCAGCGAGATCTCTCACTCAATCATGTTTGAAGAACTGCCATGTGTGGACCGCATCCTCAAACTATGCATGGACATTTTCCTGGTGCGGGAAACTGGAGAACTGGAGCTGGAGGAAGAGCTTTACTCCAAACTCATCTTCCTCTATCGCTCTCCAGAGACCATGATCAAGTGGACTAGAGAAAAGAATGAGGACTGAAACCGTTTTTTGGCTGGTGCATCATGATGTCCACTTCGGAACCCAGTAGAGCTTTACTGGTCTCGTGAGCTTGTGACATTGTATAAGTTAGATGATTCAATGTCTTATGCACAATGAGTCTTTAGCCATTTCTCCAATGCTACGGGCGTTGTTGGCTTCTTTGCACTCAGAGGCTGGGTAACAGGGGTCAGGTTAAGCCTCTGTGCGTTATTCTGCCTGAACTGTGTTTAGTTTTGTCAGCAAGCTTGAAAATCAGCCTCTCTTAGAGCGACTCAATGTGAGTGATTCAGACGCTAGCCATAAGGACCTGAAGATGCTAGCCCAGTGTCCTAGTGACCAGTGGGCGCAGAACGGTAGGACCTGCAAATCCAAACACTATTAAGAGTGAATCTCACAAAACCATGTCTAGGACATACTTTATCCCAAAATAACAGGAAATTATATTTTAAGACTATTCACTCATGAAAACGAATTTGTCACCATTTATTCACTTTCAAGTTATTCCAGACAAAAAGATATTTTAATTAATGTGTTTTAAGAAATGGTTGCTTGTCCCCACTGAAAGGGGAAAAATAATCGTCAATGGGTACCAGAAACCATTTGATTACCAAATTCTGTGTTTAAAACAACATGATCATGACAGAATTTTTTTTTTTAAGTGCACATTCCCTTTAAGATTTGTTTGTATAGAAGTTTTACCACTAGTGCACGTTTATGGCAATTGACCAATTTCTGTAATATATCTGGACTTTTTTTTTTTGACAGTAATTCTTATTACTATAATACAGTATTATACTGAAATTATCTCAAGGTCGAGCCCAACTAATACTCATCGTGACATCATAATGTATAAGTATTCCACAGCTGAATTATTTTGAGTGCTTAATTGGCATGGAAATTGTCAGGCAAAATAAATAATTTTAACGAGCACATAAGTAGGCTTCATTTTCTTGTCATGTGAATGCGTGAAAGTTCTCGTGACTTTGGAGTGAAATATAACCCAGACATGGCTGTGTGAGATTTTCACTCATTTTACCTTTGTTTTTTTTTTGTTACTACAGCAAAAAGTGTTTACAAGCCAAAGTAACTTATGATGAGAGCCATTAAGTATTTTGTTTCTGGTTTTACAATTTCTGATCAAACACTTGAAGTCATTTTTCCTCATAAAAGAGACAATCAAGTAATTGAATCGGACAGCTACATTGTTGTTTTGAATGGAAAGCGCCACACTTCCATTCGCTAAGTGCTGGAATGCTGTGCTTAGCAATTAGGGTTGTTAGGACAATGTGTAATTGTATATGTCTTAAGTGCACACGTTGTGTAACGAGTGTGCCAAATTTCATCTGTAAGGGCTGGAATAATCATTTCCACTGTATGGTGGTTACGCAAAGGGCACAAACAAGTACTCCTTGCTTGGATGTTCTTCTTCAGAAATCAAATGTGAGCCTGTAAAAATTCCTTGCTGTGTAGCAGTTTGCTAAATTAAAAAAAAATCAAGAATGTTGCCCTTCTGCACAAATAAATTACAGTATTAATCATTGTGTAATGTCTGAATTAAATGTAGACAAGGTTATACTGATTTAAATTTCATCAGGCATATTCACAAATGACTGATGATAAATACAATCCAAAAGAAGCCAAATGCGTTATTGCAAGGAGATGCTATAAAGTGTTTACAAATGGTTTTATTAACTTACAAATGGAAGAATTACAATGGAATACTTTTATGATTTGGTTTTAAACAGGGTGAACCATGCATTAGCAAGGGTAACCCCTAGATACAGTCCTATAGAGAATTAAAGCCGTTATTCTAAACCAAATATCTGCTAGTCTCGATCTTCGTCCTCATCCTCTAAAAGGTACTTGTTGATTTCCATCTTCATCCTTGATCTGTGAAAAGAAACAGAAAAGAAAGTATCATAAATACAGAACAGGTGCAAGCTTAACAGAAAGCTACAACTCCAGTGATATTTTGCAGAAGGTTGTTACAAAATGGCTTCAGAGTAATAAACAGGACAATAACTGGTCGTGTGAATGGTGCACAGTTCATCAATTATGGCAGGACCTCAAGTTCAGCTGTAAAGCAGCTCTACAGAAGAAAAACCTGTGTTCAGTTCAACATTGAAACAAGTTCAATTAGTGGAAGACAATCTTATTTAGCTACAGTTTAATATTTGTGTTCTCATCTGATAGTGTCAACTCATTTACAACAGACTTAAGTCTCATTTCTCTAATTCAAGCAGCCCTTGAATCTTGTTTGTACATGATTTTAAAACCCGACAAAAGGGATGTTTATATGCAGTTGTTCCTCACATGACGCATATAGCTTTGAAAGATATATAGCGTACGAGTCATCTGGACCACTATCATGTTTCAGTTTCAAATCCTCTATTGCTTTTAGTAAATGGCAAAGAGCCTCCAGATATTCTGCTGTCTTTTGTGTCCCATAGAAGGAAAATCATGCTGGTTTGGAAAGGTTGAGTAAATGGTGAAATAAATTAGTTAGATTATGGAGTAGCGTTTCAAACCTTTTCTGTCGTTTTTCAGCCTCTGATATAATGTAAGGTGGAAGAGCGTCTGTTGCTAGCTGCAGGAGAGAGTAAGCTCATATATTATTGACATTACCAATACATACTGTATAATTACAAGTGTACAATTGACAGTTAGATCCCTAAAATGATGTTTTCAGAATGTTTATGTAAATGTATGCATTTTTGAAGTACAAATATTCTTTGTAGGGTCTAAATCAGCTCAAAGTATTTCAAAAATGATCATTTGAAAAATGTATTATATTCCAAGTAAAACTGCTGTGATGCCATGTCATCTTCCACACACTGGATCTGGTGAGTGCAATACACATGATGAATGGACCCATGAGTGCTGTGCTTTTCTCAAACTCACCGTGTCCTTAATAGTAAGTCGACAGCTGTAACACAAGAGTGTCTTCAAGTCCTGATGTGAAGGCAACCTGAAATGCGATTCAGACAAATGTAAAAAGAGGCAAATCGAATGCATTCCAACTACCGACTCGGCTTAAGCCAAAACTTCAAAAAGAACACACATGGAGGCCAGAACTCACCTGTTTGAGGAGCAGCAGCCTCCAGACCCACAATCCTGACTCTCTGTGCAGCACTGCTCTGGGGCATCTAGAGACAGCTTCTGAAGTTTGATCTGGGACAGCTGCTCGGATACCAAAGTAGCATGGAAGGCAGTAGCTTTATCTGCAAAACAACAACAACATTAATGCTTTTTGCATTACTGTAAACTAGACTATAAAATGGTAGGACTAAAGGCACTGGTTCACTGCAATAACTGTACAATGACAGTAAAGTAACAATACAGTAAAACATGGAATGCTACTAGAATTGTTATGCTTCTGTTGTTTTAAAATTATGATATAACTGCTGACAGCACTATTTTTAGTCTTTTACAGTCAGTAGCGTGCCTGCAGCCTATCTGGGAGCAAATGACACCCACATCTCATCAATGCTCTTACTTCCGTATTTAAAATGCATCTATCATGTATTAATGACTATTTTGCCCCATGAATTTCAATGCACTTACGCAAAACTCATACTCGGTAGTGCAATCTGCACTAGATGCATGTATTTCCACAGGGCTTGTAAGTAAATGATGTAAAACGGGAGCTTTATGAGCCAAATGAGCATATGCAAGAGAGATAATTCAATTATTTTCAACATGCACTTATCCAAGGCACTTTTATTTCATCAATGTTAATTATCTGAGACGTTGATGGAGTAGACTTCCACTATCTGACTCCATGGGTTCATTGTGATTTCTTTGACAGATCTGATTTCCACTATGTGAGTTTGTGAGATGCATTGATCCTTAGATGCAATATAACTAAACAATTATCTTATTACGTATAAATACTTAAATATTGGGGATATAAAGAGCAAAAATCTCAACTGCAAATCGAACTCTTGAGTTAGGAGGACAAACATTGCCTTTGTTAGGTGTATAACCTACCTACTTTAGTGTCGAGAGTACAGAGACACAGCAGGCACTTTGAGGCAGGTTCAGCTGTTTGACTTTGAGGGGGCATTACCGTATGAAGTTTCTCACTAGTTCTGGAGGAAAATCATTAAGAAAAGTCAGACAAGACGTTTCAGCCATCAATTGAAATGCAATTATGAAAGGACAGCAACTGAATTTAGGGTCAGAGCCATTGTTTTCAGATCAGTTACCTGTAGATTGTGCTAACAGTGGAGGGGAAGTCAGACTGTAGGTTGGTGACGAAACTCTCCGTCAGTCGCTGGATGCTGGCTTTATCGTGGGTCTGAAATAAGAGAGAGGTTTACTTTTACAGCTATGAGACACGTACCATAGCCTTTATTTCCTGAGTCAAGTCCCAAACCAAGATGGAAGACTGTAATCAGATCAGGAAACAAAATTTTAAATCTACTTAGACTGTTAAAATATCCAAGACAGATATCATACTAACTAAACACAGCAGTCTGGACAGAGAGCATTCAGTTACTGGAATTATTAAATCAACTATGTAGGATTTTTAAGTTAGTCTTAGATGCATATCATCTGATATATGGATGGCACAAAAGCTGCAGGCACCTTCTTGATATGACAAACAGACTCATTTGAAAGTCTATACATATTTCCAGAATTTTCAGACAAACACTGATGTGCAATTACTTGAATAAGTGTTTTCAAATAATCGCACAGTGATTTGATACTTGTGTACGCTCACGTCAGTACAAGACACAACTTAAAAGACTTAAAAGCCTACTGGGGGAACCCATCTACAGCTCACTAGCACACTTGCTGACTAGCTTGAATGTTAAGTAGGACGGGCCACATGGGAAATCAGGGTGTCATCTGTGGTACCATAGTTTAAAAAGGGAAAAAAAATTATTTCTGATGAAGCAGAAGGTGAACTATTTATTCCACTACAAGAATTGTTTTTATATAATTTTATATAAAGAAGTTAATTACTTTTCTAATACTACTTGATACTTATTTAAACCCTTTTTGAAGCAGCATGAGAGATATACATGACTGAGCGTGTAAGTGACAGTGATGCAGGAACCACTGGGAGACATTTTTATTTTCCTGATGGCAGACACTCACCTTGGTATCCAGTCCCGAGATAAAAACTGAAGGCACATTAAACATCCTGCTGTAGAAGGCGATCTCTTTGGATGAATAGTCCCTCATGGGCCGCACTATCACTACATCCCCATACCGAGGATCAGAGAAACCCTATAAAACAGCTTCATGTTGATATAAGAAACACGTGGGCTTGTTTTAGTCACATGAGAACAAACTTTACTCACTGTATCTGAAGCCAGTGCTGCTCCACGACCCAGAGCGATATTACTGAGCAGTTTGATGGCCAGTCGTGAGCAGCTATCCCCCATCATGACCTTGGAGTAGCCGCTCTCACGGGCAATGTGCAGAATCAGGTGCTGCCTGTACCAATAAACAGTGACAAACTGAAATCTTTATAGTAGAGCATTGCTGAAATCTGGATTATGATTGAATCAGAGATGCTTCAAGTCATTTGTAATATAAGTATATTATGTTTACCACGCTGAAATCATGCATTTTAAACCATGTTAGCTTAAACTTCTGATGTACGGTTTTCTGAGTGGATACATCCGAAGCACAAGGACAGAAAGCGGCTGTCACAGCATGAAAAAAGGGTAGGAAATCTACACAACTGGCATGGCCCAAATACACTAAATTGTCTAAATAAAAGTGGCTAAAGACACTGCTTAACTTCCACTTAAATCACTGAAGGAATACTTAATACCCAGTGGGTAAGCCAGACACATGTCTTCTAGATCACTTCATTTAAAGAGTGTAATATTAAAAGGACACATTAAAGCAATACCCTCCTTATACGGTCTTAACTGTTAGTTATATGCGATAAGAAGCTTCAGAGAATGTACGGAGTGATTCATTGTGAAGGCAAATGCCTCTAATCACTCCATCACTCATGGGTCTATCCAGTGAAGCTTTAAGCTCCAAGAGAGACTGATTTTCTGACTCAACACTCAAACAGACTTCAAAGAACCAGTTCATCCATGATGAATCAGTCTAATGTCACACAAATGTGATCAGAGGCAGGAGGTGAAGGAGTTCATGATGCAAAGAAAGAGTGAAAGCATGAAAAAAGAACCACAGACAGCTAGGGAAGGTGACTCAGCTGAGCCATTGTCATTATATAACAATTAATAAGTAAAACACAACAGTGCTAATAAATCATCTTGTGCCTGGCACTTCAAACTCGGATTTAAAGAAGTTGCAGTCTGTCAATCTTACCATAATTTAAAGTAGTTAAACTATTGCCCAATTATTATATTACTGGTATGATAAGAAAAAGAGTGCAGAGTAGAACAACGGACATGTAAAAGAGTAAAAAAAAAAATGTTGGTGATGGGGAACTGGAACATCATTGTGCATGGCCTTAACAGCCATAATAAAAGCGACAATGCTTTTACATTTTTCTTAGATCTCAAAAATAACTATTCTATGAACAAAAAAAGTAAAACACTGCATGCCAATACACTCTTCTGACTGTCTCTTATTTGTTATTGATTTAGTAGTGTCTTGCAGATGTGACGTGTCCGGTGTGGACAATTGCTTATCACTAGAACTTTATCATCATCTTTTTGTAATGCATTTTGATTATTGATGCAGCATTGGGCTAGCAACTTCAAAACTCATAATTTACAGTATTTACAGTAGTTTCAGAGTTGTGTTTATTTGACTCAAAAATCAAGAAGGAAAAAAACAAGTTGAATAAATACATTTACTTACAATTAATAAAGACCATTAACCAAATTAAAAGCATATATTTCTACATAAAGGCGACAAATGTTGTACAGGGCCTCAAATAAATCTTGTGAGTTGGTGAAAAGCTTTCTGCACAAAAAATTGGCTAAAATGCATGAGACTAATGGAGTTTGCTAGTTAACGCACTCAAAAAGGAAAGAAAAGAAAAATGTTTTTTGGAAAATTACCTTAAGGTCTGTAACATATCCTCTTTGGCTGTGAGTGTCTTCAGTGACGAGAATAGTCTCTCTAATGCCAGCTTGTGTTCGGGTGAACATGCAGAGTCCTCTATCCTGAGCTGAGCCGCAGCACTGGCTACATTCTCTTCTGTGAGTGTCTGTTTCTCTTTGATATACTGATCCACGGCTTGTTTATAGCTGGGATTAGATGGGTCTGGATCAGACGTGCCAGGCACCAGTACAGAGGTAGGCAGACTGAAAACCTAAAACACGGTCAAGAGCAAAGCTTTCAGAGTCTCTCAGGAGTTTCAAACAACCCCCCCCCCCAAAAAAAAGTCAAAGTGATGCTGTAGCTAAAGAAAATGTAAAGAAAGTACCATAGCTAAAGCAACTCATGTCGTTTAAGTTGTGCACTAATCATGTTATGACTGATTATCTGATTTTAATTAGTACAAAGAGAATTAGTCTGGGAATATATTGGGTCTCGGATGTTTTACCTGCTCTAGAGGAACTATAAAGTAAGGAAAGCCAGTCTCTGTGAAGATGCTCTTCAGCTGAGCATTAAATCTCTGCCGCTCCTCTGCACTTCGGCCACAAGCTCCGCCATCTAATAAATACCGTGCACATCTTCAAATGTCACCAATCATTCAAAGCTCTAGCATACATTTGAGAAACAGGAATAATGTTTTATTTGTCCAATACAAAGAGATTTACCATCAATGTATATTATTCCAGGCGCAAATCTTAACCTTTTGGGAGCCTCCCGACTCAGCCCCTGAAAAAATAAAGCCACATGAAGTGAAGTGTGAAGTCACATCTATTCATAACACGCTTCAAACAACAGATTGTGTCAAAGCAGCTTCAAGGTAATTAAGGGTTAGTTCTCCAAAAAGTTAAAATTAGCATGCATTTCAATAACAATGCTGGCATTACCGAGTTATTGTCATTATTTAGCTCAATTCAGTTAAAAAAAATAAAAAAAATAGGTCCAGTTCTCCTTAAATGATCTAAAACTTAACTAAAATAAATGAGAGAAATAAAGACTACTGGAAGACAGCCTCAAATGCTAACTTTGCTGTAGACCACTCTGAATAATCTACAGACAAGCTGTTACTCACATACTATGGACCGTTTTGTTTTATTAAAAATGCGAACATGGTGTATTTTTACCTCTTGAACTTGTGAGAGCATTGAGCAAGAGGCTGCACCACCAGAAACAGCCAGAAGAACCTAAGAAGGGCAATCAGTGATCAATCAATTCATGTTGAAGGATCTAAGCAATGTAGCATTGAGAGAAACCATGTGTGTTTTGTTTTTTATGTTCTTTATGCTATTTATTGTTAATTCAAGCATTAATATCATGTATTATTTAAGCATTTGTGTAATGTTTATTATATTTTGGATTACTTATTATTTCCATGCTCTTGCAATGTTCACTACGGTTGATAAATGTAATTATTTTAATTATTCTTAAGAGTCACTTGACCATTTTGTGAACCAATGCTGCAGCTCCAAACTAAATAATTCGGTTAATATATTTTGAAGCAAAGAAATTAAAAATAAATCAAAGTAATTATTAACAATTCCCCGATATTTTCTGGTTTTCCATTACTGTGAAAGCCACTGAAACGAAGGAGGTCAAGAGACCATTATCTCTAAATAGCTCTTTTTTAGATTCACCTTCTCTTGGGGAAAGATGACACGATTCTTTCCCAGCATGGCCCGAAACTTGTGTATGAAGTACTCCTTAAAGCAGGACCTAGGAAACACATACAGTTCTTGATAAGGCTGTAGCATAATTAAGTGTGAAACAGTGAAAAAAATTGATGAATAACCTACCGGCAAAATGCATCATTGACCCGAATGATAAGCGCAGCAGTTCCCTCCTTACATTTCATACACTTTCTGTTAAGCCTAAACATGTATCACACATATATGAGATTCAATTTATCAATAAGAACAACATTTGGCAATAGGAACACATATGAATCACTGTAGTGTTTTGGTATTCTTTAAGTCCCATATTAATGTGCAAGAACATGCGATTCAGTATCACTTGTGTACCGCCACTGAACTATGCACATTCTGTTTACAACAACTGTGTTGGTACAATTACGGAGTCATAACGTTACAGTCATTACCATATATGTAAAAAAAAAACATTGTAAAACCATTCTTAATAAGTTTCTTAATTATTTGTTGTCACACAAAGGGTATTCAATTCCACTTACGTAGGCAGAGGTACCTTTTCCTGGTTACACTCCAGACCATTATAGTCTTCTTCAACTTGACACATGACCGCTTCAAATTCACAAATTGAAAGACAAAACTTGCCCAACCACACGATGCTTTTTGCCCGTTTAGAAATATGCAATTCTCTAACTACTTCAATTCAAGATAATCGTTTAACTGACACATATTGGCGTACGCTTGTTTTCACGTGTATGTACTGTATTTTCCTGACCCCTTTTGATGACGTATCGTGGCCACGCCCATATCTTTGCGTCATTTTATCTTCAGTGTTATTTACGCTATTTTTTTTTGTTACGCTATTTTCACAACGCCTGACATTAATGGTTTAATACTGTCTCTTTTCCCAATGCGGCATGTGTATTTTCTGTGTAATTATTGGTACAAACGTCTTGATTTGGAAAAACAGCAAAGTGCACCGGGCCTTATGTAAAGTTTATTATTATTATTATTTAATGCATTTTTATGTTTTTTTTTTCTGAAATTTGTCACATATTTTGTTTATTGACATTGAAAATATTATATAATTCGGATGAAATTCATTTATCATTTGAAGATAAAATATTAAAATACGAGTTGTTATTTATTTGTGTTTATTGTTATTTAGCTGTAAATTAGTGTATGCATCGACTTGGATCCATATTAAAGAATTAGCGTTTTCAGTAAAAAAAAAAAAAAAACGTTCAGAGCATCATATAAAATAATATTTTTTTCTATTTTTATTATTGACAACGTAGACCTATTTATCACATTCGCTACGTTCATGTTGACGCCATCTATCTATGCTCCATGGAATTGTCATGAAAGGAATATCTGGGATATGTAGTTCTATTGAAGAGTCACTCGCTGTAAATGATCGCAGTAAAACTACAACTCCCATCATTTTTTTGGTCTAATCGGATCGAGACCGTTCCGTTAAAGCTACCATGTAATGTTTACTTCTTTGGAACAACGGCGTGTCCTCCGTGGTTAACACTGTTAGAGATCGCAGATGCTGTATCTAATGTCGTGTAAATCACTTTTCCCCTTCAAGACATTCGTTAAAACCACGGAATCGTATTTGCATCGGCAGTATTAGTGGTTCATCCTGTGGTCTGTGTTCATGATGGCGATGTTCCGCAGTTTTGTGTCTGCTGCTCAGCTAAGGCAGCATCAGCAGCAAAATGGAGCCGCAGCAGCCGCACCTGGGGAAAGCCTGGAGAGCCAGTTCTCCTGTCCCATCTGTCTGGAGGTGTACCACAAACCTGTCAGCATCGCAAGCTGCGCCCATACGTGAGTAATGCTATAGACAGAGGCATTTCTTGAGTTTCCATAGTGTCTCTGTTGTAGAAGCAAAATATCAATTTCGAATGATCACTTTGCCATTGGCATTCATGCATGTACACTTATACAGTATGTGCGTTAACTGCAAAATATTTAATTATGTGGAGGAAAAAATTATTTTCAACCCCATTGTTTTAGACTAAGATAGTAGATTAAAGCCTGCCTAACCACACATGCCTTTAATATGAGTGTAATTATTTAATTGAAGATACATTTTGTAATGTCAGTCTTTGAAGATGGAAAAACTGCTGTTTGCATCCCTTTGTGCTTGCACGACTTCAACATCATGTTTCTTTGTCAGCCTTGGGACATAAAAAGGATGCTTGACGTCTGCATTTTTTATTTGTTTATGCATTTTATGAACTTACAAATGTCTAAAGAATTTCTTCAAAAAACAGAAACATCATATCCGTCAGTTGTGGATTTTTGAGTTTTACTCACTGATCTATTTTAGATCACTGGTTCCACTTCCCATCTGTGCGCGGCGCAGGAGAGAACAAAGCGAGAAAGCTGCGAGCGATATTTCATGATGATGTCTGTTTCGGTTCTTTGGAAAGAATCTTACGAACCGAATCGCGAAATTGAACCGATTTTGGGTCATCGACTGATCCTACGTTTTATTTTGTGTCCTTTGATATGGAGCGTAGTTAGGTGTATTGTAATTAAAATGGTAGTAACTGATATGTGGTTATTGTGTTTGAAAAGTGAACTTATACTGGAACACTTTTGATGCAAAGCTTGTGTGTTAACAAAAGCACCTCATGTTTTTAAGGACCAGAAATTCAGTTGACGTCACAACAGTCACAATCAAACGAATTCTGAAATGAATCACTGAATCGGCTCCTGAATCAAACAGTCGAAATGAATGTTCAAAAGAACCGATTCACTAAATGGAGTGAACTTTCCGATCTTAGTACACAGCAACTCTGCTGTTGCTTTGGCAGATGCTGCTGTTACTCACTTTAACTTATGAGACACGTCAAACAGCACTGTGTATTCAATCAATCAATCACTTTTATTTATATAGCGCTTTTAACAATACAGATTGTAGCAAAGCACTGAACATTATCAAGT
>JAUMHP010000052.1:22232060-22259580 GCA_032361065.1 Enteromius trimaculatus | reverse complement strand
CAAAGCAGAACATTATTGTGATTGCTGGGTTTCTGGCATGCTACGAATATCTATAATACAGCGATCATTTCAGTAAAGAGCGTGAGCTACACATTACTGTAAGACACTATTTGTGTTTCGCTATAAAACTGAAAGATGAGACTGTTAAAATTACTAGGGACTAATCTTATTGCTATTGGGTGGCACACTATAACGAATCCAATGGAAGACATGAAATATTATTTTCTTATGCTTCTTATGCAGATATTACACATGATATAATTTCTGCTAATAATCCCACATAAATGTTTTTAATTTAATAATAAGGGTTAAATAAGAGAGCTTCTGCGCCCCCCACAGGAATGTGGACTGGGTGTGTGAGCTGATGTTAAGATTAAAAGCGCTTTAATAAATATTATATTCTTGATATTACGCGGTTTCCGCGAGTTCTTAGACCTCATCCCAGTAACATCAAGCAGCCGCTCGGACGCAACAATATTCAAACGTGCTTATATCTGGTGTCCTTCTCTCAATCTGGGTCATTTACAAGTGCACTATACTAAATATTATATTTCGACTCTATTCTCGTGGTATTTCGACTTTAATCTCGTAATATTTCGATTTTATTCTCGTATTTTCGACTTTAATCTCGTAACATTACGACTTTATTCTCGTAGTTTCGACTTTTTTTTTTGGCACTAAAGCACCGTCGTAGATATGTGATATTTCATTTCTCTACAACAAATTTAAAAGCTGAAATGTAAAAAAAAAAGAAAAAAAAACCCTTTCCTTTAACTTTGTGATGTAGTCTGACCTGGCTGTGTTTTTTTTCTGGTTTTATGTCTGTGTTTGCAGGACTATAGTATTGATGAGGAGGCAGCACTGCAGGCAGCACTGACCCTCTCACTGTCTGAGAACTGAGAGTCTGACATTATATCCTGTTCCACAAACACAGCCATGTGAAGGATCTTCTCACCTGTCTTGTTTTAGGCTGAATATTTCCATTGCTCCTCTGTTTTTCTCTCACTCTACCTCTCTTCTGGTCTGTTTTTCTGAGCTACACTCTAGCTAGACGCTAAAGTAGCTCTATAGCTTGTTTGCCAGTTGCATAACATTTTGCGCAAGGTTGTCACTTCCTGAATTTGAAGGGGAGGAGCTTCTGGTTGCTTATCATAATCATCAACATTATCATAAGCATCAAAACATCAGCCGACAAAATATTGATGTATGCAAAAAGTCAGACAAAGGAGTAGATAAATATCACCACGCTTGTTTTTGCTGTTGTTCCTATTGTTTTCTATCCAAATGTGACATCCCAAAGTGAAATGAAGTGAAAACCTGTATAGAGGGATCAGTGTTCAAAACAGTGCACCATGTTAAAGCGAAGCTGAAAAGTGAAATGTTGGGGTTGGCTGTCCTCGTTATGAACTCCCATCTTTAGGCAATACCAATAGAGAACAGAGAGAATGAGAGATTGATCTTTAGCATCCTCATCTTCACTCATTTCATCATTTATGGAATGCGGAATATCATCTGCCCTTTTTTTAATTCAAGAGTTGATGTGAATACTTGCACTCGTCACAGTTTTCTACATGTCTGAATTCTAGTATCGTTGTTCTTTTATAGTTCAATAACAGAATATTGACCGACAGGACTGCATACTCTGCTCTAAACTTGCTACAGTAATATTTTCTAAGCAGCGTCAGATTAAAATTTATATTTTTGGAAAAAAGTTTCAGTTTTAAACGGTGCACTAATAATAAGATGGCAAGCTTCTAGAGGTGTGCTGAAAGTTTTATCTTTTACTGTATCCATCGGTACTATTCATCTGTATCACCCACTAGTGCTGATTTCAAGTCCTTTGGGAAATTTTTATTTACGAGTTCCGCAATCTTAATTACAATAAGACGTGAATTCAAGCAATTTGGTCGGAATAAAATGGATTAATTGGGAAAGTGTCTTTCTCTCGATCGTTTGCAGATAAAACATTAGAAGCTTTTTAGCACACATTTTATCTTTTTTTTTTTTGCTGCCACAAAAAAGGAAGTGAAATATTTGCACACTTATTGATCACCAGGTGGCCGAAGATTGATTTATTAGCATGGCCAGTTAGCCCGCTGGTTGAATTTACACCCTCTGCTTTTTAGAAACACCAAAAATATGATGTTAATTCATTTTCACAACTACATTACATTATAATCCATACCAGCTTCCACCACAATTCTTGTATTAAAATGCATTCATGTCAACTAAAATACAATTATTCCAGCATGACTTGAAAGCAGCATTGATATGGCGAAACTTGAGAACATCGTAACAGGAAGTGTAAGAGTGTGTAGTTGTACACTTTGGCCACAAAGTTATTCAAAGCGCAGGCTGCATATTTTTATTTTTATTTTTATTGTTGTTGTTTTTTTTTTTTGTCTTTTACTACTACTGGTAGGGTTTTTTGTACTCTGTAATTGTTGAATCCAAGCTTATGTACAGTGTTAAGAATCACAGAGGTTTAGAGGAGCACTGGTGTGATAGAGCTACAGTATAATATCCCTACTTTGCCGGCATATCTAACCATGTCTTTAAAATACACCTTGAATTGACCGTTAAAACAAAACATACTCTACACAGGTACACAAATGCCAAAGCATAGCACACATTCTTTGTTTTCCTTTTCCTAAAAGTGTTTCACACCATACAGAGTATTAAAATATGTCAAACCAAACAAGTATTCACGAATGTGTAATTACAGTGTAATAACTGTGGCGTTAACAAACCACAGTACTCAGAATGCGCAAAATTTTAGATTTCTGTGCTATTAAACTGGATGTGTTTTACGTACTGTGGCTAGCTAGCTATAAACATGTTGGCTATCGAACAAGATTCTTCTCAAACATATAAGACAGCAGCCTCTAGAATACAACCGCTTATTGTACTGTCTGCTATCTTGTCACTGCAGTAATGCTGTGAATAGATTAGTTATTATATGAATTGTGTTCTGGCACTTTTTGGAATAGAACTATAGCTTGAAACATTTGCGTTTATGTACCTGCATAGAGTTGGTTACAGGTCTACAATGATGTGCTCCGAGCTTCTGAGTTTCTGTGGCGTGTTTAGTTCGGCAGATGATGCTGGTGCATCATTACGCATCTGATATAGATTTGATAATTCTGCCAGATGTAGTGGTTTTGATTATATTTAGAGCCCATCTTGACAAGAATGGAAGACCATTAGAGCTGGTTGGAAACATTTGTTTTTAAAGTTACCAACTTTTAGAATAAGATGGTGTTTCAACTTGTTATTCATTTCTTTGTTGAAAAGAGTGTTTGTTTAATCTGTCGCAATAGAGCTGTTGTGTTTATCTCCATTTAGTGAGTTACTGTTATTTTAGCAAGGTTAAGCGTGTCACAATCATTGTCTAATCTGAAACTCAGTGGCCAGGAATGAAATCGGTTTGGTTTAAAGAGTGACTCTCCATGACTTGGGAGAAAGGAACATTTATGAACTTGTGTGATGTGAACAGTCATTTGCTTCCATAAATATCTTGCTGTCAGTTTCTAATCATTTTAGAAAGTTTAATGTGTAATCACTTAGAGTGATCTTTCCTGTATGGTTTTCTTAAAAGCCATAGTAGAGTCTGTATCGATTTCTTTAAGAATAACACTGTGTCCTATAATGAAATGACAAAATCTTCTGTGCAAGTCAGAGTTTTTGGCCTTGCAGCTCGGATTCATTTAGATTCAGTTTATGAGCATTCCCACTCTTTAAGATGTTGTCTCATTATTACAGTAATTCTGTTTAAGCGTGAATAATCATCAAGTTTGTTTTGTCTTTTTCACTTTCAGGGACACAGTGTTGGATGTCACTTGTCTTTTGATGTACTGAGTACAGGGCCGTTTATAATTGTGTAAGGCCTTTTGGGTAATGTTGGAATGTCCTTGTTGGTATTTATTAAGAGGCCTGTAAAGAGGCTTATACATTCATAGTATAAGTGATCACTTTTTTTTGTGTGTGGGGGGGGTTATATTGTAAATAAAATGGCAAGACTGCCACTTTTTTTAGGCTTATGTTGAAATTTGGATTAAGGTGCAGTCACCTTTTCTGCTAAGAAGCATGTTAAAAACATTGCACTTTAATTAACTCAAATGTCTTTTGATGATTGAGTAGGAATTTTGTTCCAGTTATTAACTGCCAAATGTATTTTACAAGAGGCAGATCATTTGTCATGTCATTGTTATGTAAAAAGGTAGGTCAGGTTAAAAAAAAAAAATCTAACATTTTCAGAAATGCTGTCACTTTTCAGAAATGACTAATATTGTATTCTTATTTGCAAAAGTGTGATGGCAAAAAAAGTCCTCAAGGAAGTAAAACCTAAGCAGAAAGAATTGTTCAGTAGTTTCCAAACAAAAATTGCCTACTGAAAATGTGTTCATTGTAATTGATGGCAATGTGTTTTTCATTGGCTTCTTTTGGGGTTTTACATGTTGTCAGTATTGTTTTGAAAGATTAAGATGAAACTGAAGAGTAGAAAGTAGAAAAAGACAACCGACCGAGTTTCCCAGTATCCCAATGTTTTTACTCAATAATGATGTTGGTTTTTTTAAGTGTCTAAATATAGTGCTCAAACAATATTCATGTGCACAGCTGTAGCATAGTATGTATTTTTTTTTTTTAAGTGAAACTTTTGATATTGTACAACACAGCTCTCCAGTTCTGATATCTTTGAGAATGACCTTAAAATGTATATTTTTCACTCTTTTTGTATTGTAACATCAATGCATACTGTCACGGATAAACATAGAGGACTTCTGCATTTCTTGAGTTGGTTGACGGCTGTCCACCAGAACATCAGAAACAACGGATGGCTCACAGTCTGTATAAAAAACTTAATGAATGGCCAAGAACTCAATGGAGAACAGTGGCTCAGAACTGTAACATCTTTTTATCACTGGAACAGTAAACGCTGGATGCTTGAGGATAAACACGTGGACGTGTGTTGGATTCAGTACCTTGAATGCACCCGCTCGGCGGCATCTGTCCAGATAGAAGCTGCAGCCACAGGCAGAGGGCGCCACAGCCTCAGACAGAGATCCGGTGGCTGCAGGACCAGCGTTTCTGTGTTTGCTCGGTGTGATTATGCATTCACGACTATGAATAATAATGAGATAACAGTAATAACATTGCTGATGTTAATGATGGTGTGCACTTTTGAAGCTGTAATACTGACTGAGGTTTAATAAGATACGTACACAGTGTATTTGTAGCAGTTTTCCCCTTAATAAAAACACAGATGCACCCATCTTCATAATTGTTTTATCCTTTATTTTATCCCTTGATGTAAGCATCGTTTTCAACAAGCAATCTGGAGGAATAAAAGAGATCCTTGGTTTTAAAAAAGTATATGTAAATATTCTGACCCAGCTTGTATATGGAATTATGTTTATTATGCCATTGTTCTAAAACTGCTTTTATCACCCTATTAATAGTCAAAGGTTATCCCCTCCACAATCAGTTTCAGCAGTTATTACAGCCTTGCAAAATGCTAATAGTTTTTAAATATGTATTAGGGCAAATGTTTTAATGTAAGTTTAGAATGAACGTATTTATAGCTTGAAAATATAATTAAACTCACTGATGTTAGGATCTGTTTTTCTATGCGAAATGGCAAATATATAAAATAGCAGTCTTAAACCAGCAAATAATTACAGTGAATATTCTCATGCTTCTTTCAGGATTCTCACGTTTATGTTTAATGTAATAGGTAAACTCTGCAAATAGGTTGGATTTCTGTTAGGTGAAATATGTTACAGGGCTATAGAAAACATATTAAGATCATAAAAAAAGTGTTAAAATCTTACGTTTATTTCAGATTTTGCAACTTAATGTGTCCTACTAAAATAGCTACGAAAAATAAAACTGAAATAAAAAATGTTTTAAAAACTGAAAAGAAAATATCTAAAAACTAGTATCTCAATGATACTAAAAATAAGTTATTAAAAAACCTTTAAGCTAATTTTACTTCAGCTTTCCGAGGAAATCCTACTCATTGCATTTGGTTAACCTTGATATACTAAAATAATTTAAAACAAAACTAAATAAAAAATTAAACATAAAACAATTTAAAAATAATTCAAACTATTATTAAAAAATGTAGTAGAATCTCGAATTATACAAAAAAACATTGAAGAAGATTAATTAATTTTATTGTTCACACTATGAACGAAAAGGATTAACAACTTAATGTTAGTCACAAATATAGGACTCTAGTGTGAAGTTTATTAAAAGTAAGATAAATAAGTAACGTAAGGGAAAAAAATGAAGTCAGGCTGGAGCATGTATGAGATTTATTGCCTGTACAGTACCTAAATTGTCAGGAGAAATTGCTTGATGTTCAGCAGCAGCAGCATAAGAAAAAACCAGTGGAGCAATGCCACAACTTGACCTGAGAGGTTAAAGGGCACAGAGTGAACACAAATACAGCAATCAACCTCTGTAGCAACAAACAATCCAGATGGCTAAACCACAGGAACAGGCCTCTTAATGTTACCGTGCTGCACCTGTTCTGGGAAAATTATTTTCCATGACAAGTGGACAGATATAACTAACTCTTGGCCCCTCCTTGCCAGAGCAGAAGAGCACAGTGCTATAGTGCTGGGGTAACAAGTGCAACACATTACTGTCATGCACTGCGTGTCAACGGGTTGTAGGAGCTTGATATTTATATACTCTCAGTACACAGTGTGGAAAATATTCTGTAAATCTCAATGACTGTAAGGCTGCTCTGAGATCCCGTGTAAAAAAATCTCTCTGGAATCTGTTTGATAAGCTAAATATAAGTGCGCCTTGCCTTAACCGTGGTAAAATTAGCTCCTGGAAATGAATGTGCCACTATGCAGTTTAGTTGTTGAAATAAAAAAGATTTCCTCTTGTTTATGCCAGAGGAGTTTGTGTGTTGTGGCAGTTCTGGAATAAACTATAACGTAACAAAGATCAATTAAATGTATAACATTCATGTGTGTGACTCTGGACCATAAAAGCTGAAAAACAAGCTTTCCACTGATGTATGGTTGTATGATGTATGGTTAGGATATATGGTATAGTTGGATGAAGTTATGGTAGGAAATTGACAAAATATCTTCCTGTGACATTATCTTTGCTTATCCTTTTGCTTGTAAGATTAAAAAATATAATTGATAATAATCAGTAATTTTGACCCATACAATATCCATGCAACTGTTTTGTGGTCCAGGGTCATGTATTTTTGTGTTTACATTTCATTTTTACTTGCAAATGATTATACTGAACTCTGAACAATCCACTTTTATTTACCTTATTTTTCATGAAGATCATACTTGTACTCAACAACGCTTCCTCCCAGTATCAATAGTCCTGTGGCCTGACATTACCCCCCTCCTTAGGAGCGACTCCTGGCGCTCTAAAAACGTCCATGGGCATCCTGGTATCCGTAACAGGACCTAACATGGGGTATTTCCAGGATGATATAACAGACCCGACCTGCCTCTGAGGATCAGGAGTCCAGGTACTGTAGGCCTTGGTGGATCTGGATCCTTAGGAGGCGGATCAGGAGCCGGCCGAGGCCGTGGTGGATCATGAGCCTCAGGTGGCGGATCCGGAGCCGGCCGAGGCCGTGGCGGATCTGGATCCTCGGGTGGTGGATCAGGAGCCGGCTGAGGCTGTGGCAAGAGTGATTCATGGACAGCCTCTGGCTGTGATTGTTCGTGGATGGCCTTCGGCTGTGAAGGTTCGAGGGTCTTCAGCTGTGACGACTCAGGAGCAGCTTTCAGCTAAACTCTGAGTAATGTATAGGGATTTGTGTGTAGAGTTTTGCAGTAACAGTTCATCAAATTTGACTCATGTGTTAAAGCAGGGAATAGTGGTTATAGTTCAGGGAAATGGGTGTGTTTTTAGAAAAATAGCGTTATGGTTTTGAAATTTTAGTTTAAAAGATTGGTTATAGTGTTTAGTAATCGAGAAAAACTGTAAGAGAAAAAAGCTGCCCAAACCTACCTGGCCCTGTGTGAATAAATAATTGCTACCTCTTGTTAAATCATGAATAAACTGATTACCTACATTTTTTTGAGTTATGAATAGTTCATGTTTCAGTCTGGCTTACAAAACCATTTCTAAGCCTTTGGGACTCCAGTGGTGAGAACCATTATCCAAAAATATAGAGAAAACTAGGAACAGCGGTGAACCTCGCAGGAGTGGCCGGCTGTAATTGCATGGGGGTTCCCTGTGTGTTTGTTTTCATCGTCCATGTGCTCTATGTCTGTTTTTATGCTGTTTCCCTCATGTGTTCCCATTATCTGTCACTCCGCCCTGCTCATCAGTATCATTACCTTCCAGCTGTGTGTTCCAGGTGATTCTTTGATTAGTCTGTGTATAAATCCATGCCCCATGTCTTGTATCCCTGTCAGTCGTTGATGTTTCATGTTCGCGTGTGGTTCGATGCCCAGGTGGGCGTCTCCGCCGTCAGATCCGCCCACCTAGGTGGATCAGAAAAAGGTGACACCCTCCAGGGTGGCGCAGATGGAGGAGACGCCCACCTGGGCGGATCAGAGGGAGGAGACGCCCTCCAGGATGGCTCAGACAGAGGAGACGCCTAACTAGGTGCCCTCCAGGACGTCTCCGCCGTCTGCTCCGCCCTGGTGGTCGTTTCTAACATCTCCACCACCCCCCTTAAAGACTGTTTTCTGCGCATCTGGAAGCCGCGCCTAAGGGGAGGGCTCTGTAACGCCGTGGGCGTTTCCTGTGTGTTGTTTTCATTGTCCATGTGCTCTATGTCTGTTTTCATGCTGTTTCCCTCATGTGTTCCCATTATCTGTCACTCCGTCCCGCTCATCAGTATCATTACCTTCCAGCTGTGTGTTCCAGGTGTCCTGCGTCAGTCGTTGATGTTTCATGTACGCATGTGGTTTGTGTCATTTTGCTTTTGTTTCAGTCTGTTCCTTTGTTTAATGAATGTTCCTTGTTCTGAGAAATCCGTGCCTTCCATGTTTTCGTGCCGCTGAAGGAGGCTAAAGAACTGCAGGCCTCACTTACTTAAATTAAGGTGAGTGTTCAGGATTCAAAAATAAAGATAATAATTATATAATAATAAATAATGATTATTATTATTATTATTTAACTGTTAATGGAAATCTTAAAGCAAATCTATTTGACCTATTTAATTTAGTCCCCTCGTTTATCATGTTTATTTAACGTGTTGTTTGTGTTCAGTCTCAGCCGAGCATTGAGGTTCCCTCGTGTAAAGTGTTTCGACCCTGCCTGTATGACCATGCCTTTAAATAAAACCCTGCGTTTGGATCCGAGCGTCTCAGTCCCCTTCGTTACAGGCACAACCAATTCAATTTCAAACATTCAATTTAGGGGGCAATTTCTTTTTCACGTAGGGCCAGGCAGATTTGAACATCTTTTTTAATTGGTGCATTTGCTTATATTTATACGGCTAAAAATTAAGATATAATAGCTTGTAATTCAAATAAATTACATAATTTTAACAGTAAATGTACTGTATATACTGCAATAATTAAAATTCATATCATTTTCAGTTGTCAGTATATATCTCAATAATATGTCTTAGTAAGGTGATATTTAATGTTTAATTTTTAGATAAAAGATCTGTTAAGTTTTTTGCAATAGAGTCAGCTGAAATATGCACAAATAAGTGTTTCTCAAAAGCTTGTATGCACTTTACTAAAAAAAAAAAAAAGAAGAAATGTATGGATAAAATAGTTTCAGTCCGATAAGTGTTAATCTATATATTTCACAGGAAAAAAAAGACATGCTACAACCTGATAGGGATGTTTTAAAAATTAAACTAAAAGGCCTTTCACTTGCTAAAAAAGCGCCAACTATAAATTCATAGACTTATATAGCCCTTTCTTAGTCGCATGCATATATATTTATCCATGTATGTGTTCAATTATTTATTTATTTATAATTTGCTTTGTTTTCTGCTTTATTTTATGTTTCAATTTCAAATCCTAGCTGGCAATCATGGGTCTTGGCACAAACACACACCTCTTTAGATGCACTCTGTTAACACTTAATTTCTCTATCAGTCATCCAGAGTGGTTTCAAACTCTGTTTTACTAATGGCACTCTTTATATTTAATGTCTCTTTATAAGATAAAATAATGTGCTTTTTATGTGTAACAGTGTTTGCTGGCATATGGAATACATTTACATAATTTTGTTAATATTGTTTTTCTCTTGAACACTGTCTGAACACTAAGGTTAAAATTCCCCTAAATAGATCAAATACATTCACTTTAAGTTAGATTTCCATTAACAGTTAAATCTTCATGCTAGATTTTTAATGGCATTTAACTGCACAAATTAAAATGTTGTCCAAGTACATCAAGTATACTGTAATATTATAAAACCCTACAACACATAACTAAAAAGTATATAATATATATATAACCAATAGCCAAACATCATTAAAAAACAAACAAAAAACAAACATAACTGTCATGGAATGCACAAGATTGTGAGACACCAAAGAATACTGTGATCGTGGAGTGACAGAAGGGGTGGAGCCTGGTGTAGATGTTACAAATACATATATGCTGCCTTCAAAATTCGATTAGACGAAGGTACCTCTGGAGACAGGAAGTAAAGCTGAATTTGGATTCAGGCGTGCCTTGATGCCTTCCTGCCTTGTACAGTAATGCTGCCTCCAAAGACAGTGTTTTAGAGCTTTCGGACACTCACTCAAAAACATCCTTAGGACAGTTAATGAAAAACTATGAATATATTCTTTAATTATTATTCAGTGGTCCCGGAATTTAAATCTTTGATAGTTTTTTTTTTTTTTATATAGCATCCATATACACTGCATCATGATTGAGCATGCTATATTGCTGGCTGCTAAGTATAGCCTAATGAATTAAGAAATAGTTTCTGGTCCTTATGCTTCAAAATCTATTAGCATTAACATAAGTGAGCTTAGGTAGGTGGAAACATTCAGAGACATAGTAACACCAATTTGTACAGTAATTATTATAGCAATTGCTTGCTTTAGTATCAGTTATTGTCTTCTATCTTTGTGCAAAATTATCTAATTTTTCTACAAATGTTTTATGGGCTAACTAACAGTAGGGTTTTCATGACCACTAATTTCTGCTACTGTCAAAACCTAAGTACTTCAGGATACAAAAATTAATAAAAAGAAAGTTTGTTAGTTTTATTAAATTGATAGAAATAAAGTACCGATTGATGGAAATAAACCTTTTCGAGATGCAGTTCATACATTTAGAAATATGTCATACCTTGACAAAATAATTTTATTTTGTATTGTTTTTGACAGTGAAAATATGAACATTCAATAACAGCAGTAGCAGTCTTACAATGCAAATGATTAAATCATATTAACCTAATTTATTATCAGTCTGAATAAAGTACATAGAAAAAAACATGAAGAGCACATGTGATCCATGATCCAAGTGGCACTCCAAAAAAAACGGAAGAAAACATCTGAGAAAAATGCAATACCAAAAACTGCCAACGTTTAAAACATTTTGTAATCAGCAGTGCTTTCCACTTTATTACTAGTTATAGCATGAAATGTGAATCAGAATGTATATTGGAAGATACAGTACAAATTATTGAAATGTTTAACCTTTAACCTCTAATACTTTCCCCTTAAAAACACAATTGGAGAAGTTATCTTAAGGGATATACACAGTGAACATAGTTCCAGGCAGATCTTGACCGCAACACATAAAAATAGTACAGTATAGGATAGAATGAAAACAAAAGGATTTTCACATTTGTGCCACAAAATCGTATTTTAAGCTCACACTCTATCTCTCCCGCTTTCCCTCCCTCACAGTTTGCACACATGCGCTGAACAACCCAAAAACCCACAAGACTCCTGATAAGTGAGGTAACAACAACGGCACTGTTCGTAAAGACAAATATCTTAAAATTTCACTATTACTACTAGAGACATTGCTGCCGAACACTTGAGAGATGGCACAGACTCACAGAGGTAACTACTCTCTCTCATTTAGTTTTTTAAATGCGTTAGTCTGGTTAGGTCTAAAATCAAGTTTTGGAATTAACATCGGAGAGTGCATTATTTTCGACGGCGTGACTCCACTTCCTACCACTGTAGAAAGTGAAGCCAAAACATTCTCAGTATGGCCGTTGACATCTTGCGAAATTACGTCATTTGGAGCCAGAGTCTGCTCAGTAGAGATTGTGAGGTGGGGGCACGAAATCAAAGTCCCGCCCAAACTCCCGCAGTATAATACAGTAAGTATGTGTTGTGTGTGTATAAATTGTCAGCTACTAAACCTGAAAACTATTTTTTGGGAACATGGAGGGACATCTTCATTTGCAAACTCCTTTTAGATGACAAATAGACATCTATTAGATGGCTTTAAGATATTTATGATTTAGAATGTATGTAAAACTGACATCTGGAAGATGTCTGCCAGACGTCTGTGGACAGATGCTTTCCAGATCAAGAGATCTTTAACAGACATCTGGCAGACATACTGTATGTGCGCAGAATATACATTAGCATGATAAGAACTACTTAAAATGATGGAAACTATCTAAAATATTTTAAGTGTAACTTATATTATTTAGTTTGTCTTACGTCCCAATAGATTACATGGAGAGGTTAGGGTTTATGACCTATACTGCAGTCAAGATTTGTGCAGCCGATCCAGACACAGCCACTATGAGCGGTGCAAGCTTCTTGTTTAAATGAACCGGTTTGCATGGCAAGTTTTATATTTGACGCTTGACGTAGAGGTATGCGATATTGAAAAATAACTAATTAATAAAAAAAAATATTCAGTAATTTTTTTGATCATGATAATTAGATGATGTTTTGCTGAGTGTGGTATTGTGCAGGTTGCTTAGGACTGCTGTGGACAGCTTTCTCCTACATTTTTTATATTTTTCTTTTAGAGACAGAACGACACGTGTCATAAAATGAAAACCACACATACTTAAAGAAAAACAATCCACCTTTTCCTAACATAAAAATGGGTGCTGCCATGCGTTGAGGAAAACGGTATATTAACTTTGTATAGCAGGGAAGCTGTCTCCTTATTTCTGACTTAACAAAAACCAGAAAAGCTGCAATGTGACAGAGTACAGTAAACAAGCTAATAAAAATATATAATAATTTATATAACATGTTATATTACTCTGAGAACTGCACCCACTGCAGGAAAATATAATCGACGACACTCAATATTCATTATTATAACCATGTCAAAGGAATATTTCACCACCCTATGTGAACCTGAGAGGAGGAGATATATTGAGAAACTACATTTTATTGGTCTGCGAGTACCCCTTTTCCTTCTTTGCACTGGAGAAATAATCCAGCTAAATGGCCCAACGTGAAATACTCTGACATCTACAACTAGGTACTATTTGTGTCATTAAACGCTTGTCTTTTGAGAGGTCGACAACAAAAACGTAGTTGGTTGTTGTTTTTAATAGCTTATTTGATGTATACCTTATCACATTGCAGCTTTTTTATTTTTTGTCAGAAAGAAGATAGCGTCCCACAATACAAAGCCAATGGAGAGAGTTGGATTGATTAAATAATGTTTCGATATATGAACCAGTGAATACTGATCTTTTAAACGATTTAACTAATAAAAAGATACTTTAAGTGTGAAATTACAATTACCAGTAGGTGGCAGCAAGCCATTGTTAATAAGTGAGTCATTGCGATTGGATTCAACCAAATTGTTTACATTTTTGATTCATTCAGGAACACAACACTGTCACGTTTCTCAACGTTGTTACGTTTGCAATTAATTTGTTTTATCGAAATTGTGCAAAAACAGGAAATTTGGTGTCTCTTAATTACCATCTTGTTTATTAACATTAGATTTTTTTGTTTTGTTTTTATATTAGCTTAAAATTAAAAAGATAAAAACTGCACTCTTTCTTTATGAAAAATATCCCACCTTTAAAAGTTTAGTATATCTAGAGTCGAAAACTTTGACATTGTTGTTTTGTTTTTTTAGTGACTGATTTTTAGTGTTCTTCAGGTCTTGACTTTACCAAAATGGTAACCCCACCCCTCAATAACAGATCTTATGGCACTAGATCTTCACTAAACCGATTTGAAATACTTTATAATAGAATAACACAAAATACACAATCTATTTGCTGCCATCATCCTCCTGACATATATTGACATACACAGTCATGATTTGCTTGTTTGCGTTAAGAAAAACAAGTGCTTCAGCATAATCAGAGGCAGGCAGTCTTGTTAACTTCCTTGTAACAGTGTTGCAGCCCAATGAAAAAAATATATATATATTGCTCTATGTTCTGGTGGTTAGGATAGCAAGATATGGTTTGGCCAAATTCTGAATGAATAAAACTAAAAGGGCACAAAGAACACTCCTTGTACAATTGCTAAAAAGCTTTTTGAGTTCATTGTGATATCAAAAGGTTTGACAAAGCTCTCTATACTGTACAAAAAATCTTATTTACAAATGCCCAATCGACTTTTTGCCTTTTTTGTGTGTGTACTTGATTTCATTTTAGCATGTTTAAGCACCCATGTAGAACTAGGCTTAGAGGAAACTGATATTGATTACATGCCCTGTGGTAAATGCATGCTGGAGTACTTGCTAGCTTCCAGCAGTGCCGAATAATGGATGAACTACCTGACTATTCTATGCAAGCCCTAGGCTGACAGACGTTAGTAGCATAAGCACAAAGAAGCTGAATTTACATATTGAATCTCCCAGTCAGCCATGAGTAAAGAGTGCTGAGAACAATTGTACTATATTTTGCAATTTTATACTTTCAATATGCCTTTAACACTGGAGGAAATATGAAGACAGATTCTGCTTTTAAACCTCCAGCATAATCTCCCACACTCTACAATAAAAAAAAAAAAAGTACAATACAGAGTAACTTTCAATCCTCTCCTCCTCCAAACATGTCCGCCAGCTTCTTAAAGCGTGGGCCCCACTCATTGAGGAAGTCATATTCTTGGTCGTGTCCTGAGCTGGAAGAGTTGATGGAGCTGAGTGAACCTGCATCTGAGCCGCCTCCTTCATAGTCGAACACCAGGAGGGAGTCATAGGGGGGTGCTCTATGGTCTTCATCTGCGGTCTTCAGATTCTGGTACAAAAAAATGAGTATTTAAATAAAATTAATTAAATAATAAATAGTATAAAAAGTATAATAGTATATAAAAAGTATAATAAATAAAATAAATAAAAGTAAAATAAATATTTATATGATTCTTTTGGTAGAATCCATGATTGCCATTATTTTTATTTATATATTTATTTGTCACCCTGGACCACAAAACAGTAATAAATGTCAGTTTTTCGCAGATTTGCATCATCTGAAAGCTGCATAAAAAAGTTTTCCTTTGATTTATGGTTTCTTAGAATAGGACAATATTTGATCGAGATGCAACCATTTGAAAATCTGGAACCTGTGGGTGCAAACAAATTTAAATACTGCTTTACCTTTAAAGTGGTCCAAATGAAGTTCTTAGCAATGCATATTAATAATCAAAATGTAGTGTAAATGTAATATATTTACGGTAGGAAATTGACTAAATATCTTTCTTTATGGAACATGATCTTTACTTAATATCCTAATGCTTTTTGGCATAAAAGAAAAATCTATAATTTTGGCTATTGCTACAAAAATACCCTAGTGACCTAAGACTAGTTTTGTGGTCCAGGGGTCACATTTATTTAATGATGTTTAGATATAAACAAATTTCGGGAGAAGCACGTACAAACGATTAACCGCAGCTGATTCCTTGATCCCTAATCAGCCTATTATCTGATTATCCTATCAGAGCTAAGAGAATCCCTTTAAATAGAGCTAACTTCCCTTCTTCAATATCTCGTTCTTTGCATCACTCAATTCAGCATAGGCTTTACAGTACCTCGCCTCCACTGCTGAACTTCCAAAAAAATCCAGGCACACCATCAGATCGAAAAATTGCCTCGTCCACCACTATTGACCTGTATAGACCCCTCTCTCCGCAGCAGCAGGCCTTTAAAGGACCTGGGACTCACCCTAGTTCTCACCACTGTAACTTCACTTGCTTTGGCTCAGCCTTTCATCGTGGCTCTTCCGGCCACAGTATCTTACGCAGCCCGGCCCTAGCTCCTGTATCCAGTTGCTACTGTAGCACGAAACCACTTTGTTTTGAAAAGGTTATTTAAGTAGTGGAATGTCTTAAAAGGCAGTTTATAAAAGTATTATTCCTGTGTTTCAATAAACATTTAACATTTTATTTAGAAAAACCGTGTGCGATATTTGACTAGATCTGTCACTTAACAATTTAAGAAGTCATCCAAGACAGTAGAATACATCCACATATTTCTTTGTGCGATTCATGTAAAATAAAGCTACTGAGTTTGCACGTGGAGAAATATTAAAAGATATAAAAATATAAAAAAAACATAAATAAGTGATAGCTTTGCCATTGTATCTAAGTTGCCATGGCTATTGCATTCTTTGCATGTGCTCCATTTTATTTGTACCATTTTGTTTATCTTTATTTACTACAATATAAAATATTTACAACAATTTACTGCTTGGCTGGCTAGGAGACTTATGCTCCTTTTATTTTACAAAATGTAATACAAGTCTCTGGCATCCCCAGAATGTGTTCTTGAAATCTTACAAAATGTTTTGTTCTGCTGTGAGCATCTTGCCTCATTATAAAGACCTAATGTTTATTGTAAAATTTATTTATGACTTACATAACCAATGAATGTGGCAATCTCTTCAGGGTTGGATGGTCGCGGTCTATACTGAGGTGCAGGCATGAAAATAGGAGCCACATCATTTCTTAACACTTCTGGTCTGTTGTCCAGGCCTCGATGCAACACACTTAGATCATAGTTCTGTGCATAAAATGAGTATTATATAAAATAAGTATTATATAAAAGCAACCACAAGAAACACTGTAATACTGTAATAATTGTTGGTATGCATTTGAGCAATCTAATGCACTCTAAAACAGCAAAACAAAATCACAGACAGCTGTATTTCAGTAATTTGCCATAACACAAATACTAATAAATCCAGATCTTAAAAATGGAATAGCATTCTAGTTATTTAAAAATGAATACTAAACCTAACCTGATCATCTTCTCCACCACCTTCCTCATCATAACAGTAAATATTGTCTCTTGTGTCATCATCTTCAAGGAGGAGTAGCTTTTTACTTCTTGGTTTCTTTCTTATGATCAGTAGAAGTAGAAGTAGTAGTACTGTGGTAAAAAGAGCATGAATTAACTTGCTGACAAAAAAATGACAAAATTATTGGCTTAAAGAAATTATGCAAAAATGATCGTAATTAATAAATACACTGAAAGTGTTAAAACGGGTCATATCAAGGATAAAAAACTGGATGCCAATTGACATCTTCTGCAATGTTTACTTGTGTAATCAAAAAGTAGTAAGTGCATTTATTTCTACTATCTCCATATGTACAGGGAAGGTTTTTGTTCTCCTACACAGAGTTTTGGTTCCTTGCCACTGTCGCCTTCGGCTTGCTTAGTCGGGGTCACCTGATTTCCAGCTTCCTTAGTTAAGGCTCAAGCCACTAACAACTATCGCTCCTTCAAGCCGATTTCTTATAGAGAACAATTTTGGCGCATTATTAAATGCAAAATACGTCAAAGGCAACCACAAATTCTTCAGACATTTTGAAACCTGTATCAGGCAGAAATGGGACCAAATTCTAACACTAAAACTCCAGAAATACATAATCTCGATGCCTGGATTATTTCAGGCTGTTTTGAAAAGAAGAGGAGATGCTGCACCACGGAAAACAATAAACATGCCCCCATTCCAACTATTTTGAGAAATGAGCATACATTTTGTGCATACAGTTTCTTAGTTTAAACATTTGTGTTAACAATCTATGTTTTGTTGTGAATAAAATACTTTCAATAAATGTATTAATTATTAGCACTTTTTTTTTTTTGTTGGCTAACTTCTATTTGTGGATAAGCCATCATCTGCGCTAAATACCACGTTTACGTGTTTTTAATCAGTTGGTATTACTAACAATGGACATGTCATTGTTGTTTTTCTGATTTCTCTACTGGTACATGGTCCACCTGTCTGTAATGTCATTCCCAGCTCAGACATCCAATTTCTAAGCTAAATCGAACACAACATAAGAGACATGTTCTAATCAGAGTTCTTGCTTTATAGACCGTTTCAACAACAACAACAACATAAACAAAAGTAGATTATTTTCTGATAACATGCAAAATATGTTTGCTGTGTAAATCAGACGGATTTATTAAAAATGCAAATTCATTCTCTGCCAGCAGGAGGTGCTTTAAGCAAGAGAAATTGAGGTTTCCATATTGTGGCAGGTTGCCACAAAAAAAATAAATGTATTGGAAAGACATCCAACAGCACAACCTGAGACCAACTTCATTACTCATCATTACCTGCATTTGTTGCCGGCGGCACTAACCAGACAAACACAGACCAGGCCAGGCATGTGCACCCAATGAAACCGTCTATAGTGCACTAATTAGATAGTGATAGTTAGAGCTAGAGTGTCTTTAAAAAGCATCTTCAAATTTACAGGGATTTCTTTTTTTTTTTTTACAATGAAGGGTCCTATGCGTCTTGTTTCATACTAAAGGTCATAGATCACACTTGTGTTTTGAAGAAACCTTGAATAGTAATATTACAACTTTGTAGGATATTACATACACAGCAAGGCTAGGATGGCTGCCACGATTCCAATGGATAGTGATAGTGGGGTCCCGGCTATCATTTTTTTGCATTGAAATTCATCTCCTTTGCAGTCACACACAGTTGCTTGAAGGGATTTGTTGTGGGCCATTTCATGGTTATCATAAACCGTTAGGACAAGATTGTAAGTACCCTGCTCCAACACAAAATTAGGCGTCAACACAATCCCAGTATCTATGGCAGGCAAATAAATAGGTTAGTAAAAACACCCAGACTAATTGATCATATATAGTATATATATTTCCAATATACATTATGCTTACTTGTTTCATTCATCCTTGCAGTCCAGTTTTTCTTTGTGTCTCCTTGGGTCTCAACGCTGAAGGGAGCACCATATTGAGGTCCATCTTTATCAGTTATAGAGAGAAAGGCTATGGCCTCACTATTGCAAATCTGTATACTGTCTTCATTAATAACTGGAGCGTTGTCATTTACATCCTCCAATTCAATTACCAAGGTTCCTGTACCTGTTGCTGGATTTTTATCTGTATTGAAGCACAAACTTAATTAAAAATTGTTAACCAACAATTATTGAAATTCTCCTTGCAAAAAGAAACACAAATTACCATCATCATCCAGGGCCAAAATGGTAACTCTGTATTTGCCATCTTTGACTCGGGCAGATTCCCTATCCATACAATTCTTGATCTTAATAATCCCAGTGTCTTGATTTACATTTAGCCAGTCAGCAGGATCTTTGCCAATTTTATACCTGGGAAAAAACAATATGTAATATCAGAATGTGTATATTCATAACAAGTGATGATAGATAGATTAGAGCCACTTATGCTGACCTCTTTAGTAATGGTAGAGGATTCTCTCAAACCTCTTATAGAGCTAGGCGTGGGGTTGAGGATGCAACAGCTACCTTACTGAACTTGGTACTTAATCACTTAGAGGGAACTAAGACCCATGCTAGGATTTTATTTGTTGATTTTTCTTCAGCTTTTAATATGATTCAACCTCATATTGTGTTTAGGTGTTGATTCTGTTGAATCTGTGGAGGCTTTGGAATCATATAAGTATTTGTCATGTGTGATTAACAACAAGCTGAATTTTAATGTCAATGTGGAGAACAGCAACGGTTGTACTGTCAATGGAGATTATCCTAATTTAACATTGATAGATCCTTGATGACTCTGGTTTACAAATCTTAAATTGATTTGGTTTAACATTTGCTACGTTACGCTGGTATGACAGTCTAAGTCTGAAGGCAAAGACTGCATTGGTGAAAATTGAAAATTCAGTATTAGCATTAAGATTTAAGCAGCTCAGCAGAGTCATCCTAGCGAATTATTCAATCGTCAGGTGCTTAGAAAAGCCCAATATATCGTAACGGTTACTTCCCATCCTCTCTATTCTGAGTTTCAGATTTTTACCTTCAGGAACTCAATTCAGATTTCCTTCAGTTAGGAATAATAGGTATAAACACAAACCAATTGCCTTTTGCCTTTAATACTAAAGAAAAAAGAAAGATATATATTCAATTACACTTTATTTTGGCAGTCCACTTTAGACATTCTACTAACTATAAGTAACCTTGTATCTGCACGTCAACTACATGTGAACTAATTCTCATTAATTAGTAGATTGTTAGGTAAGTTGAATAAGTTGATGATGTCTGATATATTGTATGTTGTGGACCCTTCAAAATAAAGTGTTAGAAGATATTAAGCAGACGGTCTACTAATACTCTAATGACTGCTAGTTGACATGTTGTTTCAGAGTTACTTACTTTTAGAAGAATGTCTAAATTGAAGCATTAAAATAAAGTGTTATCCATTATTAATGTACGGTATAAAGTGAAGCAACAGTTCTTACGTTATCTTCTGTGATTTTCCAGTGTCTGGATCAGTTGCTGTATAAGCAACCAAATGGCCATCGACTGGTAAATCTTCTCGTCTGGAAATAATCTTCTCCTTTGGATTAAACTCAGGAGGTTCATTTACGTCTTGTACATTCACTGTGACTGTGGCAGTTGAGGTGGGCAAAGAACGGACAAATGGTTCATCATTTTCAACAATCACATACAGAACGTACTGCTTGGTTTTCTCAAAGTCCAGGGGCTAAATGGAAAACAAAGTGTCTTTTACTTAGTAATGTCATCACAACTATTTTTCTAGGCAAAAATATGAGCAAGTCACAGTACCTTTACAGTGGTGATGATGCCCTCCAGCTGACTCGGTCCAGTACTGACATTGAAAAAACCACCCTTGTCACCGCTAATAATCTTATACTTGGTTGACCAGGCTGGTGACCCATCATCATCTCCATCAGTAACTGTAAGTTTGACCACTACATTACCTACTTCATTCTCTGGGATGGATACGGTGTGCTAAAACATAAAATGAGATGTATAATGTGTAAAGTATATAGAAATAAAGTTTGTATAAACTATAAAGAGTTATATGGTAGAATAGCACTGAACACTCAAAAAAAAAAAACAATCAGGTGTTTAAAAAGCATTACCATGGTTTGCTCAAATATAGGTGGGTTATCATTGCTGTCAGTAATCATAATAACAGCTGTGCCAGTGGTTGCAAAACCTTTTCCTTCCATGTCAGCAGCCTCAATTAACAAAGTATATCTGGACCATTGCTGAAAGAGAAGATGTTTCCGGTGATACCGTTTACATGAAGTCATTCTCACCACTGTGATATCCGTGCACTGGATTTCTCACCTCTTTGTCCAAACCTGTAGAATTCACATAAATTCCTCCAGTAAAAGTGTTGACATCAAACATGTTTGGATTTGGTGATGGTGGGTTTAGACTGACAATTCTGTATCTGATATCGGAATTGTAATTGCCTGGCTCATCTGCATCAGTGGCTTTGACTGTCATAAACTCTTTACCTTCAGTAACAGAAGAATAAAGACTTTTTAGGTTTTATTGATAACATTTAAAAAAAAATACAAAAAGCATCTTGCAGGAAACTGTAAAATGAATGTTAAAATAATTATTAAAATGCATTTATTCTACAGGCTGACTGGTCATTTTGCCTACCGTTTGACTCAGCTTCAGAAACTTGTCCATTAAAAGGATTTTCATTAAACACAGGCCTGTTATCATTCTGGTCAGTTACCAGGATAGTAAGGTTTGTGGGTAATGCAAATTTTTTCCCATCTTCTGAAACGGCATGAGCGTTGAGCTGAGGACATGGGATGCAACATAAACGCAACATTTAGTTTATCTGTTCACTTAAAAATAAATAAATAAATAAAACATTTCACAAATAAAAAATAAAAAATATTGACTTGGAATTTACAGTTCAATTGAGTGGCACTAGAAAGTACATTTTCAGTATTTCTGCATAAATTAAATGGCTCCAAATTGAGACAATGATGTTTGAGGAAAATATTTCAGGACTAAATATATTTGCTGGAGAAGGCATGTGAACATTTTTGTGAACATTTTTTTTTTACACTTTTATCTTCTTTTAGCATGTTGCTGGTTGTGCAACAGTAAACCACTTACAATTAAACAAGTAAATTTCACATTCAAAATGCAAAACACTGACAAAAGTTGCCACCTAACAAGCAGACAATGCACAAATTCAATCTTCAATTCAGTTTAATCCAAACTGAACTGTATAACATGATCACTATAATAAAGCTAACACGCACTTACCTCATATGTTCCCTTTGTTTCTCTATCAAGTTGCTGAGTCACAAAAAGAAACCCAGTCTTTCTTTCAACAACGAAAACATCCACAGGTGGCTGATCTGCGCCTTCACCTGTGATACTGTAAAGTATGTCTCCATCTGGTACACCACTTATTTTTGCCTTTAACTACATGCAGAAATAAAATACATATAGACCTGCATTGATCAGATAAACATTCACATATTGATGATATCATTTACAACTGTCATTTCGTAATTTTTTTACACACCTGGAACAGTTTTTTGCGGAAAGGACCTTTATCGTTCTCTGTTATGCTATAAGGAGGAATAACCCACTCTCTCTTTCTTCTCCTTTGACCTGATGAAGGGCTTGGAAACTCCACACCCAGAAAACCAGGGGGTATTTGGAACTGTGAAGTGAAAAGGTTTCAAAGACACATACTGAGAGCATTGTATGTCTTTGATTTAATTCTAGCTTAGAATACTTTTTGAAATTTACCATCCCTACTTGATAAAAAAAAAAAAGAAAAAAAAAAGCTACCTCATTTTGTGTGCATTAATGATATAGTTAAAAAAAAAACTGTTTAAAAGGCACAGCAGAGGTCAGGCTTGTACTGCAAGTTGCACATACCTGTGAAGCTGCATTCACTGCAGTATCTCTGTAACTGTCCTCATCACTGTAGACATGCTCAGCTCTTCTGCTTTCATCATATGCACTGAACATTACTGTCAGAAGTCATAATAAAATAGGATAAGAAACAGATCTCTATACAATTGTTACGTTCATTGTCTGTTTAGTTCTGTTTTTGGTTTTGTTTTCTTATCTTCCTGTTTTTGGTTTCAGTTTAGTTTCAGTTCATGTCTTCTTGTTTGCCCTTATTTGGTCCTCCCTGTGTCATTTGTGATTATTAGTTGATTTCCTTCCACCTGTGTTTCCCCAGCTGTGTCGTGTTTTGTAATCAGTGTGCTTTGTATATAACCAATGTCTTTTGAGCTCAGTTTTGTCCGTCAACGACTATGTTTGGTGTCATTTACGTTCTGTAACGATCTTTTGATTTGTAATTAAAAAGGAAACTTGTGTTTATTGAATTCCACGTCTCTGGCGCTCTCTATCACCTGCACCAGACGTAACAACAATAGATTCAAAACTAATTCAAACTAAAATCAATCAGTCACATTTTGCAATGCGAAGTGTAAGTTTATCAGTTGGTTTATTTACTTTTTATTTATTTGAGTAATCAAATTTAAATTTGTTTATGCTACAATTTCAACCTTGTATATATTTAATTTCAGTGATTTACAGTTTTTTTTTTTTTATTTATTTATTTATTTATTTTTTTAGGGAACACTTCATTCCGATGGCCCACCAGAAATTCTACTAACAGTAAGTAACTTTGCAACTACATGTCAACTAGCAGTTATTGGAGTACTAGTAGACCGTCTGCTTAATATCTACTAACACTTTATTTTGAAGGTTCCACAACATACAAGGATTGAGCACAGCAGTGTGTTGGTGTTTAAATCCAACTGTATGAATTAGGCTATGTGTGTGCCATCAACTGGGTGTTATTAAGATATTGTAAAGTTTTGAATAAAGTGTTTGATTTTGCAAAAGATCTGAGATGTTCTGTTTCTTGTGTGAGTGGATGTGTAAATTGTATGTTGTGTTTTGACAAAATGAGCCTTGTTTTTAAAACCATGCCTAAGAAAGTGTTTAGAGTGTTAAGTACACCGCAGAGGAGGCCAGCTTCCCTTGGTATGTATACACAGTAATCATTGTAGAGGCATAATTAATGTGATAAGGATGTGAACTGCTCTCGAAGCAGGTATGGAGTTATTGAACAACCTTTCATTCCAAGCAGCAGCTGCTATAAAGACTTCATGGCTGGACATAGACTAAAAAGCAATCGTCTTCAACAAATGGCTGAACATGCGCTTTTAATAAAGCCTTTTTTTCAACTGCTCCCACACAAAATCTTTACTTGTCACACAATGTCTGAAACCTAATGCACATGCACTTTTTCTCAGTGACTTTGGTACATTTCTTTATTATTTGCAAAGTACTGTATGTGCATTTCTATAAGCTATTTCAACAGCACCACATAAAATAATTTAACTTACTGAAAATATTTCATCTCTCAAAGGTACGCATTTATGCCAAAGAATATATCAGTGACATCAGAATGAAAAGTTCTTGTATCGTTGTTCACAAACAAGATCAAAATGCTCAATATAACAGTGCACTCTGAGTATTACCTGATATTAACTATGGCAATAATTACTGTATTGAAATGCAGAAGGCTGCACTTCTTCTGTGTGCCATACAGTATATGCATTATAAAAGTACAAATTTACACATTACTGTATGTGCAATATTGATTGAAAGAGACTGGATACACAGTTACACATCTACTAGGGGACAACACACACACACACACACACAACAATGTAAAAAATACGCTTGACAATTCATGACAATTAGATCAACCATTTTGCAGATGTACAGAATCAGTTACATGCATGTACCAAAACAATCACAACTGGTTCAAAAGAATGAAAAACTGCCACATGATGTGCATAAGTGACTATCCATGTATATTTTATATAAAGATATAAAACTTTTGATTATGAAAAAAATTTGATTATTTAAATATCCTGTTTTAGGAAAACAGACACGGCATAGTTGTAAGGCCTATATTATTATACACGATATACACTACTAGTCAAAAGTTTGGAAACAGTCATATTTGTAATATTTTTTAACCCCTTTCCTGTTACCATCCCGAATACGGGACACCTGCATTTATTTCACTATATTACAATTAAATGGAATGTAAAAACAGTAATAACAGTAACAGAGAAATTTTCCCAAAAATGGGGGCGACAGTTAAGGGGTTAAAGATGTTCTAATCCATCAAGGCACAGGAACAAAATGTCATAGTTTGTCATTTTTACCATTTTAAAAAAATGGGTTTCCATTTCAATATACTTTAAAATTTCATTTATTTTTGTGATGCGCAGCTGAATTTAAATCAGTCATTACTCCAGTCTGAAGTGTCACATGATCCTTCAGAAATCGTTCTAATATGCTGATTTATTATTAGAATTATGTTGTTATTATTATTATATAATATTATGTATAATATATATATTACAGTATTAAATTGTGTGTAGTGATATGACAAAATGAGCTTTGTTTAAAAAATTGTGCCTAAGCTAAACAACAACAACAAAGTTTTTTCAATTAGCACACAATTACCCAAATGGAAACACTATCCCCCAGTTTCACAGTCAAGGCTTAAGCTAGTCCCAGACTAAACTGCATGTCTGAGCTGTCTCAGATGAAAAAATCTTGCTCTGACATATCTTAAAACATGTCAGTGTCATTGTTCTGTGTTAAGCTGCACACCTGTAATATTTTCTTATAAGGCATTTTTATAAAAGTTGCTTAAATATCTTAATTTAACTAAAGCCTAGTCCTGGCTTAAGCTAAGCCCTGTTTGTGAAACCGGGCCTTTAAGTCAAAATTTACCACACACCAATCAGAAACCTCAATGGATAGATAAAAGTGCCAAAGTCAGCTGACAGTTTTTCTCAGCGTATTTAATGAAATTCTCAGACCAGAAATGACATTCTCATAACTACTTGCTCAACCTCTACAGTGCATCATCTAGTTACTCGTGCACATCATAAAAGCAGTTTCTCTCAAAAGCATACACAGGAGCCATATGTCACTAAACAGCGACAAAGCACTCGATACAATAAACCCTTTCCTTTCGGCAGAAAGCCTGGCAAGCCATTCCCAGGGTTTCAAATAGGGCTATGGGGATAATAAAGAGATGGTTACACCTTTCAGTTTGTAGGGCGGCCAAGCGAGATGGCGGTCTGAGACCTATACTCGGCCTGAGACATCTGAATCTCACCCTGATAAAACGGCCGTTCAGAATGCTCACGTTTAAAGCCATTCTCTCGCAGATAGAGCGGACAGACTGCATGTTCAGAACTGGCCCAGCCTCCTCCTCTATGCTTTCCCCCGATCATGCTGCTCTCCCAGGTCACCAGCCGAGTCAGGGCAGAAGGTCACAGAGTCTTCCTGGTCGCCCCCCCTCTGGCGGAACCAGCCGTGGATTGCTGACCCGCGCACGATGCTGACGGCAGCCCCGTGGCCCATTCCCCTGAGATGAGACCTTATCTATCAGGCAGAGGGCTCAATCTGATCCATCGAAAAGGATGGTATGAATACATTATGTGGGTCATTGTTCTCTGCATGCTTATGTGACTATACGCCCTGGCTTTCACCTGGGATCGCTGTCATTGGCTATCGTTCTTCGCCTACAGCGCAGCGTGTTGATACTGTTCCTGTAGCGTCTTAGCAGATTCAGGATGAGTGAAGTGTCAACAGGTTCTCTGAGACACGGGAACGAGCACTGCGTTCCATACCGCGATGTAAGTGCCCGTTGCTTCAGTAGAAGTCCTGTGGCAGTTCAGCCACTATATATAGACTATATATATATATATATATATATATATAGACGGCTCCACCCCCCTCAGGCTAGCTTCGGCAGGAGCCAGCCATTGGTTGCCGCAGCCCAGCGACCAGCCTATTGGTTTAAAAATTTACCACTGCAAAACCAACAGCTGTGCAGTTTCACTGCATGTTAAATAGGCTTCAGTTGAGAGGAAAAAAAGAGTTATTCAAAATCTACTGCGGGTGCCAGATCTTTTTCCTTTTTAGCACCCAAACTCTGGAACAATTTACCTAATACTGTTCGGGATGCAGGCACACTCCGTCAGTTTAAATCTAAATTAAAGACACATCTCTTTACTCTGGCTTACACATAACACAACAAAACACATTTATTAATCAAATTCGTTAAAGGATTGTTAGGCTGCATTAATTAGATCAGCCGGAACCGGGAACACTCCCCTTAACATACGATGTACTCGTTACATCGTAAAAATCTACGCTAATATTAGTCTGTCTCTCTCATATTCTGTTCCTCAGTCCGTATCCAGATCAGACGGTGTACCAACACAAAGATATGGTCTTCATCAGAACACCTAGATCAGACATGTCAAACTCAAGGCCCGTGGGCCACATCCGGCCCGCGATGAAATTATATGTGGCCCGTGAGACAATTTC